>OX345636.1:35923211-36262321 GCA_947044365.1 Petrosia ficiformis | reverse complement strand
ATATATATATTTATATTATATATAATTATATATATTATATATATTTATATATATATTTATATTATATTTAAATATATTATATTTAAATATATTATATTTTATATTATTATATATATATATATAAATATAAAATAAAATATATATATATATATATATATATATAATTATATATATATATATATAATTATATATATATATATATATATAATTATATATATATATATAGAGTAACTTATATATATATATATATATTTATATAATATATAGAGTAATATATATAATTATGTATATTTATATTATATATATTATATATTATATATATTATATATATATATATATATATATATATATTTATTTATATTTATATATTATATATATATATTTATATATATATATAATATATATATATATTTATATATATTTATATATTATATATATATATTTATATATATATATAATATATATATATATTTATATATGTATATATATATATATATATATATAATTATATATATATTATAATTATATATATTATATATTATATATATATATATAAATAATATATTATATATATATAAATAATATATTATATGTTGACAGCTACAACTATATGAATGTCATCATCTTAAGTAGGGTTCATTCGACAAAGATTGACATAGAATTTATATAGCTGATCCTTCCAGTAATGTCCTGTTGTTATAAATAGATGGGTTTCTTGCTAAAAATTACAAACCTCATTGTTTTATATTCTTCTATGGACAGATGCTACCAGATATTTTTGGAATTATAGTTATATAATATAATTATATAATGGTTTCTCATTAACTTTATAGAATCCAGGTAGACTTAAGCAAAAAACATGAAGCTGATACTGTTGATAGTTATCAGACATGGGATGACAAAATGTCTAATGAAGTCCTGCCATCATTGCTCAATATCAACTGTACACAAACTCCAGATTCTTTCTCAGGTATTGCAGCCCCAAAATGTAAACAACTGTCAGTTGTACTCTTGTAATAATTACACTATTCCATGTTGCTTAAACAGTTTGGCATATATATGAAATTAATATTGAACTTTTTTTATTTAATTGAAAAAGAAAGCCAAACTTCTCGCACCTCAAACAAAACAAAATAGTTGTTATCCAATAGTTATTATGTTTTAAAGGTTCTTGTAGAATTGTATAGATAATCATATATTTCAGCTAGAACAGATTGTTTGTAAGCTACAGCGTTTTCTTCTTGCTGGTCTGTAAACTTCAAGCGTGCACTCTATATTGTGCCATGCCTATTAATTGACCGAGCCCCTTGCGTGCCACAATTTCCTTATCCAGCATACAATACATATTTATCTAACTCCATTCCGCCGTGACACATGATTGCAGGCCACAAAAACAATTACTACAGCCCAATTACAATCAATGATCATAACATGCAAACAAAAAGCATATACTTATTATTGTGACCAAATTAATGATTAATTACGTATACTATATACTAGCAACTCCCGAAAGTGTACTGCTAATGCTGTAGAATTATTTGTGCATTGTTGTCTTGGGAATAATATTATTATTAAAATTGTACATAATCATGATTTTATGTTGAATGCAGCAAAAAAAGATGATTCTGAAATCTAAATACTTGGTTTTAAATTTATTCTTTATCAAATTAAACTTAAATTAGTAATAATTATTATTATTACCTCCCACACAGAAAACATTACACATACAAATCAAGACAAAAGTATGTTTTTTTCATACTACCTGTTACAAGAATATTCATTTGTAATACCACTGTAGGTTTGATTGATTTAAGTGTGAAAGAGGTTGCAGAATTTATGAGAAAACTATAGGCATTAACGAGGAATACGTAGAATCTGCAGAAGATATGGAGGTTAATGGAGCTAGTATATCCAATTTACCAGATAAACAACTCAAACATCTTCTCGGAATGAAAAAAAATCCTGTGGCGTTTTTGCATTTCAAATTTTCCGTGATGAGAGAGTTTGGAGGTCAGGCTATTAGTCCACTTGGTGTAAAATGTCAACCTCCTCAGACAGCAGAATTCTGTCGCCAGTTTGAAGTACTCAAAAGTGCAGCTGAAATAATTTTGCAGCACAAAATAGATGGTGAGATGCTATGGGAAGCTGACATCGAAGTATTGGAGAAAATTTCCAAAGATGCTAAGGAAACAAGAAAAGTCATTGACGACAACCTCAAAAAATATGTTACTGACATAATATAATTATAATTGTGAGGCCAGATTAGCAAAACATATAGCTTTTTTTTTTACAGTATATATAACAAATAATTTTTTAAGTATAATTATTTTACAATGGGCAGTAGTGAAATGCCTACTTTTTATTAACAGCTATTACTGTAATTTTGTGTGTTTGAAACAAAATTATTACTCGAATTTCAGGATATTCTGTATTAAGCAAATTACTGATATTTAAAACTGCTCCAAACTTATCTGGATTAACAAGTATAAAAAGATGAATTGTTCCAATAGGCCACTCATCACTTCTAGGAATTTGAAACTCAACTATATAAAGCATGGATGTTGTGGACCAAGTTGGGTGGAAAGACCACACTGCAATAGCCAAGGCGCTTAACCTATTTGTGCGCCAGATCGAGGTTCCCTAAGGATCATTGGAAGTGTAAGGGGAATGCTCAGAGAATGGGTTGTCCTTTCGATGGAGGCCGGATATTCCCAGGATGAGTCAAGGTGAAATGGGAATGCTCAGAGAACAGTTTTCCCGTTCAATGAGGCCGGATTTTCCCAGGATGTGTTGAGGTGCAATGGGAATGCTGCAGAGAATGGGTTCTCCATTTGATGAGGCCGGATATTCCCAGGATGGAGTTCTACAGCCTGTTACCGAAACCCGCCAGGGGGATAGCCAGTCTAATCGCCTCAGTGATTAGTTGGTGACCACTGGTGAAATCCTTTAGTCTAGTCAGCTTAGCAATCAGCTGACAAACACTGGGGGGAGATCTTTCTGATGGTGAGGTCCAGTCTCGCCGACTCAATAATGAGTTAGTAATCACTGGAGAAGTGTCTCGGTCTAGCCAGATCAGTAATGAGATGGTGACTACTGTACACAATAAAAAAAAGTGAATATAACTCCCCTAACAAAGACCGCCAGAGTTATGGTGTCCACTTAGCCCTGCACCATGGACCAGCTGGCAACTCACATTACGTGAGGGATGTCTCCCTTAGTCCTACTGGACTACTGGTGTCTATTACTACCACCAAGACACCTCCTCTGTGCTCTGAAACGGGTGATGCCGTCAGGCTCAATACAAACCAGGAAACCGATTATGCCGCCCTGGGGCAGGAGGGTAATATTACCCTACCTCCTCCTGTGTCGTCGGAGCAAAATGTGTCCCCCTCTGTTCCTATAAGTGCCCCAGAGGAAGAACAGGTAATGCTGTCTTACCACCACAGACACAAGAACAGTTAACGCCGTCTCACCTCCACCAGGCACAGAAACAGATAATGTTGTCTTGCCTGTTGTCATTGATACCAGTGGAGGTGGACGAGAAACAGATAGTGCTGTCTTGACTACAACCCATTCAGAAACAGGACCAAACCATCTCGATAGGGAAACGGGTAATGCCGTCCCCAGTCCATCACTGTTACTGAGTTTTTCAGTAACAACCCCCTGCGAGTACCAGAGACCCAGCGGAATGGAAATTCCAAGGGTAGAGGGAAAAGAAAGGGCAAAAATCGGTCTGGGGGGCGTGGGTCCAGGATCGATACCCAAAAGTCTCTAAGGAATAATACTGGAGAAACAGGTAATGATGTCCCTGGTAAAAAGCGTCGGTCAAGGGGACGTGCACCACAGCCTATCCGATCCAACCAGCCCAACAGTTCGAACCCGGCTACTGAACCTAGTGGTCCTCATTCGGCTGTGGGTACTACTTCATCACCTTCCACGTGGCCCAAGTGGTTTTATGTCCAGGAGGTTACTGAG
Organism: Petrosia ficiformis; assembly: GCA_947044365.1. Taxonomy (NCBI): domain Eukaryota; kingdom Metazoa; phylum Porifera; class Demospongiae; order Haplosclerida; family Petrosiidae; genus Petrosia; species Petrosia ficiformis. The sequence goes on along the minus strand of OX345636.1, from coordinate 36,258,346 downwards.
GAGGATCAGAAGAAGTTACGAAACTATGTCTGTAATGCTTTAGATGATATCTCTGAGGACTTCCAATGGTCATCATTTGAAGCCGTTGTGGAAGACTGCTAGAGTGGCCTCTCTATGCGAGAAAATTATGGAGAATGGTGCTGCCAAGCGGTCATTCCACCCTTCACAGGGATGGAGATGGAGGAAACAGAGGAGAGATCAGCAGCATTCCCATGCCAATGGACCACAGAGTTCGTCTGTTTTTCCTGGCATTGCCCAACAGTCCGAACCAGAAAAATCCAGTCGGCACAACGAGGCAGGCCAAAATGCAGGCCGCAATAGTCGGAATCACCCTGCCAGGTCCCGTCGCCTTCAAAAATTGTTTTTAACAAATAGGAAGGCTTGTGTGTGGGAACTTCTGGAAGGAAGAGATGGTCCACGGTGTAATATTCCATTGGAAGCGCTCAAAAATCATTTCCAGAAAGAATATGCTGAAGGCTCGAATACATTGGAAAATCCGCCTCAATGGTTGCCAGAATGACTTCAAGCTGGAGACAATCCTCCCGAATGAGACTCTGTCCCTATTTCGGCTTAGGAAGTCAAAAACCAGCTGAAACTGATGATTCCCAAAACTGATCGATGCTTAAAAAAGACTGCTAATATCTGTAGGTTGAAGGTGTATTGTCAACCATCAATAAATTTATCATATAGCCCCGTGTTCCAAACTTGCAGTACATCAGATAGCTTCAGGTTGCTTGACAAGAGGTTAGTTTTTTTAGTCATCATTTCACCTAATTAGAGTACAGCCAGTTGTGAATTATAATAGAATGCAATTTTTTTATGCTCAAAACCTTTTAACGGAATTTCAATATGTTTTACCAAGAGGTGTATAAGTTACTTATTGACTGATGTAAAACAATCTGATAGATCAATTCAAATAGCATTATATAAGTTACAATAATACTCGGTCAAACTTTTTAATTTTCTATTCTTATTAGGTGCAAACCTTGACCCACAAGATGTTGTCCTTACAAAATGAACTAGAACATGAAAAAGCCAAGGTAATAGTTCTATGAGGATGATTAGTGTAAAATTATTCTACATGTAGCTATTTATTCTTCATTCATGTTTATTGTCTATAGGCTCAATTGTGCAAAGAGGACTTTGATAATGAAAAATCTGATTGAACAAAAGCTCACGAAGAAGTGATAATATGCAAAACACTATAGAAGGTCTCAAATCTGACATAGCACTCATAAAAAGTGAAAATGCGACACTTTTGAAAGAAAGCAACCAATTAAGAAATGTATTCGCAAAAATGAAGTAAAAAGGAATAATTGGGATGAAGAGAGAGCTGGTATTGATCAACAATTCACACTGTATAAAACACAAGTAAATGATACGAGAAGACAATTGGCAGAGGAGAAAGAGAAGAGACAACAGTTGGATATTCAAAATGCAGCAAACTTTCAAGAAGTAAGAAACTTCACTGTATATTCATTTAATTTTTTTATGGCCAGCACCACCATTCCTTTGATTACTTTATGCATAATTATTTTTGTGTCATGATCACACATTTTATACGTAGTTAAAAAAGTTGCATCATTCCGAGGGGCTTGGCCAATTAATGAGTGTAGTATGTAAGAATGCTGGTTGTAGTTTATGTAGAAACTGGAACAGTAACTAATACCTGTTAAAGCTAAAATGTATTCCTAGAGTTCTACAAGAATCTTGAAAGGAAAGTAGATAATCACACAAATACTATAATAGGTTGTTGTGTTTCAGACATGAGACTCATGGCTAAGACACAGCAGTCTGTAAGAGAAAATCAGCAACAATTATTGAATGACACCACAAAGCAAAAATCACAGGGATTTTTTTATATATCTTGTTATGTAAATAGAAGTATATACATAGTGTACAATTAAGGAACTTAACAGAGAGCTGTGCAGCATAGATGGTTATAAATCTGATTCAGTGTAGTGTTGTAAGTACTGTGTAATAATTGTATTGGATTTAGAGGTAAATGTTGTTAGCAAGGTCGACATAACTGAAATCTTTTTATTTCTCTGTTATTTTGCTCGTAAGAAATTTTCAGGATAGTATCACCTGAACAACTAAACAAGATATATTGAAAAACACATATATATCGCTTTGTGATGACAATCATTGCTGATGGCAGTGATGGCACTAGTATCTCTACCTTTCTGTGTACTCGAAATTGGGGCCTGAAGAAGTAAGTCTAACTGTACACTGATATTAGATGAACCGACTGAAGTACTCCTTCAAGGTTCTAGATGATGACTTCCTCATGTCTGAAACTCAACAACTTATTATACTTACTTGTTAAAGATTCTTGCATCATCTTTAAACTGTTTCTCTGCTATATACAACAGTTACTAGTATTAGTTGCAGTTTTACATTCTTCCTAAATCTTCCTGCTGATCTGTAGCTCGAGGGTTCTTTTACATGCCAAGCCCATTGATTGACCAAGCTCCCTGGAATGATGTATATATATATGATATAATTATATATATATATATATATATATTTATTTATACCACTTTGACGCCTAACATCAAAGGTACCGACTGTTCTATATTTTCCACTTTTTTGACCACATCCTGTTCTATATTTTCCGGATGTTGTTTATAACACTAGAAAACCTCAGGTTTAGTGCAAGAACGCTAAGTACTTCATTCTTCTTCTCCATTGTATCAATCCAAAGTACTAATACTGTACCATAAACCAGTTAAAGCACCGGTTTCGCTCGTGTTGTCTTGGAAAATATAGCACTGGGGGTGGGGTCTCGAAGTCTCATAAAGCACTCGGCTACGCCTCGTGCTTTATGAGCTTCTCGATTCCACCCCTCGTGCCATACAACACTCGCACCAGTGCTTTAACTAATACATATATATATATATATATATATATATATATATATATATATATATATATATATATATATAATATATGTACATGTAATATATGTATACATAATAGATGTATATGTAATATTTATAGCCTGTTACCTTGTTGTTGCTATGTGTTAGATTTCACACATTAGAAATTATGTATAGACTGGTTTATCACTTCCAGTTTCGCAGACGCTGTTAATAAGGTAATAGCACCGCGCATGCATAAATTAGAAAATTGTGTGGGTGGGGCGTTACAGAAACAACTTTTCTTAGCTCAATAACTCTTGCATTTTACAAGGATTCATGATTCTAATTTCTTTTGCTGGAGGGTTGAAGCGTTAACATGATACTAGTAACTGATATGTTGTATTCAGGGAGAGTGAATGGTGAACTGAGGAATCAATAAAATTCACCACAGACCTGAAGGAAATAAGTTTTCTATATATAATTATTGCATCAATAGCCAACTATGGCAGAAAAACATTATCACTGTATATACATATATATATACATTTTTCATAATTATAGTGCTGTTTTTGCTGCACATAACAAGCTTAATAATAATGTTGTACTATCCGCATCATCTAGAGTATATAATAGAGATCATTATAAAATTTAATGGTAGATAAGGAAAAATTAATCGTTAATTTTTCATTTTCGTAGTGCAATTAAATTAATTAGCAAGTAGACGCCTCTAGCATTGTTCACATTCCACAGCCTTTCAACCACAATGGCAGGTCGACAATTGAGAAAGTCTCATGAACGTTTATCAATCACGATGTTAGGTCGACCGTCGAGGAAGTCTAATGAGCGTTTTTATGGAGAAAATGACTTCACAGTTGTACATGATGGACATTACTTAGGTAAGTGGTAAATCAGGATACATTTGTATAATTATGAATGTATAGAGCTATGCATGCAATCATTCTCATTTCTACATTTGGTATGAATTTAAGCTTCTTAATCAAGATTATCCCCTTCATAATCACATATTATTATCAAAAACAGTTTGAGAGACGTCATCACTGATTGAATATTTGGAAACATGCTTCAATTCTGTTAGACATAAAGTTATTTTCTACAGATGCATTTTAATAAAAGAGCTTGATTTTCTATGATAATGGTGGCATATATATTATATATATATATATATATATATATATATATATATATATATATATCTCATTCTTATTTTAGAATCATGACACCCTTTATATGAAATAGTCACAAATATTCGATCTCTGTACCTTTACCATCCATATGATACTTGTATGGCCTAGTTAAAGAAATCCTATATAATAATTACAGCTTAGTATTTCAAATTTGTTTTGTCAACTGACACCCCCCATACTTTACTTACTACTGATAATGTTATATACTATAACAGTGCATGTTAATAATAATTAATTGATATCACTATCCAATGGATGACAAACTATTTTCCAGTGATTACTAAGAACATTCAACTATATTCATTTTCTGTTATTTTTCAAAATCTAATGTTACTGTATAATAGTATAGGTATGTTTCCTTCTAATATGTACTGTGTATTAAATACTCTTATAAGGCCGATAATACATATTACATATTACATATTTTTCATGTTTCTATCATTAGTTATGTTTGTCAAAGCACGAGAGAAGACATTTAACATCCCTTGCATCCTGAGTAGCTCACTGACAAGTGAGAATAATATAATTCAATGGAATCCTGTTTGTCTACTTGAACGTGGAGCTTACGGAAATTTTGCAGTGTTAATTTCTACTTACGACAATGATGATTGCTTACAGGAGATATTGCAGAAGTGTTCATCTCAGTCCTGTGTAGCTTGTATAATAGTCAATCCAGATGAAAAATCTGAGCTATTAACAACAACTATTGATTTAACACAATACAGCATTCCAATTTATGTTGTCAAAAAGACAGATGGCAGACGTATCCATGAATTATGCCTTTCAGAACGCAATGTATTTGTAAAAACAGAAGAATTCTCTGAGCTTCAGATGCAACATAACTCTCGTTTATCTAGTGAGTTTGAATAAAAGGTGTCAGTAGTAGACATAATGTATGTAATTATTTAATGTTAATATTCATGGTGTTGAGGAACTAGAGTTTTAGAAACTCACATTATTCTAGAGAATAACTCTCCTTACATGACAAAAAGTTATGAACTTATGTACATAATAAGAAGAAAGTAGTATGTTATCATGGATGATTGCTATCATAATAGAATGTGACATCATATAAGTAAAGACTGGCATGCAGTTAGTGCCACAATTACACTAAAATGGTTTTTTTATGTTCACTTCAGTAAAGAAATGTTTGTTGAGTCATAGTATCTCAAATTTCTTCCCCTTTGATAAGAACCTAGTTATTTGTGATGGTATGTATTACATTTGAAATAAGTTCAATGACATGCTGTATTGAATTTTGCTTAGCAGCACACTTTTGATTTAACATTTTCAGAGTTAGGTAAACGTCTGACCCGTCAGACCAAACTACCTGATCAGCTGATTAACTATATTGGTGAGAGTTGGCAGTCAGACATTTCATGTGAACGAGCAAAAGACATCTTTGTTCAAGTTATTCTTTATCTACAGAAATATGATGATGAGGTGAGCGACATAATCTTTTATTCTATACAAACGCTGTTGATTTAGACTATAATATTCATGTGACTATGTCTAATTGGCAATTAATATGTGCTATCAACTTTATACTAAGCAGGATTTGACTAATAGTTAATTAAAAAATATTGTGCAAATGCTTGAATCGTGCTAACTATAATTATAAATTATTTGTAGGTATTTGTATTTACATGTATGTGGTCAGATTGATGATATATAGTTCATAGGTTGATGATGGTTGATAATAATGTCTGTAATAAACAGAAACTTTCAAACCCACAATCTTGTACAAACATTGTTTTAATCATATTAGTAATTTTTATTGCATCTACTATTGGTAAACAAAGCTAACCACTATCCAATGTAGTATATAATTTATTATTATAATATACACAGATGTGTACTCAGAAATTAGAGAATGATTATAACTAAGTAAACTCACATTTGTGGAATGTTGTGTTTGTTTGGGTACCTGTGGATTCTTTATTTCAACTAATGAGTTTTAGTTGCATGTAATTATGCATTTACATATAGTATGCCATTCATAACAATACTACTGAACTGAGCTTCTGATTATATATATATACGTATATATATATATATATATATATATATATATATGTCCCGATACGGCGAAACATCAAAGTAAGCCACAGGGATATATACATGATATAGAAATGCGGTCAACAGATATAGCACTGCGGTCAGATATAGCACCTGCCATCGAAACAGACTACAAGAAAACAACGCTTACCTTCTCCAAAGTGCTGACAAAAAGGTAGGAGAAGCATCAAACATCAACAAAGGTTTTGTCTTTCGTGATTATATCCCGCTACTTGTGCAATATCAGATATATAATGATTATATATCTGATATAGCACTCGTACCGGGATATAACCTATACATATATATATATATGTATAATTATATATATATATATATATATATATATATATATACAATAATTATGAAAGGGCCACCGGGTTGTATATATGTGATATACTACCAGGTTCAATAACCGGAGGTGTATATTACTGATATACTCACCTCCACATGACAATTGCATCATACCGAGCATGTGCATTACCGTCTGCCATCTGAGGTTACAGCTGAAAAATGGAGCCAACACCAAAGAGGAAGAGGCTCTCATTATCAAGGAAGAAAAAAGTTGATACCATGTCTGCTTCACGATTTAAATTCACTACATCATACCAAGGTAGATGAAATGAAGCGTAAGGTTATACCTAAGAACACAGATAAGTGTACGCAATGGGCATGGCAACTATCGTGTATTTGGGATGTTTGACGTTTCTGTAAGTTACTGAATATATTATATGTACCATGTCTTCTTGGTGTATATGGCGAATATAAGACATTCGCCCCTCGATATCAGCCCTCGGCTTCACCTCGGGCTTATATCTAAGGGCTCAGGTCTTATATTCGCCATATACACCTCGAAGCCATAGTACATATATTACATATATAATATAATATGTGACCGGCTCTGCAAAAACCAGTCTTCTGGATCAAGATTTCAAAATTGATATTTTGTCTTGCCTGAATAAAGCATTAAATTAGCTCTAGAAGGATATATTATACACCAAAACCATGTAAAAGACAATGCTACAGCGAGGGATTAAACCATTCTAGTCACAAATACTTCATTTGGAGAAAAACACAATTGAATCAATTTTTTAACCATTAAAATTAATGATAAATTGCTTAAGGTGTCAGAAGACAGGTAAGACATTTGTGGAGCTTTTTATGTAGTAAAGCAGTGATTGCCCGAATAATTCAGAACTGTCTATTTTCGATCATATCTCCAAATTATATTTTGATCCATAAAAGGTTAAACAACCATTTACAGTGTAGGTTGAAATAACTATAGTTTGTGGGTGACAGTGCAATATTATGGCCTGCAGGGCCATTCCTGTGATAGCTTTCCCACGGGTTCGATGTATGTTTATAATTATATATAATTATATATTTTTTGTGTTACATACGTGTTTTATATATAGTTGAGGAAGTTGCATTATTGTGGGTGGCTCGGTCAATTAATGGGTATGGTGTATAATAGAATTGTCAATCAACCAGGTGGAAGAAAACCGCATGCTTGTAACTTGCACAGAAACTAGAACTATAATAGCAATTTTTGCATGCTTGTAACTTGCACAGAAACTAGAACTATAATAGCAATTTTATCTGAAATATATTCCTAAAGTTGTGCAAGATCCTTTAAAAAAAAGAAGAGTTCACAATCAAAAAAATGCGCTATAAGTGTGATTGCAAATGCATTATTACTGACAAGATAAGCATTGCAGGGAATTATAATATATATAAATAGATCTATCGTTAATATAAAAGCAAGTTACCAGTTCAAATCCTGCCAAAAAACAGTAACTTCAACTCCAAATACAGTCCAAGAACATCCAAGAAGTATTGCTGTCAACGATAAAATGTCTGTCTCTACTGTTGCTTAAAACAAGGATCCTCCATGTGTACTAAACTTTGCAATGACTCGAAAATAATTAAATAAAAGAAGCCATGACCATCATGGCAGAAAGCTTACTATATTTTGGATGTTGTAGCAGTCACTACCTGAATTGTACTTGATTTCAAGCAGTGATTCGACAGTGATAGGCTTCAAGCAAATTGAGTTGTGTTTCAGGGAGCTCTTTTGGTACCAGACATTTTCTTAAAGTTGTCAAATAGTGACTGACACTATGATTTCAGTAACCCTCCGCTCCACCTATGTGGGTGAGGGTTAATAATAACGATAATAGGCTGTTGTGCTTCAGGCATGAGAAAGTTAGCCATAATTAATAATTATTAGTGATTTTGGACACCGGAAAGCAATTATAGTGATACTTTTGTCTCCATATACATGTACTATCCCAATAGTGATATTGTATGTTCAATATAATAATTATTATGATATAAAATGTTTGCTAGAGTTGGTCTTTTCTATGTATTAGAATTACTTTGCTGCAGTAACTGTTAGCTACAGTAACTAACATTCCTCATCAATAAACAAATCCTTCATTTATTATACACTGTCAAAATGAATGGGTTATTTTAGCCCTCATTTAGTGACATGGGTTTCAATTCCTTCTGACACAGTAAAAATCAATGCTGCTTGTTTGTCTTGCTAGGCAATTAATGTTTAAAAGTAGTAACTTATTTCTTTTGATATTGATTTATTGTTCTATTGACTATATAATAAAGAATGGTAACAAAAACAGTACAATGTACATGTACATTTAACATATAGTATGGAAACTCCATATATAGTAATGACATACATGTGCTGATTCTCAAATATCTGTGTAGTACAACAGATGTTATTTGCTATTATAAGTACAAATTCATGTACATAATTACTCTGGAATGAGCAAGTAACATCTTTTATTTTTACAGATGTGAGAATGGCAATACTAATAATACACCACAGGTTGTACCTATTGTACTATGTTACGTTTATAGGTACATTGTATTGATGTGTTTGTAGCCATAGTCCTTATTATGACATGTAGTTCATAGTAGTCAACATAGATCAAGATGAAATGAACTGTGAATTGTAAATATTACATGGCAGGAAAAACAAATCAACATTGAGGAAAATAGAATTGCATTGAAACTCCTGTAACAAACTGAAGTTTAAAATAACCTATTACGTTTTTAGTCCAAACCACACTAGTTGCTGTCATTAATGTTAGAATGGTATCAGAAAACGTAACAGCAGACAGCCATTTACACTTGAACACAATTATTTAATAGTGTGCTTATGTTCAAATCATGTGCATACTATCCACCATAAATGTTTACAAAATTGCCAATGTTTGGAGCTTTACTATTGATGATGTGTCCATATTTCCCAGCTTTATGGTAATCATTAATCATTAATCTTTGCTAGTTTTCTAGTCTTTGAAATCAAAGTGTATACACTGCAAAAACAAAGTTAAAATAACTAATGTATTGGTTAGTACAGTTGCAAGGATTTTACAATTAGTTGGTTATTCAGAATGGATACATCTAATGCCATAGCTAATTTGTACCAATTATATTCAAATATAGTTGAAGTACAAAGTATTTAGGGTGCTATCTACTCATATTTCATGTCAAAGATTTAGTACAATTTATACATGTAAGTACATGTAATTGTATCTAGCTATCAAAAGGGTTTGTAAACCCACAAACTCATAATTTAATTTATTTTTCAATATGTGGTGCACATTATGTCATAGTAACATCATGCATTTGCCACTACAGCATCCTCTATGACAATTGACAAACTACATTGAAACTCATGCTATTCCTTGCAACTATACCAACCAATAAAATGGTTATTTTAACGATTTAATTTTGCAGTGTAATCATTACTAAAACCGAACAGTCTATTATAATTATTTGGCCTTACTTTTTAAAGGTTTCTTGTGTAATGTTACAAGCTACATTCTTTTATGTAACATGGCCATTAGTTGATAGTTCTCCCAAAATTACATAACCATGTATGAAATGCTTATAATTATGTAACATGAACATAGAGATTAACACCCTAGAAAGCAGTCACACATGATGCTATTCAATGACAACCATGCCAAAACACATTTTAGCCTTGAATAATTAATTATATTTGCTTGTTTACAGGCCCGGAGGAACAACTATAATTTCAACATGACTGATGTGATTACATACTTGTTTTCTGATGAAGTTTTTGTGAACAGTTTTTCTGTCACACTTCCTGTTTATGTGTACATATTAGCTCACATAATGAGGTGAGTTAAGGGATTTACTTCATGAAGAACTGAAAGAGTATTATTCCTATGGTTATTTTGTAATGATTATTTGTCGAGAAGACTCTTTCTAGCGCCTGTAGCCAACGATCTATAATATGATGTAGTAAAAACAGTTTGGTGTTTCAATCAATACAACAATCACATGTCAATATGTAAAAATATATGCATAGTATCACATTCATGCTGAATTTAGGAGTCAAGATCTTAGTCAGGCTAGTTTCTATTCTTACCTTGGTGTTAGATAATAATGTTAATCAATGATGAAATAAATTAGTACAAGATGACTGAAATGATGTGTGTGACAATCTGGATTCCCACGGGTTCAATGTGTGTTTATATAATATACATGTATATATACATATATATATATATATATTCTTATAGTCTTGGCAATCATTTTTAGTAGATAAGGAATAATTATTTATATGGACTATTTACTAAAATTGTAATATAATATATATATATATATATATATATATATATATATATATATGTGCACACTATGAGGAATGTCCTACACTTTCCCTCACTAGTTAATTAATCACCCATGAACTATAATTAGAGTAATTATTAAATGAGCTAAATCATTCACACAGAACGATCATTTGGCTAATAGTGTGGGAAGCTATTTGTGAAATGTTTATTTTTTATAGAGCAGCTAATTCAGTGTGCTATGAGAGTATACACTCATATCCACTAACAGATAGAACACAGAAGAAAGACATAATAATTGTGTATGATACTGTTTTAACATATAAAATTGTTAAAACAACAAATCAATTTTTAGAGTGTGTACATATTTAGGGAGTTGTGTCATTCCAGGGGGCTCGGTCAATTAATGGGCGAGGCACATAAAAGAATGTGCTCCAGTTAGTGTGCTGTGCTTGTAGGTTGCGAAACTATAATTATAGCTGTTCTATCTAATACTGTAACTAGTATTTCATATTACAATTGCACTATGTATTGTGTTACTTCTCATTATTATTAATTGCACCATGCACCATTGAAATAAATTGTTATAATTGGTAATTTATTGCTGTGTTAGAAAAACAATAGCATAAATTCAAGTAATGTTATCTCTCTTGATTTTTTTGTAGTAATGAGGAAGTTTATATCTGTCATGATGGAAATAATGCTGTTGACAGATTCATGCAGAAATGTGGTGAATTGATCACGCTAAAGCCACAAAAGGTCATGGAAACCATTGCACAATACAGGTATGTATTGCAAATACAAATGGCACATCTATGTATGATGCTTATTTAAATGTCCTGAATGATTGGGTAGTTTAATATCCATTCTATGTTTGCTTTTACCAATCAACAATTGTTTTTATAATAACCAAATGTTTTGGTAGTTATACAACTACCATCATCAGTTGTATAATAATAACCACAAAAAAAAAAATTCTACTATTTATACTAAGGAGCATGCATAATGTTGTAGAGGTCACACACACTGTTCTGTGTCACATGCATTTGGTTGTGTGTCAAACTTGTGACTGGATTGCAGTGTCAGTTAGGCAGACATCAGGCAGTAGGTCTTTTTCTCTATTCAAAGCATCTTCCTCTTTGTGTATGTGCCAAGACTCCATTGTACATCGAGGATGTGTAAAAGCATGTCGATCGATTACTGTGGTGTTTTAATCATAGGCATATCTAGGCCCGGGCATACCAGGGAAATGCCCTGGTAAACTGTAGCGTTGACACTTGGTACCTCTACTGCCTCTGTTGAACATAGTTTTTCTAGTCTTCGTCACCTTAAGACGTACTTGCATTCCACTATGACACAGCAAAGACTCGATAGTCTACCTCTCCTGTGTGTAGAGAAAGATCTCTCGTCCATGTTATGGAACTCATTGGAGGACTTAGTATTGCAGTTTGCACAGAAGCACAAGAACTCAAGGATATTACTTTTGTAAATAGAACAGAAACTCCACCTTTCCTATTATATTATATTAATATTATACGTGCAAGTTTTTGATTAACTATTAAAAATCGCTAATAATTATAATAACCAATAATAAATAATTGATTAATAAAACAATGAATATTTAATTATGCCCTGGTTCTCTGATAACCATAGATACCCTATGGTTTTAATGTCATTAAAATCTATCGAAGAGCTCCATGTATCCAAAGCACTTCAGGATAATGGTTATTTTGAGAGATTCGTTCACTCTAGTCGTCACCCCCACGTCCAACTTCACCACCAGAAATGGAAGGGCTTACTACCCTCACTCTCCCATACCTGAAAGGACCATCAGGAGCTATCCAAAGGGTACTACAACCCTTAAACATCCGGACCTTTTTCAGACCAACCAGGACTATCAGACAAATCTTGTGTCACCCTAAGGACCCTGTCCCAGCTCACCAACAAACAGGAGTTGTTTACAAGATTCCTTGTTCTGATTGTTGCAAGTCTTACATCGGACAGACAGGAAAAACTCTTGCACAACGTATAAAAGAGCATCAAAGAGCTGACCGCACATTTGATGTAAACATTAGTAGCTGAGCATGTAATCTCTACCAATCACAGATTTGATTGGGACAACACCACAGTAATCAATTGACATGCCTTCACACATCCTCGATGTGCAATGGAGTCTTGGCTCATACACAAAGAGGAAGATGCACTGAATAGAGATAAAGAACTACTGCCTGATGTCTACCTGACGCCGCAATCCAGTCACAAGTTTGACACACAACCAAATACGTGTGACACAGAATAGTGCATTTGATCTCTACAACATTATGCATGCTCCTTAGTATCTTGTACAGTCTAATGTAGTATAAATAGTAGAATGTTTTTTTGTGATTATTATTATACTACTGATGATGGTAGTTATACAACTACCGAAACGTTTGGTTATTATATAAGCAATTATTGATTGGTGTGATAGATCCCTCAATGGATACTATTCGAGCTACAAGAGACTATATTTCCAACTCAAAGTGCTTTAAGTACTAGCAACTAATAATAACTGTATACAGTGATAATTCAAAATAACTACTATCTGACTAAGGAAAATACATCTACTTCTATACAAAACCAAAAACAAAAAGACAATCACAAAGATAAGGCTAAAGCTAAGAATGAATAATGATAAGGACAAAAGATAAGTATAAGGGCAGCAATCTATTAGCACATAAAGGTGAAAATAAGTCAACCAAACCGCATAGGACAGAGATAGCTAATCAAGGAAAACATAATTATTATACATACATACACACACAAGACATTTAATTAAGTCAAAGGTTCAGTCTATCACAATTGGTGAAAGCAAACATAGAACAATGGATGTATGATGCTTGTAAAGCAATGATATTATAAAAAAAAACATGTACTAGAGGGATGTGGAGACTTCAGAATCAATTTTATTGTTTTATGAATGAATTTATTTCCTTCTTGTATATGTATAGGTGTTACCACAAACAATTTCCCTTTGAAGGGAAACTAAAGTTTCATTTTAAAACGCGGTTTTTTTTTACCTTCATGTGGATTTCACTAACTAATGCTAAGTATTTGTCAAAATAGAGTATACAATTAGCATGTGTTTCAAGTTACCTCTATAATATATAAATGATTGGTTTCCATAGGGCATACATGATAATTACAATTATAGTGTATTTGCTCGTGTCAAATATGTTGTATAATGTAAAGTATGTTCACATTCACAATGTCCTCAAAATTAGGATATGATGGCGTACTATAGTGTATAGTTTAATGTCATAAGGTTAATACATGATTATACTGTAACTCAATAATGAAGCTATGAATTGAAATTTAATGTACAAAAGAAAGAAGGGAAGGATTGAATTGTGTGAAAGTTGTGAAGGTTATAAGAGCTGAGGTCATTGTGAATGTGAATGACTTATAAGTTTCGTCATTCCGGGTATTATATGATCTAAATCAATTAACGTCAGGAGTAGGTAATCAATTTCTACAAAAACTGATACAACAGGGAGAAAACGACTTATACAAAATGGCTAACTAAGCAATAATGTGGATACGTTTTATTTAGACCAGAGAAAATCAGTGGGACACCAAAGACAAGATGGAAGAGTATTGGGTATTCTTTCTTGTATCTTTTAGACCACTGGACACTCACAAAGCCAGAACTTCCTTATGACTTCTTCTCTAAAGCTATTCCAATGAGTAAGATTGTGTACTGTTTTACATATTGTGTAGCTAATTTTCTTATAATCACATGGTTAAAAGAGAACATTTAATATGATTATGACAGTATGGAGGAGTATGATTTTGTTGGTACATAGCAGCTCCTGTTTTATGTGTCTTCCCATAGTAGTCCATTCAAGTTTTCTAACCTTGAATGTCGATTCCCACAGTTATATACCACGTACATTTGACACAGCTTTTGAAATTGAACTTCAAAGACTACATTCTTTCCACAAAGTTGGCAGATTAATTTGTCATAATCATATTAAATGTTGTCTTTTGAAGACTGAGCTGATAGAAGCAAGAATGAATGAAAAATTGTCAAAGAAAGATGAAATACAGCAATGATTTATGATAATCAAATAATAAAAATTATTATTATTATTTGTTTGTTAAAATAGAAATATTTAAGTTTGTTGCTATGGTAATTATCTTGACGGTCTGTGTATCCATAATTTTGTGTCCATGACATCAGTTTCTAATGCGATTTCTGGGTATGTGTGGTTAAATAGTTAATTAGCCACACCTCCCCAAGGAGGAGCACACTGGATGGAACCATTTATTGTAAACCTCCAACAATAGAAGTTAATACTATCCTATGTGATGTTTTACTTGAGTTAACACCTTAAGATTGGTACAGTAGATTTACTTTAATTTTCTTATTTATATTTCAGTTGTTATAGCGCAGAAAATATTGAAAGAAACTGGTGCATTGAAAGGTGAACTGCAAAAACATTGGGGAACTCATTTATTAAAGGTTAGCCACTACAACTTTTTTCAATAAAGATATATTATGTAGATAATAATCATTTCAGTTAAAAATCATTGTAATTACCTTTTAGCAAAAAATGAATGCAAATACACTTACTTTGCTTCAAGTTAATTAGATGTACAACAAACCTTATTTATACCACTATATATAAAGTTATAAACACATATAACTTTCATTATTGCATAAAATTACTACCATTATTGCAACAAGACTTGCTTTGAGTGGAAATTGAATAATAATGGGTGGTTATATAGAGACACAAGAGATAGAGAAGAGATAACAGAGAACAGAGACAACATTATATAGAACTTTCAGAGAACAAAAATCATGTAATATAGTGAACACTAATTGCTATGTAAAATCTGTTATGATACGTTTATAACAATGTCCATTGTTACATTATTATCAGTAGCTTATTAGCAGCGAAGCCGAGAAGGAGCATCCAACCCTAGAACACAGACTGTCTAATTTTATTAATGAAAATTCCATATAAGGAATTCTACTTTTATAGTGCTATGCAAACAGGAAATGGTTGTTGAATATTTAAAACACTCCCCCTACATACACACATAATTAGAAAGCTAGAGAGTTATTACTACAGTTGGAAGAGATGGTGAGAGATTGCACTGTGAAGAAATATTGATTACTGACTATTGTGAAAATAATACAATATGCTGACGTGACACTCGTTGTGGTGACTTTCAGTTGTATAAACATGATCATTCACTAATGGGGTGTCGTTGTGATGTATGTGCTAGGAAATATGAATCAGAGAGTATGGTAGTACTCTCTATGTAGGGATGGGCACGGGAAAAAAATGGCTGCCCTTACATTTCAATTGCAAGTGATGAGCTGAAATCTCTGCTAAAATTATAGAGACAAGTTTTAATAAACACATACCTTTTCATACCTAGTGTTTCTATGACTAACAACATCTTCTAGACAGTTGGAGTTCATCTTTAAGGTAGAGAGCCTGCAAGTAGGAAACTGGCAAAATCATCATATTATTAAGATTATTATTTAATGGAACACTGGGTGTCTGGACATACATCCAGGCCACGCTAGGCTGGAGTAGCCCAACACCCACTGTATATCAATGAGAAGGAACCCTTACACATGGTCACATTACTCCAACAAAATTGAAGAAACAGAGAAAAAAGAAAAAAGGAGGGAAAAGAGAGGGAGGGGAAAAATGATCTAATTCAATACTTTTGCACCCACAACAGCACTACTTGATAAACAAATGAGAGCGCATCACGTGGGACCACTATTAATAGTATTCTAGCCCGCCAGCCACGCCCTTCATTACAGGTTTAATTTACAGTAATGCACTGACTTGCTGCCATCCAGCATTAACCTTATTTGACCAAAGCCAAATATCATTATTATTATTATTTTCCAGACAAATCATTTATTTGTTTGTTGAACTATCACATTGATTTTAGCACAATTCCAGTCACATTAATAGTGAAATTTTGGTCTAAAAGTAGGAAGATGATATCTACAGATACTATGAAAGAAGACAGTCTCAGCGACTACAAAGATTTGATCTCAAATCGGACACCATTTTCATTAATCAACCCACGTGGTATTTAATTGAGCATACGCATTTGTATACTCAAACATGGAAGTGCTGGTATCATAATTAAATTTGTGAGGAAATACATTCTTATAATAATGAATTTAAAACTTATTAATATTAAAGCCATTATATAATAATAATATTCAGACCATTCAGAAAAAAAACAATGGAAACAAGAATAATAAAAAACATTTCCAATAAAATGAAAGAAGATGTAGGAATGTCAAAACCCAAAAAGCATGTGAACAAGGTTAGGTGGAACCCAATATTAAACAAACCACTTCCATATAACCCTGCATAAGTACTTATAAAGCAAAATGCAAAGAGCTGTACTTATGTAGGGTTATATGGAAGTGGTTTGTTTGCCATCATGTTCCTCATTGTACCCATCCAATATTAGGGAAAGAGTATCCAAACACATGAAAATTCTTTGCATGGCGTTCTCACCCTTGTTGGCTCTCGGGTTGTGGACTCAGGATTTGATGACTTTGTTCATATGCATGTGAAAATCACAAGGAGTGTTCTTATCAGGATACCCGTGAACATTGATGAATTCAGACTATACCAACTGCTCTCTCGTTCTAGGAGAAAGAAGCCAATGATAAGCAGTGAGTATTGTAAATGCATCGATGGCATAGTTTTGATGACCAAGTGCTCTGAATAGCATGGAGGCCACATCTGACTACATGGAGGCCACCACCTTTGTGAATAGCATCATGGAATTCTGGAAAAAGAAGGTCTAAACTGATCACCTCAATACCATAATAATATACATGATTTTTTTTTGAGTGGGTTGAGTGTTATCTCCTATTGTAGCTGAAATTTCACAAGTCATTAAAATGCTTTTTCATAAACCTGGAGAGTATTCTTTCCTGTCATCAGATGGCAAGAAAATAGATTCGTGAAGTTCTTCACAATCAGGAGTAGACTCTAATGTATCCATACACAGATATTTCATGAATTTTAACCTCAGCATGAGGAATCTTTACTCGGGTTAACATTCTTGATGGATCCTTGACACATTTCTGTTGCTTGCATGTTAACTCCAGGATTGGTAGATGTATCATCTACTCTAGATGAAATATTAACTCCAAGCAGCGGGGCAACACATGTATATATTGCAGTACAGGAGGAACAGAACTAGGTAGAAGTGGGAAAGAATACTATGCTGAGGTGATGGTAGGATATACCGACACCCCGGGGATGGATCTCGGACCTAGAAGAAAGTTAAGAACTGTAATGAGTGCTAAGCAGTTTGCTGTGGCTTCTTAGAGTATAGGTATCTGGGAGAATGGAATTAACAGTTGGGTATGACAAGCTTATTTGTATAAGGCATGGTACCATCCTTGGCACGAGAGCTCTGACATTAGGTGGGCATGCCTCGCAAATAGAGTCAGGGCGACAGAGGGGAAGTGGAAGTTGAGTACCTTATGGATTTGTCTACAACACAAACCTATGTATTTATGGAAGCCCATAACAAAAACCCTATTAGTCACTTTTAAGAGGTCCCAGGCAAAGCATGTGGGACTTACAAAATTGGGGATGTTTGGTATAGACCTGATAACATGAGCTTGGAGACTTCTATGACAACACTGTACAAACTGCTTGACGTACCTGATGGTGGTGCTGTGGCTGAGCTGCTGTTTGAGAGTGTAATGGCTGATGTTGATCCCAATGACATCATTAATGAGCTGGTGGCAATAGTAGACCTTCTCCCAACAGATGCAGAACCGAGGGCTACATTGTTTCCTCACTGTCTTAGGCATGACCAGCAAAATATCGAGGTAGAACAACTGTAATGTGTCGTGATGGCTGTAGGGTGCCTACAAATTTGTGCATGTGCCAAGTCATGGTCAAGGGAGTATGTGCTACTTAACAGGCAATAAAGCACGTGGTCACTGAAGGGTGTGTCAGTTTGTAGTACATAATGTAACACAGCCAATATCTGCTCCCTGGTTTGGAACGACATCAGGATATCCAAGGTGCTGTACAGAATAGAGATTGCTGGAAAAAACTAGCTATAATGATTATACTACCTATTAGCAAAGTGAAATGGTAAGATTCGAATAGTGTCACAATCACCTCCAAAATTTGAGAAATTAATTAGTGCATGTGCAAACAGTTGTATTCTAGGCTCTTTTTCTCTGCCTTCCTAAATAGCCTATGTATGAGACTACCTCAACTGTTAAATATCATTAAACCTCATCTTAAAAGTCTTATTAGTTTTTGCCTTTGTAGGCAGAGCGAAGAGTGACTGCAATTATTTTCTGTCAATTGCCTATGAATACTACATTTTTCGGAAACCTAAAGACATGGGCAAATGAGTACATAAAAACATTGCTATTGAAAACATTGAGGAACCTGAAGCTTTATGCCATGATGGTCTGCCAGGTTTATATTTCCATATGCCAAACACAATAAAGTTTCCTTAGTACTTTATTATGTTAGCTCTTAGGAGTTCATCTTTGTAAAAAAATATAAATTTAACAATAAATCTCTAAGCAAGGACATTTAGTTTGTAAGTCATAACCAGGAATCTTAGATTTGGTAATTGAGAAACAAGGCTTTGTCTTTTTAGGAGCTAGATCTTCTCACCATGCTACTTATTAAGCATTGTGGTTCAGATGATGTCTGTTACATTATGACTTCATCAACCACAGTGTATATTTTTGAACCAAATGTCTGAAGCGTATTCCCACTTGTCATGACTGTTTCACACCTGGTATTTCACCTCATTGTGCTCTGTCAGCTTAGCACCTTGTGGTATATATTCATTGAATACACTTCAAAGCCGTAGTATATTATGTAATTATATATAATTATTATAATCTAATAATTATTTTCTGTTAATGACATCTGGGAATACTTGTTTTTCAATCACCCTTATTGTGGTGACGGTTCTATACCACAAGCATTAATATTAATTACTTTTGGTACGCTACATTATTTCAAGCTGACAAAATGGAAGTAGGCAACCAGGTATGAGCATCTAGTGCAAACACAAACACAGAATTATGATTTTAAACTTTTACTATGAAAAATTCTATATTTATCCCTTCTGTAGTATGCTGATAAGATTAACTATCGTCAAGTTACATCAGCACCAAGCCACATTCAGTGGTTAGAGGAAGGATTACAGTTTCAAGTGATTATAAGATCTACATCAGATTGTTACTTTATGCCAAAACATCTTAAAGAACTTGTGAATCCTGGAAGAAAAGTCTGCACTCTCCTCGAAGCAAGGTAAACTGTGGAAGTATTTGTAATTGAGCAATTTCTTATCACACATTTACTGAAACGTAGTAATTATGATAAACTTTTCCTGGAGTTTTAAATACAATCACAGTAGATTTTTGTAGTCTTTTGTTAAAGTCAGGAGGAAAAGATGGCACTGGAAATACATCATTACCACTCTCAGGGTAGAACGGCATTGACATTAGATAATATTGCGGCAGTTGACAATAAGGATGTGATGGACATTTCCTCGAGTTCATCTTGATCAGTCTTGATCAGTAGATTTAAATCGCTTCTTTAAAGACAAAAACAATCGTTTCTTTTTTGATGGAGGCGGCTCACTTTCATGGCCGTTTACAATTGACTTTCGTTTTCTTTATTCATGTGAGATACTGTATCAGTAGTCATGGGCAAAATCAGTCTGACAACGCTGTCACAGCTACTCACCTATCCTCGAATAGAAGTGTGGCATGTGCTCAGTTCTGAGCATGCTAGTCCGTGCATATACACGTACGTGTGTGGCTTCATCATGACATATATTAATAACTCGTGCAATATCACATTTATAAGCAACCTCGCCCTCTGGCTCGGTGCTTATAAATGTGATATAGCACTTGTAGCATTACATAATATATACATATATATTAGGATATTGGAGAATATATAAGACTATTACATTTTCTGTAAGATAAATATTTTTGTAATGCAAAAGGGTGAACAAGTGCTGCTTGTGTGCATCATTTAGCTTTTCTGCAACTTCATCGGGAACATTTAGATCCGATGGAAAAAAGGAAGGTTTTTGCATCAACACATACTCTGGTTTACAATAAAAATATAGATTTCAAAACTTTGACTATGGTGTTCCACTATTTGAAGCAATGAATTTCCACCAATCTTGAGTTTTTATATGTAACACCACTTTCCGTCAATGTCGTATTTTAAAGTATATATATATCAATACTGACTGACTTCAACAAAAAAGTTATAATCAAATGAATCAATTCAAAAGAAAACATAGAGACCATGTGTCCTGACCACATCTCCTCTTTACAAAAAAATCAATTATGCATTACATATACATGAGTCGTCTGGTGGCTCTAATGACTTGTTGTACCTATTTTTTTTATTATTGCAACCAAAGGATGTAATGATGATGTGCAGTGTATAGGTAAATGACTACTGATATCTTGGGACAGTAGAAGGAGCATAACATCCTGGAACAGGAGGTTGCAGTTGATACGAAGGCTGAATGTGATAAGAGGACAGTGGAAACACATAGTTTATCATTTCCCAATCATAATTACCATGACTGCTCTAGGGATGGGCAGAATTGGAGAGTAGTTGAGAATTGTGGTGGTGACACAGTGTGTATAATTGACATTGGTACTGAAGCGATAGTTCAAGGCTGTAAGAGGGAAAAGACTGGTGGTTAGGCCATCTGGAAGGATCATAAATTCCTTAGAGGCACCCAAACTTGAGTGGTTTGGGGGCGGCATGCCCACACAACACCCACCCCCCCCCCCCCCCCCCACCCCTTCCCCCCCTGGAAAATATTCAATTTTAACTATTTGACAACGATGTTTACATAAACAAGTGTATATTGAGAACAAAAAACATCCCTATGATTGCTTTACAAATTTAAGTAAAGATAAAAGTGTCCCTATGACTGCTTTGTGGTGTCCATCATTCAGTAATCATGGCTAACTTTATGATGCCTGAAACACATCAGCCTATTATAGTTATTATTTTGATTATCTACTCTGTTTACCTTTTAAAGAACCTTGTAGAACATTAAGAATATATTTCAGGTAGGATAGCTAGCTATTTGTTCCAGTTTCTACGTAAGCTACACAGTTTTCTTTCTGCTGGTCTGTAGAGCTTGATCGCGCATTCTTTTACGCGCCACGCCCATTAATTGACCGAGCCCCCGGGAATGATGTAACTTCCTTAACTACGTATACAACGCATACTCGCGTAGGTGACACAAGAAAATATATATATATATAAACATACATTGAACCCGTGGGAAAGCAATCATAGGGATGGCCCTACGGGCCATAAAAACCATAATAATAATAATTATACTTTTGTCAAAAATATTACATGTCACTCTGATAAAATTTGCCAAAAATGCTTCATGTCCAGAAACAAATTTGTTAGCGATCTCGTGATTTTATCTGTGAGTTCTCGATGGATATGTAAACTCATAAGATCAGTATTCAGTTGTATTAGTATTCTGTTGATGATTTATACTAACTAATTACAGTCTCTGCAATACCATGATCCTTCTGTGAGTTTTTCACTTGGTTTGACACAATGAAAGTGGAACCACCTCAAACATTCAACCATAGTTCCTTCATCTGGCAGGTGGCACCAACAGTAAATTTCTAATTCCAAAGCTTGTAATACAATACAACTAAGCGACGGGGTTGCCTTTTTAAAATTGGTAATGGTGTGATGTACTGGTCTTGCAACCATTTAAACTAATGTGCATGCATTGCATCTTGTAGGAAATACAAGATCAGATTAACAGTTAAAAAAACAGCACAGTCATTACTTTCTCGTTGCATTTGAACATCCTTAATGTTTATCAAAATTCTCTTTCCTGAGTGTTGCATAACATCAGCAATACATTTTCTAGCTGTTGATGATAGATGAAGATGTAAAAAGTCCAGCAAACCTACTTTGCCATCAGAACAACCCACAGTTGAAAAAGAAGCCCCAATAATTGTCACCCACATGTACTATGTGCACCAATTCGTTTTTACAATGATTAAGGTTCAAATGGAAAGCTTCTTCTCAGTGCAGCGATAGTACAAATAAACGAGCATGCAATCTAGATGTGATTGCGCACCAATCTTGTAGCTGCTTTAATATGAAATTTAGCCCTTCAGCCTGATTATTTGTCACTCCACTGTATGGATTATACACCTTGTATGATTCAATGGTCCATCAGGCAATTGTATGGATATCCGTATGTATATTTCTTGTGTAGCAATCAAAAAAGGTGCTCTCCACTTTCGTTTCAGTTGGGCTAAAGTTTTAGTGTAGCTATCTTCTCTTTGGAGATGGAACAAAGTCCTAATGTCAACAAAGTAAACAAAGATATTCTGACTTGGTGCTCCATGACTCCTTAACCACCTTGTAGCATCTCTAAAGATGTAATCAGCACCGTAACTGAACTGCTTGAGGTAATGTCTGAGATTGCATAGACAATAGCTCGTTCCTCATTGGGTATGAAACAGTTCTGAGAAATTATACCAACTTGATGCATATATTAAGCATCTCTTTGTGGTGTTCCTCAAATTTCCTTTCATTCAACAGAAAGGCGGCCAGAATTGTAGGTGCTTCTTTAAATAGTGTATGATGAAATGACAACACAGAAATGTAGAAGTCACCAAGTTGAAAGGTGGTATCATAAGATAGTAACTGCGGTGGCAATGATTTGAGAAGGAGTACTTTGCCTAGCTCATAAAGCAAAGCTTTTTGACCAAACACAGAAACTAGGTCAGAGTAAGTATGCATGGAGTGATCAAACTCAGATAAGTCATGAGCAAGCTCATGCACATTGAAAGGGCATCATGTGATATTCTCTGTTTTTGTAGTTTTTTGAGTCTAATGTTTTCCACTTGTTTTGAATTTTGAGGTTGCAAGACAGACAAGTAAGAAGTAGAAACAGGCTGTGTGATTTCTGACTTATAAATGTTAGATGGTGTTTCAGTCATACTTTTTTCTTCAACCTTTCTAAGTATCGATGGGCAAGTTTGTACATAGCTATGGTCTTTAGTATGCTTTGTATTACCATGAGGGAATTAAACAGGCTGTGTGATTTCTGACTTATAAATGTTAGATGGTGTTTCAGTTATACTTTTTTCTTCAACCTTTTTAAGTATTGATGGGGAAGTTTGTACATAGCTATGGTCTTTATTATGCTTTGTATTACCATGAGGGAAATGTCCAGCTATTTTTTCATCACCTAAATAGTGAATTATGTAAGGCTGGAGTTGTCACAAGCTGGTTTGTAAATTCAGAGGATGCACCATCAGGAGTGTCTGCTTGGAAGTAGGTTTTTTTAATTAAAGGATCTTTTTTAGGTAATCTTCAAACCCCTTGGTTTACACACTGATATTAGTCACAATGCCAGTTATTGTTTGGACAGAAAAAAATAAGACAATCCAAAATTTTAGAGAGGCATTTACAACATTGTCTGACAGCATATTCATTTATCTACATGTAATTCTCAAACAAACATTTCTAAAGACAATCAATTAACTGCTGTCTTAAATAATTATATAGAAACAAATAATACTCTACCATCATTAATCACACAATTCAATAATAAAAATGCACCTTTAGTGTCATCATCAAATATATTTCTCCTCCTTTTGGTTCTACTGGGGGAAAAGTACTAACTTCGTTTTTATGGGGTTCCTGTAGTATTTGTCTGCTATATCCAAAGTGATTCATACTTGTTCTATAGCTAGAAGACATGTATACACTAAAGTGTGGTCAAAGTGTCTCATACCCAAGCGTCCATTCTATACTGGACTAGTGTTGGACCTAGGAAGATTGGATGATTAATACTTTACTTTGACTAGTAATATGTCATTGGGTCGGGGTAATGTCAAACTTACCAAGTAAAGATGTTAGATACACTAATGCTGTTAGAATACTTGATACAATAACCATGAATCTTATATTAGTAAATGTGTAATACTAGTACATGCAGGTAAGTCTTCACATGTGTTTTCTTTAACCACATCCATCATAAATAATTAATGAGCAAAACTTTTTTGTGTACTGTGTGTGCAGTTTTTTTGCACCCCCTTTTCACTGTCTCTGAATCTGCCCTTGCATTACTTTTACCACACTAATGCAAATGTATAATAAAGGCAGTTAACTAATATTTGATTTTATATACATACAGGAATGTTTTACTAACACTTCCAAAGCAACTAGAATACGAATGGAAGACTGATTTTTTGGCAGACTTTATTATGCCCTTGCATACATCATATCGTGATATACTGAAAGACACAAAGTACAATGATTTCAGGACAGTGTGTACTGAAGGACATTGGATGAACATGATTACTGAGGTACATGTACTGTGTTTATTTATTTCAGAATTATAATTATTATTATTGTTAGTATGCAAATATTTTATGACCTCTTTTAATCCTTCAGGGAGTGGGCTTTATTACTGCTGTTGAAGCATTCATGAAAGACAGCAATTGTAAGGAGTCTTTTACTGACAAGTCTCTCAAGTGGTTGAAGCTACTAATCAAAAGCATACCATTTGACAAAGTTCACAGTGATAGTCATACACATTGTATTGACTTGCTTTTCAATGAGGATGCAGTAATTAAACATCACTTGAAAGCAATTAAGCAAAAGGTATAGTGAATGTGGATTTACAATTTAGCTATAATTATGATTACTTTGTCATTACAAGTAGAAAAACTTAATGCTTTAACCCTTAGAGGACTGAGCTTGTTTTTCAAGATTCATCCCATCTCCAACACTGGCGTCTCTATTGCATATATTTTGGCAACCGTTCACTTTCTTTACCACAAACTTGGCCCCTTTTCCGACATGGAGTACTACTTCTACCAACTTGCTTACCAGGACTATAAAGTCCCTAAGCGCTTCGTAGGATTAAATCAAATGCAGTGCTCTCCCTCTTTTGACTAGAACTGGGGCAAACCAAATGACCCCATTGCATGTTGGCTCCAGCTACACCCAAGATTTCAGGTTTTACAGCAAGAGAAATGCCTCAGGTACCCACCAGAGCACAAGGGCAGGGTCACTGAAACCGCTAATTGCATGGGCGACAACAGGGCTGCGCCCCGTTTGAATCCCCATTAACGGTAGGACACCCCTTTTTAAAATCCCCCGTACTCATTATTTGGACCAAAGGATGGCCGAAACACCATCATTTTTTTTTAGTCATTTTCATGGGCTTGCCCCTGACACCAATTACAAGTATTAGGAGTGCTTCGTAACACACTCCGAACCACGTAGGTGTCAAATGTCACATTTATGTGACATCAGTCCTCTAAGGGTTAATTAATTAATCAGTAATAATTATTCATCTAATTTTGATGCATGTTTTAATCTGATACAGTTGTATATGAAATTCAGAGAGAGTTTGAAGTTATTGGACCCACATAGATTTCTTGTAATTGAGAAATATACAAGGTCACGACATATCACTGATGATTCCGTGAGTGTAAAAAACATTAAAGAAATACAATGCGACCAAGCATGAAGTATAATAATTATTATACTTATAATTCAAATTTTATTTTGTGGCAGTACAACAGTCTACTACTAAATACTTGTTGGTATCTTTGTTAATTGTTTTGGTTATTAGTACATATATGAGCAGTTACTGAAAAGCATCAGGATTACTTTTTTGTTAATTAAATATTGTGTTTTATACGGCCATTATCTTTAACCCAAATGATAAATTAAGAGATCTAAACTCATTTGTGATTGAGAAATACATTTATGTACTCTTATCATTACTTAGATATTTAAGGATTACTTTCAAAATTGTGAAATCATAGTCGAAGAGGATGATCTAGTTTGTTCCAAATCTGACTATCTCAAAGTCATTGAAGCTTGGGTTTTAAGGTATAGTTGTACTTCAATAATATGTTTTGGTCTTGCTGAAGCTTTTATTGCAAAACAGGACATATTACTTTATTATGATTGATTTCTGGTCTTACAAGACATGTAAAAAGTGGAATTTTATTAAATTAAGTAATTTCAAATTGTGAAGAACTCCTCTGATGTCATTTCTACATGATAGCCAACTACATTTAGTAGTACATCTTTGTTATATTCTACAGAAATCCTCCAGGAAAACAGTCTGATATTTTGGTGTTTTTTGAAATGGTTAGCAGATTCTATGAAAATTGCAACCGTCCATCTGATCTGTTCTTGGATTTGATTCAGCTAAATATTAAAGACCTCCTTACCAGTTCAACAGATTCATCATTAGTGGAAGCTGATGAAACAGCATTTCATCAATTTCTCCACAAAAAGAATAAAACCAATATTTCAAATGCTATTTTGAAAGAACTCAGTACCTTTATTGTAAGTTTTCATTGTGTATGTAAGTTTATAATAATATATCATGGTACTGTTCTCTTTTTTAGAAATTGCCTACTCGAGATACAACTAACTCATTTCAGTGGCTTGTTTGCAAAGTTATTTTAGAGGTGAGATATTGCTCATAACATTCATTGTGTACATGTTATATAGTTTGTAAATGTTCAAACCAAGAGTATTTTAGACAAACTTGATAGTGATATACAAACCCGTTGTTACATATGTGACAACAATGTAAATAGTAAATAGTTAGTGAGTGACATAGTAACAGTCGCACACTGTCGTATATAGGATTTGAATAATTATTCACAAGTTCATAATTTCATAAACTAAAATTTAAGATTAAACTGAGAAGAAGTATCAGTGATTCATGTTTTTACTACCAGTTTACTACTTTCATCAATTTCTTGAGTGTTATTGCATGTTTCATTGAGGGGCATATTGTACAGTACTTCAGTACCATAAGTGCTTAACAAAAAATAGGATTGGCAGGTGGAATCTTATTTAGTTAGTTAAGTCTGAGTGGGATATTCAATATTTCTGTGGTCAAATGGCTCCCTATACTATGTAAACACTAGTCTAAATTAAAAGAACTTTGACACATACTATTTATTTCGATGGTTGAACACATAGTCATGTTGGCAGCAAAGTTGTTTCAAAATAAACAATATCCCGTTAGTATATAAAGCCACAAATTAGGTGACAGTATAGCATCCAACACAAAAACCAAATCTGTGAATTACTGAATTTAGAAGTAGTTGATGAGGAACTAAGTGCGCAAACCTTTTATTATAAAAAAATATAGATCCTGTGGCTTTGACTTCCTGAATGCAATGCTACCTAAGAACCAGACCAATCTATCACACGGAATTTACCAATTTGAGGCTGGAATGAAAACAGGGTCCGCTGTTGAAGAGATACCATTATATGGCCATGTCTCTGGAACCCTTACCCTATCTACGTATCTACGAGGAACCGTGGGATATAAAAAATAAATAGGGAGGACAAATAGGATTCCATTGAACAGTTCTACCTATCTTACATGCATGAGAGAGTGAAGAGGAGTAGCTCCTGAAGATGGCCAGGTGTACCCCCACTCCACCTCACAAAAATTGAGCAAAAAGCCCAAACAACATGTCCCCCATAACATCACTCAATAGTGTCCTGTGACAGTCACAGGACACTATTGAATGATTCTATGGGCATGTGGATAGATGCCTGCATTAATAGAAAGGTGCCTTGGTCGGTCTCGATTGGTTAAGAGAACCTCTCTGTAGACCTTTTAACACATATTCCAGGCAGGGGAATCACAAACCAGAAGTGTCTGGTAGCCCATATAGTAGATTTGGAAGAAACGATTGCACTCAAATAGAGCTGAATGGACAGATGGACAGTGAATTGTGCACCAGATATACCATGAAATGTGACAATGGTCTCTTCCTGCAAGGGAAGGGACTGGAGATGGTGACTATGGAGATGCCTTGGCTCAAAAATGTTGAAGCATCTCTATGGAGTATCAATTTGCATCTACTTCAGCAGTAGAAGCTGAATATGGTATGGTCTGAGGAATCTATGGGATAAGAAAAGACATAAGTTGTTGTGGAAGATTCAGTCTGTAATTGTGTAAAGAGCATTGCTGAGTAATGAAAGTTAGGATGTGCTAAATAGAAGAACCACCACATGAGCCTTAGCCAGAGCTCTAATTTTCTATCTATGCCACTGCTCTTCAAAGGAGGAAAAGAAAATAAATGAGTACTGAACTCAAGAAAGGAATTACATGATTACTACATTCAAATGATGTTTCAAGAACAAGCCATACCTCTAAATTACCCAGGGGAAAAAATGTTTCTTGTGTAACATGTGCATTGGAGGGGGGCGGGGTGTGGCTCAGATAGATTTAGCTAATTTTCTAGTTTTCTAGTAAGAGTTATCCATGCACCTTCTGAGGAAACCTGTGAGAATAAATCAGGGGAGCTGAATCTGGGACCGAAATCTCCCACAGTTTCCCTTGCCTACACCCTTGTGAGGATACTCATATAGTTTAGGCAATTCGGTCACCATGCCTGATCTAAAAGTATGTAGATCCCCACAGGTATTCTTTTGCATCTTAAAAGCATAAAAGTTTTGGAGAAATTTTGAGATATTCCAAATGATGTTAACTTTTATTTATTCTTCACTATTTTTTATAGGGACTACGAAATATAAATGTTATTAACAATCTAACCTTAGTGAAAGAGATTGTTTGGGATGTGAAGTCTCAGTTTGAAGTAAAAATTCTAACACCAGATCAGAATACTCCGCACATTCGATTTGCATGTGGGGTGCTTCAGTTATTTACCACTAAAGTTGATTTAAAGAAAGACTCATGGGCTACAAGCAGTCCAGTGAGCATTCACGATCTTGTGACAGCCATAGCACCATTGTTTGAAAAATTTCGTGGAAGTACAGTTCCTCTACCACCAGAAATTCAGTGCTGCCTCTCATTCTTCACTGATGTCAGAGCAAAGTGTGAGAGTCTCGGTGACCTTTTGAGATCTGGGTGCATTTCATATGATATGCTGAGAAAACTTCGGGAAAATAATTCAATTGAAATCAAAAGCATTGTTGAAGTTGTGAAGCCCAGAAGGAACGAAAAGATCGACCTTCAAACCTTTGATGCACTACACCACAAGTTTTTGACAATTCGGCTTCAGTTGGCAAACCTTGTTGTAATACGCTTTAAAGCTGGAAATACTATGTACTGGTAAGTTGCTTATTGTTCATCTTGTCTAAATAATTGATGTACTAAGTTAGAATAATGTATTTTGTTAAGATTCGCTTTATCATAACGTATGATGTTTTATAAACGTACTTTGATACTAAAACAGAGAAACATGCTTTCTGCTGCAACAAAATCATATTATGACTTCCTTTGATCAAGGTATCGTGCTCACACAAGGTATTCAACAAATTCACATGCACACAGAGCAAAGGAATTGAATTAGAATTGTAGCATTCCACATGCTATATACTCCAGTTCAGTTCCACATTCTGTTGACTACAAAAAATGTTTGAACAAAAGATATATTCCTGTGATTTATGGTTTGAAACAAAACAGCCTATGTTATAGTTATTTTCCAGTCTTCTTACTTATAGTATATTCATGCAGAAAAGACACAAGAAGCAGTTTGCAACAGAATCTGTACATGTTTACATGACATTTTTATGTGCTTGTGGGTAAAGACATGGCACTGGAATTCATTAGTTTACCACCATGTGCATTGTTGTGTAAATAGTGTAGCTAAATCTATAATCTGTAGTGGTTGCCATGGGAGTATACTATATTATATATATATATATATATATATATATATATATATATATATATATATATATATATATTCATGCAATTTTTATAGTAATGAGAGTTTGATGTGCATATTGGAGAAGTATCAAATAATAATACCACAGAAACTTAGAAAACAACTGGAGGAGAGTATCAATATTGATATGATTAAAGACGTCGTTTCAGACGATTCTGGTGAAGTTGAAATACCTTTTAATGGAACTAAAACTTGTGTTCAATTGGAAGTATTGCTAGATGAGCTTTTGAAGTTTTTGGGGCCACTTAAAAGCAATCTACCCATCTTCTGCTTTTTTCAACACTTTGGTAGCAGATTCTTTGCTACATTTGTAGAGAACAAGTACAGGGAACTTCTACAAGAGACATCTGTGCCACTAACTGATAATCCGACTCTTTTAGAAGAAACAGCATATGAGATCAGAACACAAATGCTCCATTTAGCTGTAGAGGGTGCCATTGGTGTCGTTCTTGATGCAGTTAAGGGTAATATTACGCTAAAACACATGCAACTGGAACTATCTGAGGATACTAGTAAGGAGTTTGGACTACTTGAGTTCTTTACAAAGGAATTCCATAAATGTTATGAGCCTCAGGGACACACTGGGATCGAAGCACTATTATCTCTGAAAAGTGTTCGAAATGGCATGTTGCTTATTGAGGAAGTGTGCACCCAATGTGAACTTGTGCACTGTTTGGAAGATTCCACTTTCCAAGAACTCTGTGGGTATGCTGACATGTTGTGTATTCCAGAAACAATTGTTTTGCACAGAGCCCCCCAAATTAAAGCAAGCTTTTGTAAGAATCTGCCACATTACAATGGTAATTTTAACATATACT
Source organism: Petrosia ficiformis (assembly GCA_947044365.1). Taxonomy (NCBI): domain Eukaryota; kingdom Metazoa; phylum Porifera; class Demospongiae; order Haplosclerida; family Petrosiidae; genus Petrosia; species Petrosia ficiformis. The sequence continues at coordinate 36,226,960 of OX345636.1, read as the reverse complement.
TCGTGCTTTTTAACGAATTGAAGAACAGTCTTGCTTACATGCAATTTTGTCGAAAAATGGGTTTTGTTGGTGAAGAAGGAAAACGATCTTTCAATGCCCAACGTAATCTCATCACACAAGAAATCCAGTACACATTGGAACAAAGAGCTCTGGATGACCTTTGGGATGCATACACCACACTCTACTACTTTATAGATCCTAGTATTACATACAATGCCTGGATGAATGGACTAAAACAACTTGGAAATGTAGAAACCAGAGTGATGCAGATAAAAGCTCTTCAACAGCATACTACTGTACAACTTGAGCAATTGTTCAGTAGACAAGAGGTTAGTATTCTTACCGCCCTTTCAAGTGTTATATAAGCGTTTTCATTGATTATAGAGCCAAACAAAAGATGCTATTTTGAACCAATTACAGACCCTGTTTGATGGAGCATCAGTTGTGTATAGTGCTGAGAAGCATGCACCAGTAACAATGGAAGTTCAATTACGTGAAGGTATAGTGTATAAAATAATATTAGCTTCAACATAAATTCTGTACACATATGCAAATTTAATCTAATATGAGTTGTAGATATTTGCTAGTGTAGTATCTGTAATAATGTAAAATGTGTTATAATTATGCACTTGCAACCAAATTGCCAAGTGTTTAATATTTGTGGAAATGAAATGGTGGTAGCAATTTTCTTGCTTAGTCTTGCCAGCTTTCTATTGTGTCGTATCATATTGACCAGTATATTATATATATATATATATATATATATATATGTAATATATATACCATGGCCTGGCCTCGAGGGGCGAAGGTCTTATATTCACCATATACACTAAGAAGGCATGGTACATATAATATATTCAGTAACTTACAGAAACGTCAAACATGCCAAATACATGACGATAGTTGCCATGTTCGGAGCCACTGTGTACACTTATCTATGTTCTTAGGGTACGCTTCATTTCATCTACCTTGGGTGATGTAGTGAATTTAAATCGTAGCAGACATGGTATCAACTTTTTTCTTCCTCGATAACTTCCTCTTTGGTGTTGGTTCCATTTTTTAGCTGTAACCGCAGATGGCAGATGGTAATGCGCATGCTCGGTATGATGCAATTGTCACGTGGAGGTGAGTATATCAGTAATATACACCTGCGGTTATAGAACCGGGTGGTATATGACGTATATACAACCCGGCGGTCCCTTGATGTTTCTGTTAGTTATTTATATGTATATATGTATATTATATAGTATGCTAATACGTCCTATATACAAAATATAGGACCTGAGATTTGTGTCCAAGGATGTGATATAGCCCAAGCCTGCGAGGGCTATATCACATCCAAGGACACAAAATGAGGGTCCTATATTCAGTATATATGACCTATTAGCATACTATATACAATATATTGTATGATGGTGACATCTCCTGCATAGTGTGCAAATGGAAGGTCTATATACAATATATAGGACTCACCACATCAAAGGGATGATGTCACCATCATACTATATATATATATATATATATATATATATATATATATGTATATGTAATATATATACCATAGCTTCGAGGGATATATGGCGAATATAAGACCTGAGCACCGAGATATTAGCCCGAGGCAAAGCCGAGGGCCAATATCAAGGTGCGAGGGTCACCATATATACCGAGAAGGCATGGTACATATAATATATTCTATAGCTAACAGAAACATCAAAGAAGAACAGGACAATGGACACGAGTAACAGACTAACACACCTTACACTTTCAGCGATATGGGACGAATAGTTCCTGGGAGAAACGCCCATCTATTGGTTCTTTTTTTTTAAGAGACAAAGAGAGCTTCTTTTGTGTGTTTACTTGTCGAACACACTTCATAGCCTTCGTTCTCTGTAGACATTCGGTGACTGCGCATGTGCGTGACGTCATACAGGGATGATATATGACATATATCCCTGCTGTACTCGTGAACGAACTTTGATGTGGTTGTATAACTTCCCTGCGGTTGTATAACTGCCCTGTGGTCGGGGATATATGCCATATATACGCCCTGTCGGCTCTTTGATGTTTCTGTTAACTATGGTATATATATATATATATGTATATTATATAGCATGATAATAGATCCTATAAACAAATATAGGACCTTAGTTTTGTGTCCAAGGATGGGATATAGCCCAAGCCTGCGAGGGCTATATCACATCCGAGGACACAAAACAAGCGTCCTTTATGCAGTATATAGGACCTATTGGCATACTATATAATATATTGTATATACAATATATTGTATGATGGTGACATCTCCTGCACAATATACATAGAGTAGTCAGACAGGTCTATATTAAAAAATATAGACCTCCTCTTAGGTCTATATACAATATATAGACCTCACCACATCAAAGGGATGATGACACCATCATACTATATATATATATATATATAATTTATATATATAACTTTATGCTATTAACCTAATTTATTTTATCAATTATAACTCTACACTAAGCTTTGTTTAATAATGGCAGTACTAATACCGATATATTACAAAGCCTTATAGGAGTATTATACTGAAGCTTACCTTTTATAATTACAGGATGTATACATGGATTCATATCATTCCTTAAAATAATGATGATGATGATTCTACTACATTTTCACAGATGTAAATGATAAATGGGATTTGAAGACCATTTCTGAATTTGCTGCTAATTTGGAATTGCTACAGATAGATTTGAAAGATGAACAAGATGGTAGATTGGACAAAAATATACAACTCTTCCTTAAACTTTATGAGGTATAGTGTGCTATATGTATCATATTTTTAAGAGGGAAGAAAATGCACGTCATGAAAGGACAAATTGTTTATATTTTGATGTAGAACAGAAAAACGTAGTTCTGAACAACCATTAAGAATAATAATATACAGTGCATGTATTTTTGACTGCACTATGGGGGCCGGGGTTATGTGTAGCATAGGTTGTAGTAGTTACTGCTCTTTTTGATTCACAGGTGTCATTAAATATACTGGAGCTGTTACAAAAGCTGAAACTTGCAGGTAATTTCAAATTCCAGGAAGTAAACTACTCTCATCCATTCAGTGGACAGGATTCAAAATGGGATAGCTTGGTGAATAAATTTATAATTTACATACCATAATTTTGTATAATGTATAACATTATATCCACATTTGTAGCTTACATAACACATTATCATATAGACCTCTGAAACATGATATATAACACACACACACACACATACATTTTATATATTTATATGTATATAATTATATATATAATTATATATATATATATATATACGTATTGTATTCTCTTTTTATTTCTTTCTGGATATCTTTTACCTCATTCTCAGCTCTAACGAAAATTTATGGACAGTAGTATGTACGTTTAGATTTTAATGATGAAACCTTTGTTTTTCATGTTCTTAGAGTACCTTAGGGCAGAGCTGCAATAAATTTGCTTTCTGTTTTGCCTTTCTTGTGTTATTTTTCCATTTGATGAGGGATAACCAAAATAAACCCTCACTGAACTTATAGAACCGTCAATTGGCAACAATTCTAGCTCTCTAATACTTCAAGCCGAGTTGAAGCAGTTAAATTTGAGATGTGATTTTAATGACTGCTTAACTGATGCATTATGAGACCGATTCATGTGTGGTCTGCTTAACGAGCTAGTACAGAAGCAATTGCTCTTTGAAAATGAGTTGACATTTGAACGAGCTTTTGAGATTGCTCAAGGTGTCAAGCTAATTGACCAGTAGATGATTATCCCACCAAGTTATGTAATAATATTTTACAAGAATTACATTTTAGTCACTCAGGTATTATATAGTAAAATGAAACTCCAAGCAGGATCATATTTCTGGTGGCCTCTACTTGACGGATATATTGAAGTATTAGCAAAATCATGTAATGCATGTCTTTCATCTAAAGATAATCCAGTAGTTGCACCTTTACACCCCTAGGTGTGGCCCAATAGGCTGTGGCAGTGAGTACTTATTGATTTCAGAGGTTTGGAAAATGAATAGTGCATATACCACAAAAACAATAAAACTTCTTAGACAGGTCTTTGCTGTGTTTAGCCTCCTAGAACAGATTATGCCGAACTATGGTCCCCAATTTGTATCTGATAGGTTTTTCAGGTTTATGAGAAATAATGGTATTGAGCATATCAGGTCAGTGCCTTACCATCCCGTGACTAATGGAGCTATAGAAAGATCTATACAAACCTTTTAACCTTAGAGGACTGAGCTTGTTTTTCAAAATTCTTCCCATTTCCAACACTGGCATCCCTGCTGCATATATTTTGGTCACTGCTCACTTTCTCTACCGCAAACTTGGATCCTTTTCCAAGATGGAGTACTACTTCAACTAACTTGCTTACTGGGACTCGAAAGTCCCCAAGCGCTTCATAGGATTAATTCCAAGCAGTGTTCTCCCTCTTTTGACTGCAACTGGGGCAAACAAAACAACCCCACTGGCATGTTGGCACTAGCTACACCCACAATTTTGGATATTACAGCAAGGGAAATGTTTCAGCAGATTGTATGGGCTGAACCTCCAAAGTGCGTGGGCAGTGAGGGGCCTGTGCCCCCTTTCACCTCCCATTAACGGGGTGACATCCCCTTTAAAATCCCTCCCATGCTCTATATTTTGGGAAAAGGGTAGCCAAAAAACTATCAACTTTTTAAACCCATTTTCAAGCGCTTATCCCTGAAGATACCACATAGATATACATGTGTACGTAAGGCTTAGAAACTCAGAGGTGACAGTATAGCTGTCTTTCTAAATCCAAATTAAGTAACAAAGCCAACTTTTATGAAACAAGTGTATATAGAGAAAAAAACACATCCCTATGATTGCTTTACAAATTTATAAAAGTATCCCTATGACTGCTTTGTGGTGTCCGTAATCATGGCTGACTATCAAGCATGAAAGACAACAGCTTATTATAGTTATTATTTTGATTATCTACTCTCCTGACCTTTCAAAGGACCTTGTAGAACTTTAGGAATATATGTCAGGCAGAATAGCTAGCTATTAGTTCCAGTTTCTACGTAAGCTACACAGCTTTCTTTCTGCTGATGTGTAGAGCTTGATCGCGCGTTCTTTTTCGCGCCACGCCCATTAATTGACCGAGCCCCCGGGAATGATGTAACTTCCTTAACTACGTATACAACGCATACTCGCGTAGGTGACACAAACATATATATATATAAACATACATCGAACCCGTGGGAAAGCAATCATAGGGATGGCCCTACGGGCCATAAAAATAATGAATGCCATGCATTTATTGTTGGACAGTATGCCATCATCAAGTATCCTAGCAACATTCAATGTATCTTAGCAACCACCTACTCACGAGATATAGACCAATATAAAACACCCAGTTGAGTTGTATCTGATGCATAAGCACGAGGCTGTAGGCCTGTGGATGTGTTGTAACTATTACTTATCACCAGCACTGATATACTAGTAATAGTTATAACACCCCTAGGAGGGCTGTATCTGATTTACAATCACTGATCCCGAGAGCGTGTAGCGCCCAAGGGGGAGGTGACTGTAAATCAGATACTGCCCAAGTAGGCGTGTTACAAGTAATAATTTGTGGTATAGTAACGACATCATTGAAGGAACCAGTCTACACACACACTCACATTTCACTATTCCTCTGATTTCATGATGCTTCAAATGTCTAGCCCTGTTCTCAAACGGTGAAATTTATCTCTCAAGAGACGAAAGAGCACTACAAAAGTTGATGAAAATGATGGCTTGTTTGAAAAAGAGTGTGAAGCAGAGGAAGTCGATGACGACCTACCTGCCACTCAATGATTTGTAAGCCCACAGAAGTCGTTAGCCACTTACCATCCTGATGAAGCAAGCCCAGATGATGTTTTGTTGCGCTGTTGCGTTTCTCTGATCTTTCATTTTTTTAGTGATTTTGGTTATTTACATGGTTGTTGATTGTTTGTATCAAGTGATTTAGCTTCAATGATGGTATGAGTTTGGTTAATCTGTGTATTTATGTTCCTAAAAAATTGATACTTGGATTCATTGTAAAAGTTCACTGATTTCAAGAAATGAATGTTTGATAATTATTTGACTGAAAAAAATTGTAGCACGTTTGTGGGCAAGTTGTATCACACTTGTAGGTGGATTATTGTTCAGTTGTGGGCGGATTATAAAACTCTTGTAAGTCCAGGCATTTCTAGTGAATTTACATCCCGCACAGTGTCTTTGATGTGCGTCATTACTATGATACACTATATATACATATGTATTAAATGAGCACCGGTGCAAGTGCATGTATGAGGCTTCGAGACCCCACCCCAAGTGCTATATTTTCCAGTACAGCACAAGCATAACCAGTGCTTTATCAGATTTATAGTAGTTTGAATTGATTGATGTTGTCAGCGATGGAGAAGAAGAATGAAGTATTTGCTGTTCTTTTACTAAACACTAAACCAGAGGTAAGCGCATTTTTTGCTAAGGTTGTAAACGACACCTGGAAAATATATAGCCGGATGTTTGTAAACAGTGTGCTATATGGAAAATATAGAACTGTCAGTACCTTTGATGTTAGGCATCAAAATGCTATAAATATCTTTATATTATATGTATGTATCTAATGAGATTCATAGCCATACATTTTCTCTAGGGCATGTAGGTTTATATAAACCAAATGCTAAAATGGTGTGGCCCCATACTCGCTCACAAACAATATTTTATTTCTGAAGGCTCAATTTCATATATCAATGCCAGTTTTCACTTTCAAAACAGCTTTTATACTGTTTTGTTTTCCTTTTACTCTAACTATATATACTTATACCATCCGAATCTTGTTCCTGCGCTTTTTTGGTTTTAGCATATGCCTATATTCTCTTTTATTTTAAAAAAAAAGTTTTTCTATTTATTTATAATTGTCATGTTAAACCCATGCAAAAAAAAGCAGAAGAGAGGGAGTATGCAACTCCCACGCAATTAATTAAAATAGCTAAAGCCAGACATTTAGTTGGTGTTATTATTTTTTGACACCCCTACATGGCCATGCCCACTGATTTGTAAACCACTGGAGATCTATCCAGAGTAAAAAGTGTAAAATAACTTTATTAGCATTGAAAACACACAAGTACGTTTTTGGTACTGTCAAGTATCTCTCTAGTTGATGGACATTTGATTCTACAATGTTGATGTGAGCAGATAAGGAATTTAAATAGCAATTGCAGCAACTTGACTGAGAACATCTACTATTCATGGTATTATGATAAACAACTTTTTTGTTTCCTCCAATCAGTCTTTCATATAGCTATTTTAAGTAAATTTTGAGCTAGAGTACTTAGTAGCCATCTATACTAGGGTTTACAGTACTAGAGTATAGCTGTTACATTTCCTATGCATGGCAACATAGTAAGAGTTTAAAAATAGTAACACCAGCTAAATATCTGGCTTTAGCTATTTTAATTAATTGCGTGGGAGTTGCATACTCCTTCCATACTGCTTTTTTCTTCACATGGGTTTCAGATTCACTCTCCTTTCCCACTGTTTTTTGTTTCATTGGCTCCTGACATAATATATATAACTATATAATTATTTAATTATATAAACACTAATTATTGCTATTCCAAAGTGCCACTGTGTACTAGGTATGTACATGTGTGTATTCTTCACATGATGTAGCATAATGAGTTCAGACAAGAACTTCACAAGTGGACAACTGAGATGCCTGGAAAGAGAAAAGCCTATCCTTTGCTTTCATTTTTCTCAAACTTGAAGATTCTCCAAATATACCGATTTTTAGAAACTGGACCATCAAATGTTGCTTCTATTATCAATGCAATTGACTGTAGTATGTTGCATGCAGACACACCAATCAATGACTCTCAGAAGCAAGTCATAACAACTGTGAGTAGAAGGGTAATGATTATAGTACTGTATGAAGTTTAATTAGCCATTCTATAAAATAGGTATTAGAGTCCCAACAAGTTAATGTATCTGATGACATCTTCTCAACTGTGGGGTATTTCTTTGAATTAGTATCAAGACATTACATACCCCAGCACCTATTGGATAATTTACAAAATTCTTTAAGGAACTACAGGATTGAATCAATTTTTTTTCGACTGTATTCCATGATTGATTTCAGCAATAATGAGGTTTACACTGTTGCTCTTAATCTTTTGGGGAAATTGCCTAACCCTTTCCAAGTTTTAGCCTGTACACACATTACAACACAAGAAGCTGTTACTTTGTTCTTTGAGAGAGTGAAAAATTATCATCACTTTCGGTATATAGTGATTGACATCAATATTCTCTCATTGGACATTCAAGAGGTATATATGTTTTGTAGATCTCTCTTAATTCACTCACATCATATTGTTGTTACTGTTATTAATTTTCTGTAGATTGTCATTAAAGAGTGTGTGAAACTGCTTGAGAATGGAAATAAAAACCGCATTGAGTATGATGTTGTATTTATTGAAACCAATCCTTCAATTATGAGAACAATGCCATGGTGTTTCCAGGATCATGTATGTTAACTATGGATACAATTGACACTTATTCTGATTGTATATTCCAGTTTTTGTAGTTGATGCTTTATTTTCATTTTAATTTTCTTATTCTTTTCAGTTGTCTCCAGATGAGCAAACACGAATTAACATGGAACCTTTGAAGAAGCGAATTTTTTGTGAACTGGTTTATGGACATGCTGGTAATTCTTTCCTACTCTTACAAAATATTTACTAACCATAAATAAACCTGAACCTGCATGTTGTGCTCCCACACATCAAACTAGACGACATTCAAGCAATTGAGCAGTTATCAGAATAATTGTGAATGTAGAATCAAGAGTGTGAATACCTCTAGTGTATATAGTCAGAACTCGAACAAAAGTATTAAAGCTGTAATATTATTTATACAATGTTTTGCTTAAAGGTAACAATTAGATTTTTACAATGGATTCGATTTTCAATACATGTGCATACTTTCTGATGTGACTAAATTTAATAAATGATTGATAGACACTTTATGGTCTGTAATTTTACAAATTACATGGAAATACCCCAAAAAAAAACAAACATAATGTAATTAGAATTTTATTGATATAAAATTCATTAACAGTTGAATGAAAACACAGTTAGTAATAATGATTTTATGTGTTACTGATTCAATACTTTTTAGAATGGTAGATTACAATATTGTTTTACTTAGGTAATGGCAAGTCTTATTATATTAAATATGTTATCGAAGTGAAAAAATGGACACATCTCACAATTCCTGTCAACGAAGGATTTGATGTTAAAAGGTGCATTCATAAACTGAACTGTACCTCACAGAAAAGTGATGAATGTATGATTCATATCAATTTCACTTTGCCTTTCATTAAGGTTTGCTAGTTATTAATTGTTATTTGCGTAATTATTATTAACCTTTGTCCATGTGTGTCTGTGTGCTTGTGTATTTGAGAGGGATATTGGGAATCATAAGACTGATCAATGTGATGGCAGTGTCTATGTATTCTCTTGCATATTTCACCTTCCCTCAACTTAAAGCTTCAGCAGTGTACAATTGCTTTCCTATTGAATGACCAATATTATCAGAGACATTTACATGTAAAACTGTTAAATATATAAACATATCATTGGGCTTTGATGCTTTGGTGTCACTGGACTATTTGGCTTGATTCTAAATCTCTCCTCTTCATCCGGATCTGGCGATGCTTACTGCGTTGTGTGTTGTGTGTTGTGTTTATCTTTGTACTGTATATTGTATTTTGTGTTGTTTTTATCTTTGTGTTGTGTGTCTACAAAACTCTACCTAGCATCAGGGCTTGTTAATTAACCTCAGGTGGACATGTGTTATAATGCAAGCGTCTATGTATATGCATTTCAATTAATTCAAATCTATGCGTGTGTGCATAGGGCAAGTAATGTGTATCTGTGTGCTGTGTATTACCACATTAGAATACTAGAAAGACGGTTCATCACATTATTATACAAGAAAAAAAAGATAAGCATTCAGCTGAAACTTGCAGTTGTACATTTTGGCAATTGTCATAAATCTCACGATTACTGTTTCTAAATTCATTTACTAGAGCTATTGCTGGAAAAAGTTTGGTACAATTGAGGTTGTGACTACTACTGCATCAAGCACTGGTTATCATTTTAAGCATTTCATAGTCACTCAATTAATTATATTGAAATTGTGCATGTGATATTCATTTATACACATAAAGGTTATTGTTATTGTTTCTTTATTTGGCCATCAAGGTCATCCCTATGATTGTTTTCCATGGAGTTATATATAATTGTTATATATGCATATTTTTGTTGTGTGTGAGTATGTGTTGTATGCTTAGTTAATGATGTACGTTCTAGGAGGCTCAGTCAATTAATGGACATGGCACTTAAAAGAATGCGTACGTGAGCTACAGACCAACAGGAAGATTTAGGCAGAATGTAAAACTGCAACTAATGTATAATAATGATTTATAAGGATCGAACTCTCTTATGTAATAAATACATTGTGGTGCTTTTATCGTTACTAAAGCTGTCTTCTCCCGGTCAGCAGGGTCCATCAACTTGCCAATACCCACCAGCTAGGGGATGACCAGGGACTATTACAACATTCAGTTTTACCCATGTCACCATCATGGAGATATTACATCTGAGAATTTGTATAGAAGGCTTGCTAACTGCACTTTTTCAGTTTCAGGACGGGAGTTGTGAGTGGTGCACCAATGATTCAACATCATCTTTCAGGTTTTTGTTACCACCTGAAGTGGTACTCCTTTCAATGACATGAATGCCATTTCCTTTTGAGAGAGGATGCATGTGTCCAATTTAGGATGCGAACGAGTGTTTCTCTTCTAATGGTAGTTGACACTGAATGAGCTACTAAAACTCCAGTGTCATCCTGAAACTGGGGCTCTGGTTCCAACAATCCAGTGGTGAAGTCAGTAGTAATGTCAGTAGAAGTTGTACTGGTAGTTCAATCTGGTGCCTGTTTGGTATGGTAGTTATTTTCTAAAAATAACTTAGCAGGTTTTAACTGGAGTTCCCTTTTTCTCTTAATATTGTAAAGTTAAAGGACTGACTGCATCATCGACTGGTTCTAGTTTAAAGAGGGTCAGCAGCAGAATTGAAAATTTCTCCTCTTTAACCTGCAATCACGACGATCCTTTGTATTTGTCTCGACAGTTCTGAGATTCTCTTTTGTTGATGTTATGCTGGATTGGTTGCATGGGGCGTCTTCAATCACCAAAGTTTCAGGCTTATGACAACTACGGTGAAGCTGTTTGAGTGCCTCCTCCAGTGATCCCTTTGATTTGCTATCTTTACAGCATCCTCCAAAGAATTTGGATTCTCTCGCATCAAATGTAGCTGGGTAGAAGATATCACTAGCCCTTTTATGTATAAAACAATTTTTTGCAATCTCTATCCTCTGTTTGGGTGTTCCCAGTCAGGATAGGCCTTGTCTACTAACACTCTCAGACTTCCCAGCAAATTCACTAAGCTTTTCATTGGGGTTTTGTCTACGCTCCTGCAGTTTCAGCTGCCATTCCAATTCATTTCTAACAGGGCAGAATTGTTCCCTGAGGGATGTCCACAGTTTCAGGGTTGACCTCTGCTACTAATCCAATTTGACTTGCAATTCAAAAAGGCTCATCTTCACGTAGTGAGAGTAACTCCTTTCCTTGCATACTCTCTCTGATACCTGTTTGGGCAACATGCAATTCAAACAGTTGTAACCATAAGGTGAAATCTGCTCCAGTAGCATATCTAGCTGGCGGTCTAGCGCACACTGGAATTATGTGAGCCATCCCACTTATGACACTAATGTAATGACTTATAGGATTTCAGAATTGAACTCTCTTGATAAATAAATTGTGGTGCTTTTATAGTTACAAAATTAGAGACAAATGTATGAACATTTACAAACCATATATCAGAATCAGGGTTGCAACATATATAGATACACTGTTGTTATATAGCAAAGAAATTGTTGTATATAGCAGAGAAACAGTATAAAGATGATGTGATAATCTATGACACAGAAGTGTAATAAGATTTTGAGTTTTAGACATGAAGAAGGCATCGTTTAGAGCACTGAAGAAGTACTTCAGTTTCATCAGCGCTTACTTCTTCAGACCCCAGTTTTCAAGTGACAGAAAGTTAGAAACACTAGTGTCATCAGCAATGATTGATACATAGTCATTGCAAAGCAATCATAGGGATACTTTTTTCTCATTATATCTTGTTACTCTTCTCATAGTAGAGACTGAGATATAAATTATATTAATAGGCTTATACGGTTTGCATACATGAACTTTTCAAAATCATTTTTGTGAATCCTTGTTTTCTATACACCAAAATATATACATTTTATTTATAATACTATATTTATTTACTTAAATTTACTTGCCACAACTGAAATTTCATTAGTTTTCCCAAATCCACTCTTGTATCGAGTAGTTGCTCTCTAATATTCCTGAATTCTATGTCTAATACTTATGATATTAGGTAACTGAAGACGAAAGAAAGGCATTTGTGAATTCGTGCAAATTGATAAACTGGTTTTTCTTCAGCATGCTCATTTCTGGTTATGTGGAAGATTACCAGACTGGAGAATCATTTTCTTTAAATCAGTTCAAAAAATTACAGATTTATGTTGAGGTACTGGCACTAAGGAAACTGTACTAGATAATTATGTCATGTACAACATTTTCATAGGTTCCTGTATTTAACCAGACATCACAGGAAGAGTCATACCTGACAGACTTTAATAAACATTTCCCAGTTTTCTCATTCATTGGTAAAAAAAAGTGTGTAAGTACTAACTCCTTTGAATATGATGCCTTGTCAGCTGATGCTATGCTAGTCTGTAAATACTTGAAAGCAAAAGAGTTAAACCAACTTGATAGACTGCACAATGGTTGGTTTATAATGTAATTAGCTTATATTGTGGGTCACCATTGGAATTCTTCAGTTCCTCCTAGATGGAAAAGATTATTGAAAAAAGAGAACAAGGGTCATGAAGTCAGGATAGGAGACTGCGAGGATCTCAATTCCACAGAATGTGTTGAACTGCTCAATACAATAATGCCCCCTCATGTGAAAACTAGGAAATTGTACCAACGAATGTTCATTAGGTCTGTATTCAGTGTATACACATTATCATGTACTCAATAATGATTTTTGTTTGTCTAATTGTAGGTATATGTATCGCAGATGTCATTTTATGGAAGAAAGTTATCACATGAGATATTTTGAGGGAAAAATACCATCAAAAGATCGAAATGGACAGTATATTGAACTTGATGCGAAAAACTTACGTTCATCACTATTGGATATAATGAAGAATGAAGTCTCTGAAATGTGTGCAAGTGGAAAGGATGAAGGATTTCAACCCCCTCATATGCAAGTAAGTGATAATTCGGTGTACTATCAGCATACAATACAAGAGTTATGGATGATTATAATCAAATGTTTTAACATACCAATACATGTTCATCCCGAATCTTTCATATAGCTATGACAATTTAGTTGTAAAAAGATTTTTGTATTTACACAAGGGCCTCTCCATTAGGCCATTAACTAACAACTAAATTAAAACATGCAGGAATAGTGTGCGTTATGCATCTCTAGCAAGCATACATTACAGTTAGATAGGGGATTGTATTTCATAACCTAACATAAAACCTCATGTCAAAGAGGTTAGCATAAATAATCACAGAAAAGATGTGAACAAAATTGAATGGTATACATGCAGTCAACAAAAGGGATAAGGAAACAAAATTAAGTAATAGACCCATTCACTAAGCAAGCAAGGCCCTGGTGACCATTGATGTGTTGGAGTTGAGGCATTCTCTTAGAGTCTGCCTAGTATACTAGCCATATGCAGCAGACTTTCATTAGCCAATGGTCTTGATCAAACATTGAGCAGCTATATAGTAGCTGGCCCAATTCTGAATCTGCAACTGCAATAATTAACTAGGAAATATTGAATCCTGCTACCTGTATTCCCTGTCACACAGTTGTGATGAAGTGATCACAGGCCATCCTGGGTTGATTGCTGTACTGTGCATAAAGTCTCTCCTGTTCGGCCTAAATACCAAGTGATCATACCAGTTTCGGTTTGCAGGTTGTGTGCATCCTCATAATGAGGATGTGTATGTGAATTGACGCAAATGTCAGTAGGTGACAACAAGAAAAAGGAATAAGCCTTTGACAATTGACAAGTGAACTCCCTGCACCACAAGAAGCAAAAAAAAAGCCCAGACAACATAACCATATTGAAATCAATAGATTCTTATGACCACACACAGTAGATGGTACGAAGGATGGCCAGTTGTGATGCGAAAGTACTTTTGGCATTGAGTGGGTAGAAGAACCTCTCTGATGCACATACTCTAGGCAGGGGGTGAATGACAAGGATTGGTAAGGTAGGCCATGGGTTATTTCAGAAAAACATGCATATTGTGCTCAAATAGACTGAGGAGACGGTGAACTGTGGCTAAGATGTGCCACAAAACAACAAAGGGTAAGGTGAAGATTAAACTAGAAACAGAAACTCAGGTAACAGAGCTGACTTGATGTATATAAACTGATGGCTGTAGAGGAGATATATATACATGTGTATATGGATTAACCCTGACAGAAAGCAATCATAAGGATAGCCCCGTGGGCCATTAAAATAGGAATTGGAATAAATTGTGACAGTAGAATAGTACTTGCAATTAACAAAGGAATTTAAATAAGGAAAATATTTGTGGTAAAAGCTGACCTAATGGAATGGAGATGATGAAGGCACTCTCTTGCATTATATTAACTGCCCCCAAATCTGAAACTGTGACCAATGAATTGTGAAATATTCTACCTCTAATGAAATTGGTCATTGCAGGCATGGGTTGGTGTAACATCCTCTCCTGTTCTGCCAAATTAGAAGCACCAAAGGGATGCCATGACACAGTGGAGGAAACTCCCTTGCTCATTTCAAATAACAGGAGATTCAACGTGTATCTGTGATAACTAGCCATGATGTGTGTGTGAGGGAAGTCATTTCCGGCATGAAACTCAAAGGAGAACAGCACAGGAGCAACACATGCACTGCAGCAGGGGGATGATTAGGGCTGGATAGGAGTTGGACAGACTACAATGCTGAGGGTGATGGCAGACTGCTAGGGCCCGGGGACATGATGTTAGAACTAGAAATAAAACAAATAACTGACATTTAATTGACAGCAGTTCGTGTCTACTATATAAACCATATCTGTCTCTATATTTATGGCACCCACCCAATTGGGAACCCTGATGTATATAGGCCTTATAAACCCCAAACAAATTTAACATGTGGGACACAACGAAGTGGATGAGTGGGACATAGCATGAGCAATATAGGCTTGGAGATTCCTGTGATAACTTCATGCCAAACACCTATGATTTAAGCGACATATCTGGGTGTGTGGAGGGAGGGAGTAGCTGAGCTCCTGCTGTTTATTTCCTCAGCTATGATATCAGCCACGAATTGTTAAGTAAGAATGAGGATGGTGTGATATGATGGTTGACAAATTTAGAGCACGATGTAGGATGCCATGGCTCATGTGCTGACTCATCAGACACAATGGTCAAGAGAATAGCCCCTCAGCTATTAACTGTCTTTAAAAATATAGTTGATTGAAAATATTTTAAATAATGTTAAATCCATCATATCATTTCATTTGTATAGCTTATTTACAGTGATGGAGCTTTCAGTGTACTGTCTCGTACTGGTCGTCTGTCACCTGAAGAATCAGAGATGATCGGAAATTTTGGATTTCATTTTCCAAGTCCAGTGTAAGTATAGGTTTCTTGTGATATATTGAATTGTCTATCTCGATGAAATATAACAAAACTGCATTAATGATAAATATAAATTTGCTCTATCTTTTTTTTCTGTTTTGTGCCACTACTGTTCAACATAATTATTATAATACTGTGGTTTTATTTTACTTATATAGAGAGTTAAAGAAACAGAAAACATTACAAGATTGTCTTTGCACCGCTTTGCAGATACGCAAGGATCCATCTCAGAGTGGGCTCTCAGTTCTCCAGAACCAAGGCTATGTTTTAACGTTAGATTATCTACTCAAGATGTTGAGTGTTCATGAGAGACAGCAGTGTGGAATGCCAGTTATAATCTCAGGAGAAACAGGGGTTGGGAAAACATTTCTATTAGAAACACTTTCAAAACTCTATAACCACTCCTATCAGCAAAGCCTCTCTCTTTGGAGAGAAAATCTGATGGATTACATGAAACAGCAACTTCATTCATTAATTCCATCACCTGACGAAGTTTGTACAATTATTGACAGCACCTGGAAAACTGCAGAACAGTTCGAAGACATGTTGTCATCCTTATTAGATGCTGTAAAACAAACATTTCTTAAAAGAGTTCTTTCCTGGTTCCATAAAATGCAGAAAGAAAATAATATTAGTGATGTGTTTCCACTAATACAGTTTCTTCCATTTAGCAGAGAAATTCCTCAATTATTTGATGCTGAGGTGAGAAACACAACAAAAAAGTGGAATATTCTATTTTGCACCTACGTAAGGAAATGTGACAATTCCGGGTACCTATAATGTATCTGGTGGCATATGAAAGAGCTGAATTTCAGGATAGTTCATGAAATTTGGGTCAATCATATACCTACAATTGGACATACATGTACATAATGTACTGGAAATTATCACATGTTCTTACAAATGGGCACATGTACAAAATTCCACTATTAAAAAAAGCTTGATTTAGATTTGTCATTCATTACAACCTATTCTTTCCATCTTTAGAGTATAACCTCATTACTGATGAAATTCTTGTTTGGCAAGCAAAGGCAGCTATTTGAAGTAAAGAAAATTGATTCTGGTATGTTTTCTAATGCCATGATGAACTGTAGTTCCAATTGTACTTAAGTATTTTATCTGCTGAGAATTACCATTATCGCTGAATGCCGTGTTGCTCAGAATTTGTGCTACCGTGAAAGAGTAAAGAGTACATGAAGGGATTCATTGCATGTACGCTATATCATACTACAGTGGCAAGGGGTCTGCACAGCACAACGTTCATTTTTGTACTACAATTAATTTGAAATTTATAAAAACTAATATGGGTAAAGGAGGAACACTTAGAGATCCCTGAACTCAGTATAGTCTGGCCCCTCCTCTCTGAAAGATGCTCAAAGCAGATGATTTGTACTGCACTTTTTGCACACACATTCCAATTGTATTTTCTGTGTTGACGAAGTGCTATTATGAATATTATAATCATGCACATTTATCAGGATTTCTTGGCGTTAATACTAATAGTGTATTAATTCATGTTTGGTTATAATTTATTATTAGGACTGACACCATCTGATATAAAAGAGTTTCTGCAACCAATCATTGATGAAGAAGGTTCACTTGAAGGAAATTTCGACAAGAGACCAAAGCTTACTGTAAGTGATGGTGTATCTCTAATAAATTTTGTACTGCATAATGACAATATTAATTATTTTACTGTTAGATTTTTTTTGATGAAGTTAATACAGCTTCTTGTCTTGGATTTTTAAAGGAGATTATAGTGGATCATACCTTGGATGGAAAGGTATCTTATGATTTACCTTTACTATTTGTTGTTAACTTCATTTAAATACATTTTTTAGCCTCTTCCTCAAAACATATTTATTGTTGCAGCTTGTAATCCTCATCGAACAAATAGCCTTTGCACTCTCTTCAGTGCAAGTAATGACACGTGGTTCAAAGGTGATTACTTGGTACGTCCACTTCATCCCTCGTTTGAGCTCTTAATGTGGGACTTCGGCTCATTGAAAGCAAATGAAGAACGAGATTATATTCTGTCTAAGTTTAAATTATTGGACAATCAACTGACAGAATTAGAATGCGAGACACTAATAGAGAAAATATCATTGAGCCAACATCTTCTTCGACAGTTTACTAAGGATTATTTGATTGATGCCAATGTGGCTGAGAAGGATGCCACAGCTGCTAGTTTCAGCTCGGTTAGTCAAAGAGATATCCAAAGAGTACTTAAGTTGTACATTTGGTTGAAATCTTCTTTCCAACTATTGGAAAAATATGGCTATTCAGGCACATCTGAAGAAAGGTCTGTTAGCAATAATTGGCAGCTCTCGGTAAGAGCTCTCTTTGTATCACTCGCATTAGTGTACTACTTTCGTCTGAATGCAAAGTACAGAAAGGAATATGCTACTCGGTTGGATGCACATCCATTCTTAGTCACACAGGTAACTGAGGGTTGTGATAAGGGAACCCATCGTTTTGAGGGAATTAGGGTTACTTTTACAAAAGCTTTGAAAGACGAACTTGACTGGCTTATGGAAAACATTGATCGTCCTGTTGGAGTAGCAGACACACAAGCCTTGAGAGAAAATTTATATGCTATCATTGTATGCTGTATGACTCATATTCCACTCATTATAATAGGACCACCAGGCTGTTCAAAAACCCTTTCATTCAAGATAGCCCTTGCCAATCTCCAAGGTGAAGTGTCTCCCAAAAAGGTATTCAGACACAAGATAATGAAATCCCTTGATCCTCACATTTATCAATGTTCAAAGCATTCCACAACTGAGGATATTAAAACACTGTTTAAAAAAGCTACATCCCGACAGGAACAGATAGATAATAGTGGACATGGTGCAGTTTCTGTTGTCTTGATGGATGAGGCTGGCCTACCAGAAGAGAACTTGCAAGTCCTAAAAGTTCTTCATTATCACTTGGATAATCCTGAAGTGTCTTTTGTTGCTCTAACAAACACAATTCTTGATGCAGCAAAGTCAAATCGAGCAGTGTGTCTATTTCAAGTTAATGCTTCAGATGATGATTTGCAACAACTTGCTGGTGCATTATTGGGGTATAAGGATGTAAATGATGTTCCAGAAAATATAAAAGAACAACTAAAATGTATAACTAGCGTTTATTCAAAAGAAATGGCATCTCACAATTTTAGTTCCATATTCGGTTTAAGAGATCTGATGCATTTTTTTTCATATTTGCGTAAAAATATGTCAAGGGATCACAATTATATATCTCCAGAATTGCTGCTAAAATCCCTTCAAAGAAACTTTTTAGGAGCTGAAGATTTTAAGGGTTTGGCTGGAAAATTTCTTTCAGAGGTAAGTGTGTACTACAGGTATGCATTACCATTGCTGAAATGGATGGGTTGTGGAAAATGTATGTTAAATATTAATGATTATGTTTGTTGTGTTTGATTAACCTGGAGACCATGCCCTCTATACCTACACACCATATGACACATAGGGCAGAGATGTATCTTGTTCCAACACTCACGGGTTCATATTCTACGCAAACAAGAATTTTTGTCTTATATGACGTACCATGGGTGCAGTTTAATGCAACCTGTGTGGGTGGAGCATTCAAAAGCGACTTCTGTCTGATTTATAACAAGGTTTACATAACTGATGATTTTAGCTTGCTTGGCTGAAAAGAAGAGTTAATTAAGAAAGCAATTGATGTAAAAAGTGTCCTTTGCATGGTTGTCATTTACATTGCAGTAGTCAGTGAAAACCCCATTAAACTGTACCAGTGGCATATAATATGAATATTTCCAAGACAAACATTCTTTTCTGCATAGAACATGACCGACCTTCCAGGGCTGGAAGCAGACCCAACTCTGCCCATGTGTCATAATGCTATGTTTAGGTAAATTGTTGGAGGAGGGGTTTTCAAACATTGTAGTAATCCCAAAACTTGTTGTCATGTAGTTTGGTGTGAGCGAAGTTGACCCTGAAATGCTACAGTCACCTCTAACAGTTTTGAAGTCCAGTTTAGCAGACAAACCAGAGGACCTCTGCTTTGAAAATGAAGTTCGATACAAGTTGCTTATTGATCACAGTGAGGACGAATCACTAGTTCGCTTCCTGTTTAAATTTGGCATCTTGAAAAGATCAAATTGCAGAATATATGCACTCAGTAAACTTCCTGGTGACAGACTTCAAAAGGTTAGTTCAGTTGATAATATTTTATATCCTGTTGTCAGAGTGCTTCTTTTCGGCATACATTATTTTACTATCATCTTGATAATCATGCATTGACAAGTTGTAACCAAAGTAACAACTGGTGAAAAAGGCCTTATATCCCAACTTAAGGCTGGTTCACATAATGACACAAAACCTTTCGTTGAATCAGTTGAGTTGTGATAAAATTCTGAAAACCTATTGGTCAAACTGACGCTAAGATGGAAATCAAATCTATCGTCACATTACATCGCAATTGATGGTATTGAAGGAGGTACATCATGTTTAAAATGCAATACATTGACGCAACACAAAGAAACCCAATGCTTTGAATCATTATGTGAAACAGTCTTTAATCTTAAAAGGCACAAGGAGGAGAATATTTCTGGAAAAGTGATATACATGTACATTTTTGTAGCATTTTTTTGCACATCATATTCAATTCATATCAGTATTTTGAGAGATTCTAATGCTTATGTATCATTCATATAATATCTCTTGGACTATTAGCAATATCTGGTTAATTTGGTAATTATCATTATTATATAGGCCATGACAATAGCTCGAGTTACAAGTTCCATTATTCTTGGTCACACTGTTGTTCTGAGCCAGTGTGATGAAATTCATGAAAGTTTCTATGATCTTTTCAACCAGCGTTTCACATGTATTGATGACTTCCAACACAAGACCAAGAAATATTATGCTCGAATTGCTACAGGAAATAGAGTGTCTAACTGCTTAGTACACCCTGAGTTTCAATGTGTGGTAGTTCTGAAATATTCAGAATTGCACAATACCCCAGCTCCATTTTTAAACCGGTTTGAAAAGTTCCATTTAAGCCATGAGTCATTCCTTACTGAAGTGGAAAAAGAACATAACAATATTTTATTAGCACTCCTACTTGAAGCTAAAGAGAAGGTTTGTGTATACACCAGTAATTAAAAAAGCTCATACATGCACATTTTTATATTTGTACGATGGCATAATATAACATAGCACTGCAAGTGTTAGAGAGTGTGTTAGCAACTACCTAATCTAAGTTCAAACTGAATTCGAAGTTTTAATTAGTGAAATTGTTACCTCTTTTATATATATATATTCCATAAATGTTTTCCTCAAGTAGAAGCTGCCATCAAGTCTATACAGCATTAAAATTGTAACCATTGCTTATGCTCAAGGAAATGCAGTACTTTAAATACATAGAAAAATTATATGATATCTATATAGATTATGTATTTTCTTTTTCACAAAATGTGACATACTGTAGATTGGGAAGTCTTCACTGTCACTCTGTTGCTTCCATCCACAAACATTAATTACTTGAAGTTTTACTGTTTCGATATTTTTAATTTAAAATTAATGCAGTCAGCAATAATTAACATCCTTATCATTTTTTTCTAGGAAACATTTTTTTAATGACATTAAAATTTCCTGATTTAAATTACACTTATGTGTACATTTTTATTAAACTCATTCTCAGGTCAAAATGTTTGTTAAAGAGATTCCCCCACCTGGACTTTATGGACAACAACAGCACACTCTGCTCTCATTAGTGATGACACACATTAGAAGAACAACTGATCCAGAAAGCAAATCTGTCATTGACACTGTTTTAGTATCTCCCAGTGGAGAACCTGTCATTAATACATTAGCTAAGTATTTGCAGTTCCAGAATCAGAATTCAGAAGTGAGTCAGAATACCAAATGTAATTTTTTTTGTCAAATTTTGTTACTATTGTCATAGATTTAACCACAGCCCCCAAGCCGGGAATGAAATGGGGGTTGTAGGCAAGTCTATAACTATTTCATAGCACAGTAAGACTTATTTCTGCCGTCATTATAAATCAAAAGTAGGCATATTCATCAAAGAACATGAGTAGACATTAGCCAATAGTCAGCTGCCTAAGCATGTAGTAGTCATAACCAATGCATTGTTTATTGGATTTGTGCCAAACAAACACTCACTTGTAGATTGATCATTCATCTTGTATTCCATCAATTGTTAACCCTCTGTTTTGAACAGAAAGATTCTTCTGTACAGTTAGTAGGAATATGTTATGTTATTAATACTCACTCACCTCCATATATTCTTGACTCACATTATTTTGTATTAGAACTGCAAAAATATACTCATACTACATATTGCGTATTGCACTTTAGAGTATTGTGATATATTGGGTTATTGCAACAATTATTTTCAATTTTGTAATTACACATTAGAACCTAATTAAAATTCATTTACACGACTGGAATACTTAATTAATTTCAAGTGTAATCTGTTAATATGTTGTTGTTATATTTAAATACATTCATCATGAATTCCATAACAAAGGAGTAGATAAAACAAATATGTTAAACAAAACTTAATAGTCATTACCTTGAGTTTACAAAAACAAAGACAAGTGTATATAGAGAAAAAAGTATCCCTATGATTGCTTTATGGTGTCCAGCATGGCTGACTTTATCATGCCTGAAACACAACAGTCTATTATAGTTATTATTTTGATTATCTTTACCTTTTAAAGGATCTTGTAGAACTTTAGGAATGTATTTCAGGTAGAATAGTTAGCTAGTAGTTCCAGTTTCTATGTAAGCTACAAACAGCTTTCTTTCTGCGAAGTTCGAGCGTGTGTTCTATTATGCGCCACGCCCATTAATTGACCGAGTCCCCCAGGGAATGACGCAACTTCCTTAACTACGTATACAATGCATACTTGCGTAAGTGGACACAAGAAAATAAATAAATAAATATGTATATATATATAGTTCGAACCCGCGGGAAAGCAATCATAGGGATGGTCCTACGGGCCATAATAATCCACATTTTCAGGAGAAAGACAAGGTCTGTTTTGATAAACGAACATTCCAGCTGAGCTGAGCAGCTTTCACTGGGCACACTTGACATTGGTACAGAGTGTTGGTTTCACAAGCTGAGACATATACTTATATTGCTGCTCTCTTACTTTCCACCACTTCAACAGTTCTTTCATGACCAGTGTCTCAGGATCTTCAGCATCATACTTTCTTAGTTCATTTAATGCAATCTCATTTAGATTAAGCAATACTGACTGAGATGGTCCAATCATTTTATCAAAGAAGTTAGTGAGCTTTGTCTTCTTTGGAGGAGGCATTTCATTTTAAGATTGAATAGGTGGAATAAGTAGTGGATCTTCATCTGTAGAAAATTCCTGCTGCTCATTATATAACTGTTGTGAGTTTCAACATCACACTATTGCTATCCTCATCTTTTGTAAAGTCATCCAAGAAAGATATAGCTTTGCAACGAGGATCTAAATACATCACCACATAAGTTTCAATTTAATGTCATCATCCTGGTAGCAAGATCTTAAATCGTCTCTATTAACTGATTTCATTCTTTTTTGAGTGCATTTGCTATTGTGTGGGAGAATAATTTTTGAAGTAGCTGTACAATCCCAAGGGTTGGGTATTTTTTTTCCACTGATTATATGTTGCATTTTGGAATATTCAAGTATATCTACATGTTCCTTGGCCACTGATATTTCTTCATCAGAACACTGAACATATTGGTTGTTACTGTTCTATGAATCATTTCAACATTGAGTATGTACTTCCCTGTCTAGTAACACAGTCATTTAAAAGCTTGTGCATAGGTATTCAAAGTTGTTGTTTTTTTCTCGCATAAATTGTGTGACGTTTTCTGGGCAAGGATTTTTGTTACCATGCATAGATCAAAGGTCTTCAACACAGAGAAATAAAGTGTGTGTCCAATACATGGCATGTTAAAGATGTTACACTATTCCATAGCATTAGAAATGTTTCTGGCATTATCAGTTGTGTTTCCAACAACATTATCTTGATGCGCCATGCACTGACTCATTGATTCCATCAAAGCACTACTGATGGTTGGAGCTGTAAGGTTAGCTGTTAGCTCAATGGTACTTAATGTGATGCTGTCAGCACCATGGCAGGTTGAACTAATGTAACCTCTTGTTTGATACTTAGCTGTCCATAGGTCAGTTGTGATTGTACAAAAATGAACAGTACTCGAGAATGTTTCCACCTCTTCTCGCAACTCGATATATTTTGCAGAAATGACACTTTGTGAGAAGTATGTCCAACTTGGAACATTGAACCGAGGCTCAGCAACGTTCATCAGTTTGCAAAAGCCCTTACCTTCCACAAGAGATATTGGTTTCAAGTCTTCAACTATGAAGTTACCAACAGCTTGCACTAACTGTCTGTGTCAAGTTAAAGCAGTCTCCAGTGGTGTCACCTTACAAAAGCCTTCAGAAATGGAACGTCCCAGTTTTGAGGGTGCTTAACTTTCACTATCAACACGCTTACGTACTTGTTGATCTCTTTCTTATGATGGTGTTCCAGATGTGAAAACAAGTTAAATATATTGTTCGTATAGGACATATCTTGATGGAATATACAACAACTACATGCTTCTTTGTTGCTATAGTTCCAGATCCATCTTCATCTCCCGGAACCCAAAGTGCTGCCACACTTTTAGCTGCTAGATTGGAAACATTATGTAATACTGACTTCATTCTTCACTCTATTGTTTAAAGAGAAAGTACTACCTGACCCAGGGTGTTGTTTTCCGAAGATCTTTCCAAGAGTTACTCTTTACTTTAGTTTTTTGCTAGGAGGTAGTTCAAGTTCAGCTTTTTCAGGAACATGAGAAATTGAGGAAGTCAAAGTTAAACGTAAACTTGGGGATTCTTGTTTGGAATTATTGACCATTTCCTCCTTGGCAATCCTAATTACACAATCATACTTAGATTTAACCTCTCTCGGAACAATAGATAGCATGAAGCAATAATCAACAAATGAACATAAACATAATAATTCATCAGTGTTAGTTAACTGCTTGGTAAAACATTTTCAATAAAATGAAAGAAGATGTAGGAATGTAAAAACCCAAAAAGCATACAAACAAGGTTTTGAGGCTAACATAGGACCCAAAATTAAACAAACCACTTCCATATAGAGCGATTCCATGCCAAATCAACACAAAAAAATGAGCACCCCTTTAGATTTCCAGGAAACTCAGGAAATATGATCACTACCCCAACCTATTATGTCACACACAATTTGGTACATTAATGTTGTATGGCTTCTAAATTACAGAGCCGTAAAAATCCAAAATTTTTAGTCCCCTTACTCAAAATTTAAGGCCATAACTTTATCACCATATGAAATTAGATGACAGGACTTATACCAAATTATACCTTGAAAAAATCCCTATAACATGATATTTTTTTTGTATGCATGGTCATTAATTAAGAGGTCAGAGGTCATTAATTAAAATTTTAGTATAACTAAAAAACGACATCGTTAATTTTTGTTAGTATTTCACAAATTAATTTATAGGGTGTACTCTACAACTTGTATACATTTGGTGGTGGGACCATTATGGGATTAGAAGATATTGCTTCTTTTGTTTATGTAGGTGTACTAATTCATAGTAGTACTATTCTTATAGTACCAATTTTACTGCCTTACTGCATTATGTTGGAAGTACACTACATAGTTAATTCACAATGTATATTTTAGACAGTATTATTATTAATACAATAAAGGACATATACAAATGAATGCATTATTCACAAGAGAGCTAGTTTTTCAGTGGCAAGTTGGTTTTCTTTCTTGGTTAGTGTGTATTAACACCCTGTAGCTGTTCTAGGGTCAACTTCAGTTCAAATGTGACTTGAAGGAACTGTGAGCACATCAGGAATGGTCGGGTACTTGTACGAACAAGCTGGGCCTTGTGGATGCAAGAAGGTTACTTTGACTTTAGAATTATCCACATCTAGATCAAGAACAAATGCTAACCACCAGTTGTTGTTGTACATACAAGTAACCCAGTCCGAAATAGTCTCTAATTTTAGTTCACTGCCTTGTTTGTTAACTTTTTCTCCTTTGAAAGTTGTTGATGCTGAAAATTTTCGCACTTGAACAATCTCCGAGGATACTACGAGATATTGACGTGTTCTAGGAATGGTTCTGGAGTTGTCAAACCGAGTCTCCAGTTGATCTCTTACTTCAGAATACTCGGCACAAGTGCAATAGGTGAATTGGATTGCCTTCAACGAGGTGCGAGCCCAGTCATAAAGCTGTAGCGGAGTCATAATTTGTTCCTGTTAAGGACTCTGAAGGCTAGCCTGGGCTGCTAGATGCTTCACAGGTGCCCCCTAATGCCATCACATACTCCTTTGCCATGAGATGTCGCACTAAAATGCCATTCGGCTTTCACACGAAAATCCAACTCGTGGTGACATAAGACCAAAGACCAAAGACCAAACCAAACAAAGACCGGAGACCAAACCAAACAAAACAAGACCAAAGACCAAACCACATCTTTGGTTTGGTCTTTGGTCTTTATTTGGTTTGGTCTTTGGTGTCTGGTCTCTGGTCTCTGGTCTCTGGTCTTTGATCTTTGGACTTTGGTCTTTGGTCTTTGGTCTTTGGTCTTTGGTCTCTGGTCTTTGTTTGGTTTGGTCTTTGGTTTTGGTCTTTGGTCTTTGGTCTTTGGACTTTGGTCTCTGGTCTCTGGTCTTTGGACTTTGGACTTTGGTCTCTGGTCTCTGGTCTCTGGTCTTTGGTCTTTGGTCTCTGGTCTCTGGTCTCTGGTCTTTGGTCTTTGGTCTTTGGTCTCTGGTCTCTGGTCTTTGGTCTTTGGTCTTTGGTCTATTGTCTTTGATCTTTGTTCTATGGTTTTTGGTCTTTGGTAAATGGTCTTTTCTTGTTTGGTTTGGTCTGTCATCTGCTAATGCTTTACACTTAGAACAACTAAAGCAACTCTGGAACTCCTTCAATATAATAATCTTTTGGTATATGTACCCATCAAACCATTGATCTCCAGGCGGTTTCTTATAGTAACTTAATCCTAAATATCTTTTAAGTGCCTGTCTGGTTTCCTTCATTTCCTCTCGCAGATTCTTCTTAGCATTAGAAGTTATCTATAAATTCTCCTTCTCAGTAGGATTGTTTATTGTAAAACACCAATTACGGCACAGATTCATCTGGATTTGTATTTGAACAGGGCTCTGCAATTTCCCATAATGGTCCCACCACTAAATTTATACAGGTTGTAGAGTACACCCTATAAATTAATTTGTGAAATACTAACAAAAATTAATGATGTCGTTTTTTTAGTTATACTTAATTAAAAATTTTAATTAATGACCTCTGACCTCTTAATTAGTGACCATATGATATCATGTGATAGGGATTTTTTCAAGGTATAATTTGGTTTAAGTCCTGTAATCTAATTTCATATGGTGACAAAGTTTAAGCCTTAAATGTTGAGTAAGGGGACTAAACATTTTGGATTTTTACGGCCCTGTAATTTAGAAACCATACACCATTAATGTACCAAATTGTGTGACATAATACCTTGGAGTAGTGATCATATTCCTGAGTTTCATGAAAATCTGAAGGAGTGCTCATTTTTTTTGTGTTAATTAGGCATGGAATTGCTCTATAACTCTACATAAGTACAGCTCTTTGTATTTTGCTTTATAGCGGTGTAAGTACTTATGTAGGGTTATGTGGAAATGGTTTGTTTAATTCTGGGTCCTATGTTAGCCTCCAAACCTTGTTCGCACGCTTTTTATGTTTCGACATCCCTACATCTTCTTTCATTTTATTAAAAATGTTTTTTTATTATTCTTGTATATATATATATATATTATAGTTATTATAATTACATATTGCTTACATATTGCAATTATTAAGAAAAATTACAATAATTTATTGCAGTCAGTGTTGAGTAATGTCTCCTGGACATAGTTCCTGCAGAATATATCAATACGAAACAGAATAGTCATCATGTATTTGATCAAAAACAATTTACCAACAAAGTATTATGCGGAGTGATTTAAAAATAGAATTGAAACAAAATTAATACAAAAAAAGCATTTTTTAAAATGAAAGAGGAAGTAGAAATTTTGACAATTTTAATATTGTACTACATTTTGAATACTGTCTCCTTCGTGACACCCTTCCTGCAGAAAATATCAATGCTATAAATAAAACAGAATAGTCATCAAAAATTTCCTGAGTTATTTCAAAATAGAATTGAAACAAGAATAATAAAAAACATTTTAAAAAATGAAAGAGTATGTAGGGATATATATCAAAACCGAAAAAAGCACAGAAACAAGATGGGTTTGACAACAAAATTAATTACCACTTCCACATAACAACCCTACATAAGTATATATATACAGCTAGAGTAAAGGCAAAACACAAAGAAGTAATATTTATGTACGGTTGTTATGTGGAAGTGGTATTTAATTTTGTTCCCAATAAATAATACTATAATACCACATCAAATAGTGCCCATAGTACGTATAATATAATGTATGTATTTTATCATTACTATGCTTGATAATAGTTTATTTATCGTGATTTTAATGATTTACTTTTTTAAGGAGCCTTCAGAAGTGTTTGAAGATATTGAGTATGCACTTACTACTTTGACAGCTAAAATTACTAAAGAAGCTCTTGAAAGTGCTATACAGTTCCTCAAAGAGTTCAATCCTAAAAATGTTAATGGAGTAGATAAAGAAATTTATGATGTTCTCAGGATTATATCACAGCTGCTAACAGTTCGAATGACAAAGGAACTAATGCAATTAATGCCTCCAGAAGTATTCTTAGCAATGAAAGAAAAGATACCAAAGTATTATGTGAAAGCCTATCTAAAACACCACACCCACTTCAGCTTGCAAGATTTAGTTACACATTTGATGAGGGATATGGATCAAAGGTACGAATTTTCACTTAGTAATAAAACACAAAAAATATATATTTGAGCTTGTTTCATGAAATGAATAGTTTCCTATTCTGCACAAACTTCAAACATACCTATTTCACACATGTTCAAAATCCCAGCATACTGGATGTGTCTCTAGTCTATTTGGGCAATTTCATACTTTGCATTAAGGATTTGTCCTGGGACCATGCAGGGATTCTGGATGTTTGTTATCTGGAAGATACGTTTATGATCTGAAAGCAATTAATTTTTTCATACAACATGATTCTATTTTGAATTTCAATTGGATATACTGTGCTTTGTGGTATCTCTAGATAATATTCTGTTCTCACTAATTAGGAATTAGTGAGAACAGTAATGAACAGTAATTACCCCCACACCAATGTTACTGGGCCAAACCCATGCATTTTATATCATGTGTTTTAAAACTACAATTGCACTATATTCAGGGTAGGTAATATTTTTTTGTACCATTCAAAATGGCAATCCAGGATTTTTCCTTATGTATTTCTTTATGATAACTCTGAAACAATGTTAGTAAAGTAATACTGTTGGCTGGAATATATTACTGGTGAGCTGTGATAAACCCATTTAACAGTCACAGTGAAAAAATGGGATGTAATGTTATTCTCAAAACACTTGTTTTAATTATATGACAAGAAGTGAAAAAAGAGCTTTGAAAGTTTGTTCCTTCAGGACACTAATTCTGTTGCTGTGTTGTTACCGACAAGCATGAATCTCAACAAATTTCGAAATTTGTATTCAAGTCCTCATTTCTCACAAAATTAGCAAATATCTTCTTTATGACATCTTAGTAATTCAGTTAAGATGCAAGTTGCAACGCAAAAAAGTGGAAGTATTTTGCATGTTGCATTCAAGAGTTACAATCACGTTGCAGTTGTGTCCAGAAACAAACAAGAGAAAGACAGGAGACTTACTGTGTGAGATTATCCCACTATAATCTGAAAAATAGCAAAAGCTTTTCCTTATATATTTTTTGTTTCAAACTTATTGTAAACAGTCACTATCTTTGGGTAATATATCTCAACAAGATGTAGCAAAATTAGGAAAATGGCTTCGTTATTTTGTTGATACACATGTTACAACAAGATATATTGAGAAAATAGTATCCCTATAATTGCTTTGCGATGATAATATATCATGATGGCACTAATGTCTTTACCTTTCTGTGTATTCAAAAACTGTGACCTGAAGAAATAAGTGTAGCCTAACTGCACAGAAACTGAAATACTCCTTCAAGGTTCTAAATGATGACTTCCTCATATCTGAAGCTCAACAACATGTTATAGTTACTTGTTAAAGATTCTTCCATCATCTTTGTAACTACTAATGATCACAAAATCACTCAAATACATAGTCTTAGGAATATCGTGAATGCATGTAGTTTAGAATGTTCTAGACACAGAATATTAATAATAGTTTACACTAATCCCTCTTTCTGAGGTACAAAGTACTAGGCGGGCCACTCAACACAAGATAAACAGTCAGCACTAGTGTTCTCAACACTCTTCCTGTGCTTAATTGAGAAAGAATAAGGCTGTAGCATCAGACTCCATCTTGGTAACTAAATTGTTGCTGTCCTTGACACTGTCCAGCCACTGTAATACACGATGATCGGTCTGGATCTGAAATGGCTTTCCAAATAGATACACATGGAACACCTGAACACCCAGCTTGATGGCTAAGCATTCTTTCTCAGTTGTTAAGTATTTCTGCTCTCTCGACAAAGGCTTGTGACTGAAGTAGGCTAGTCCAGTCCCTCATCATCTGTCTGGCTGAGAATAGCTCCCACTTCAACCTCTGATGTATCCGTCTGCAGGATAAAGGGCTTTGAGAAGTCCAGGCTTGATAGCATGAGCTCTGACATCAAAATCTGCTTCAGTCCTTCAAACACTTTACAACATTCTCTGTCCACTCTACCTTCGCTGGTTTTGCCTTTTTCGTAAGCTCGGTAAGTGATTAAGCAAAAGTAGCATAATTTAGGATAAACCTGTTAGACCCAGAAACGATCTGAATTGTGTCTTTGTAACTGGAACTTCTTAATGGCCTCTAGCTTGCTTTCCTCAGATTTGACAAGTCCTCCTCCAATGACGTGTCCCAGATAGTTACACTCAGCTCTAGCAAATTGATATTTTGACACCTTCACAGTGAGTCCAGCTTCTTTGAATCTTGAGAGAACCATCCTTACATGTCTTAAGTGATCTTCCCAACTGGAACTGAAAATCACATCATCCAGGTAACCCTTGGCAAACTGATGCAATCCATTAATGGCCTTGTCCACCAGCCTCTGAAATGTGACCAAAGAGCATCATTCTAAACTGAAATAATCCAAGTGGGGTAATAAAGGCTGTCTTTGATCTATCCGTCTCCGCCAGTGGTACTTGCCAATATCCCTTTGCAAGATCCAACATTGTGATGTACTATGCTTGACCAATCTCGCCAATATGTCATCCACTCTTGGCATCAGGTATTCGTCCTGTTGAGTCATCCCGTTCAATTTCCTATAGTCTAAGCATATTTAAATCAATGTCTGTCCACATTGCTTGGATAAAACATCTGGAAAATCCTGAAGAACCTGTAAAACCTCTACTCTTTGATTTGATCTTCTCCCAAATCTCATCTTCTTTGGAATGGTGCTTCCACTTCTGACACATAGCTACTGGACTCTGTCGGCTTGTTCCACTTCTGTAACATGTTCAAATGAAATATCTTCTTTTTCTGTCTTCCAGGCATCTCCACTTCGTAATTCACCTTACCAATCTTTCATAAAACTTTGAATGGGCCTTGCCATTGAGCAAGGAGCTTGGTAGTACTGGTAGGTAACAGCACTAAGACCTCTTCTCCAGGGTGTACCTCTTGCTCTTGCGCCTTAATAATTATCGTGCTAATGCTTCTGCTGTCTTTGAGCTTCCTCTAAATTTTCTCTAGCCAACTCATACATGATGTCTCACATTAACAACATCAATTCAAATGGCGAAAATCCTGTAGACTCCTGCGGCACCTCCATATATGCAAACAGCAGACATGGCAACATCAAATCACAGTCCTTTCCTTCTCCCCTCATAAACATCTTCAGCAAACTCTTTAGCGTCTTATTAAACTGTACCATTCCATCTGACTGGGGATGGTATGGCGATGTACGGATACGGCAAATATGCATCAAATTATACATTTCCTTCAGCAGTCTCAACATAAAATTGGCTCCCTGATCTGACAAAATCTCTGTTGGGATGCCAAAGTTTGAGAACAGGTTCACCAACTCCTCCACTACTGCTTCAGCATCCACATTACTCATTGAAATGGCTTCCGGAAACCTAGTTGCTTAGTCACACAGTACCAGAATAAATCTGTTACCTCTTCTGCTTTTGGGTAGGGGTCCCACCACATCCATGGCTATCCTCTGAAACGATTCTCCCATGATAATCAAGGGAACCAGGGGTGCTCTTAGATGTCTCCGGCTGTTAGTACACTGGCATTCTGGACACGTCCTACAATACTCTGTGACATCTCTGAATAGAGTAGGCCAAGGGAGTCTCATGAGAATCCTCCTTGCAGTCTTGTCTTGTCCCATATGACCTGCCAAAGGGATCGAATGGGCAATCCTTATCACCAATTTTCGGTATGGTTCCAGTGGTCCTTCTGTAGAATTGGTCACGGGTGCTAGTTCCTTTGACCAGTTTCTGAATGTCTTCATATACTCCCTGTAGCTTCATCAATGTCTCCTTCGAAGGCAACATCAGGTCTAGCTCCAGTTCTCCAGCTCTGGAACGACTCTCCCACTTCTGAGATCTCGTCATATGTTCCTTACTCTTCCCTCTGACAAACAAATCCTCTTCAAAATCAAACTCCACTGTTCCTTCTGCTTCTTTATCTTCCTGGTCTTCTGTTGTCTCCTCCCTGCTCGCTATTCTCCCCATCCTCTCTGTCCTCATTGTCCTCGTCCATCAAACGTCTTGGGTTTACTTCACTCTCTTCATGCTTGTTTCTCTGCTCTTCTTCGTCCTGCTGCTCTCTCTTAGCCCTGCTCCTGGTAGTTGCAACAAATGCATTCCCATCACTCACCTTCCTGTTGTGAACCATGAAATCCTCCAGCTCTGGCACATGCACTCCCAATAGCACTGATTGTGGTAGTGTATCTGATACCACTGCTTCCACAGTTATGTCCACCTTGGCGACTGGATAAGAAGTAGTATCACGATGAGCACACTAGATCTGCACTAGCTTTCCTTCCCTGAACTTGTCCAGGTGCACTAACTCTCTCCTCACAAGTGTTCTTGAAGAACCAGTATCCAATGAAATATCATCAACATCCACACTTTCTACTGCACCTCTGCACTCAAGTCTTGTCTTCTCAAACCACTCTTACGTATTCACTTTTCTCCCAACTCCGCAGAACATCACCTTACTTGGGTATTGCCTTGAAGTATGGCCTCTCCCATGACAGTTGAAACAGATTAGTTCTGACTCCTTCTTCTTCACTTATGCTCCTTTGGATGGCTTCCTCTTCTTCTCTCCTTCTCCCTGAGTGACACAATCCCTGGCAATGTGTTACATCCTTCTGCACTCATAACATCATTTTGAGGCATCCTCCTTGACTGGCTTCCACTGCTTCAACTTGCGAGTTTGCCAGTAGTCTTCCACCAGTTGTCCAGCTTCTGCACTCGTCGATGGTCTGCTCTCCGTCACCCATACCCTTACATCCTCAGGTAGGGCAAGCACGAACTGCTCCTTGACAATAGC
Organism: Petrosia ficiformis; assembly: GCA_947044365.1. NCBI lineage: Eukaryota > Metazoa > Porifera > Demospongiae > Haplosclerida > Petrosiidae > Petrosia > Petrosia ficiformis. Next base: position 36,193,381 of record OX345636.1, on the reverse strand, counting down.
ATCAATGACCTGTTCCCTTGTTTCACACTTTTTCAACTACTTCTTGGCTAATCTTCTAATCTGCATAAGAAGTTCCACTGGAATCTCTTCTTCTTTAAGCTTCTCAGAACAAAGACTCTGTCCGTGAGTCTCCTCATTCATGTTGTAAGGTTGTGGGATAGCTTGCTTGACCTTCTCGTAATCCTTCGCATCCTCGTTCTCCATCGCAGCATAAGCTTCCTGTCCTTTTCCAGTAAGTGGGTACCCACTTCTCAGGCTCCATGTTATGTGCTTCAACAGCAAAAGGGCTTCAATGTCCTCCGTCTTATTCAGCTTGGTAAACTTCAAGGACTCCAGTCCAATCTCCACCTTCCATTTCCCTGTTGTCAGCTTCTCCATTCGACTTTTCTTCTTTGCTTGTCTTCATACCTCAACTTTTCCTCTTTGTATTGCCTTCTCTCTTCCTCTCCTCTTTCTTCATCTCTACGTCGCTCGTCTTCATACCGTCTCCTGTCTTCTTCTTGTCTTCCCTCCTGCTTCCTCGATTTGTCCTTCCATGCTTTCAATAAATTTGCTAATTCAGACATCCCATAGTTCTTTTCAGATCTTAGCATTCAAGACTCAAAGTGCCTTCCGTGAGTCTTCTCGAAACCTTCAGAGAAATATCCTCTCCTCTGCCACCAAATGTAACCGATTAGGTTGTAAAAGTATATTTTATAATCAAGCTCAACTACTAATGATCACAAAATCACTCAAATACATAGTCTTAGGAATATTCTAGAAGAATCAGTGAATGCATATTCTTTAAAATGTTCTAGACACAGGAGATTAATAATAGTTTATAGTAATTAAGAGTCCTCTCTGTTACAATCTTTATACTGTTTCTCTGCTATAATACAACAATTATTAGTATAAGTTGCAGTTTTATATTTTTTTCAGCCCTCCTGCAGGTCTGTAGCTCAAGTGCACGTTATATAACACCAAATAATTGACTCGTGGAAGTAACACAAACATATATTATATATATATATATATATATATATATATGTACATTAAGCCCCATGGAAAGCAATTATAGGGATGGCATAAAAACATGTTCAAATTTCAGAGCTGTCCTTATTATTAGAGCTGGCAAATATGTACTCAGTACAACCCCTGATTTTACTTCATTATAGCAGAGATGATACCACACGATTGTATATTCAACATATTTCTGCATGCACATAGTATTGTATTGCAATGACAAAATGAATTGAATAAAGTATGAATATAATTAATAGGTAATTGTATGGTTTTTCACTTCCACCACACCGCCAACTTGTTTCATTATGTATCTTACCTATAGGGAGCAACCAAACAAAATTCTTTGCTTCAGTCGAACAACATCATCCCTTTTTGAAAGTCTACCTCACGAATTCTTTGCATTTTCTTCCGATGAGTCAAAAAATGAGAATAGGAAGAAACTCAAGAGAATTTTTCCTAATATTGAAGATCATACCATAAATGCAATATGTGTTCTGCAAGTGCTTCAGAACAGTATTGGAAGTGATATCAATCGGAAAGTAAAGAAATTTTTGGTGTTTGAAAATTACGATCTATTGATAGTGCTAGTCAATGTACAAGAGATATCAAAAGAAACTATAAATTATCTTCGAATTATGATAGAAGAGTTAGAGTTTGAACTGAATGAACATAAGCATTTCATTATTCTTCTACATTTTCCCTCAGAGAATTTTTACAAACATTGTTATCCTTCACTGTTCCTTGATGGATGGAACCATTGCTACCTTGATGCCATAGCACCATTGGAGAAAATTGATTTGAAGAGCTGCTTTCAATATTGTTTTCATAATGAAATTCCTGCAAACCTTTCGTTTATGGAGAAGACAGTCAAAGGTTTGCTTGATACAGAAGTGTCTGCCATTTCTGCTTCACGAATTGGTACATTGCAATGTAATAGTGAAGTTGACTTTGCAAGTATGTTGTCATTACTTTCCCTGGCTGGAAGTCACTCCATTGGAAATTCACTGAAAGTAAAATTTTGCCAGCAATGGACCCCGACAAAAATGATGCAGTTATTACAACAAGCAGCTAATTCAGCTATTTTACAAGAATACACTCTCAATATGACAGATGCTATTAACACATTACTGAAATCAAGCTTTTACGATTTCATGCACTACATGGTTACAATCTTAAATAAGCATGGTGCTTTGAAATTGCTGGAGGGTGATAATGCTTCCAAACTTCTTCCTCTTATACAACTTCAGATAGAACACTATCCCCTACCAAAGTCATCTGCTGAAATGAAAATCGAAAGCACAGTGAATGACAGTGCTCCTCACTCCATGCCATACTTTCCTTTCTTCAACATTGTATATGACGCAATTGAAGACTTCCTTAAGGTCAATCACGGTGGTTCGATTACAGAAATGTCTCAAACTCACATAGATTCCTTGTCAAGAAAATTGAAAGTGCTGACTGAAGACAAGCAGGTAATAGTGTAATAATTATGTTATTCACTACTGTTTATCCATAGTATTTGGTTTTCATCTGTTATTGCATATAATATAGTGTGCTTATTGATTAGAATTATGTTATTATGTACTGGCAACATATATTTATCTTTATAATTGTAAATTTATTAAGTATGCTATGCAGTAAGTCATAATTTTAACTTCATTTGTAGCAGGAAACATCTTATATTATAACACTCCCTTTAAAATACATAAGTAATATATGATAGCATGTTCATAATTTTTTTCTACTCTATTAGGATATTCTATCCATAACATTTATGATGATGGACAAAAATTCTGATCTTTGGAGTTACTACATGCTTCAGTTTCTCTCGTTATTCTATGATAATGTCAAACTAGATTCGGAATTATTCTGTTTCTTTCAACAGCAAGCACCGGCTCAAAGTATATTTTCTAGGCTTGTTTGGTTGCATTGCAGTTTCACACTCATCCCAATGGATATTTTAAGTATTTTGAGATTTTTCAATACACTTACAGATGTACGTGATGAAAAACTTACAGGAGATGACATGATTAAAATTTTTTCGACTCCTGTGCAACTTGCAGAAAAAGTAGTTAACACACTTTTTACCACCCTTAAATGTATTGCAGAAAAGTATGTGGGAGATGAAAATTCAAAGTTTGAGGAAAACATAAAGAGTATGCTACCAAAATACAATAGTTTGGTGTGTAAGAACTAATATTATATTGAAAATTCATGTGACTTTTATTTTTGTAGTACTTAACAAGTCCAACAAGAGAGTTATTGCAAGTGATAATATCACCACAAATTGAAATAATGAGGGATGCAATTGCTGTTTTCTTTACATTAATTAATGTGAATGTGAAACCTGAAATGGCCTTAGCATTACTGAACTATTTTGTTTCAAGAAATCTTGCAGTAGACCAGGTAAATTTTGTATGTAGCAAATAATACTATGCATAAGTTATTTTATACCTTCTTCCACTCAGATATCACATTTCAGAATACAATATTTAGTAACTAATCCGGTGGAAATTGTAGCGGGGTCTCAATTTATTACAGTATTCAGTGGAATGTCTGGTATGGAGATTGAAACCAAACACAGTGTCAGACACTTTGTTGAACAAATCATTCAACATTTGATGAAAAGTGTTACTACTGAGCAGAAAGAACAGTTAATTAGCTGGCTTGTTGACCTGTGCAGTGATGAAACTATGCAAAATATATCTTGTCTAATGTGTAAAGAAACTGAAAATATTGCCACACTATGCTTTCTATATATCTTGTTTACCACCATAATTGAAGGGAATGGTGAAAATTTGGACACACAAGTATGTATATTTTAATATTGATATTATTTTAATGTTTATGATTTTATTGAATTAGACCAAACCATGGAATCAGTTCTCAAACACCAAGGGAGCCCTTCCTTATCTTCCATATTACTTCCAACATCTATCTTGCCAAAATACAACTCAAGTTTTCAACAATGTAAGTTATATAACAGCACATTTTTGTGAACTAGTAAATGTAATTAGTATGTACTTTATAACAGGAACCACTGATGTCTCTGTATTTTCTGAAAGCTTGTGAAATGCTGAATACAGGAGGATATGAAGTAGCTTACTTAATAGACCTATTTCAAGAGGTGAAATTGTTTACATTATTATTTCACTTTATGGTTCATGTTTATCATTTATGTATACATTATTGTACCATCATGATTTCCTATACACCTATTTTTATTTCATTTGAATCTAACATCTACTGATTGCCAGTTAATTGTCTCCTTTCCATTTTATAAATTTATAGCTATTTACATGTATAATATAATTATATTCTTTGATTCTGTTAGGAAAAAAAGTATAACAGTCCATGGCATTGTGTGAAAAAGCAGGCTATAATATCTTCAATAATAAAAGCAACAGCAGAGAACATAATTAAAAGTTCCAATATTTTGGTTAGCACTGTTATTAATTAATTTGTGATTATCAGAGAGTACAGTAGTACTTTCTACATAGGGATGGAACCAAAAAAATGGCCGACCATACATTTCAAATGCAAGTGATGAGCTGAAATCTCTTGTAATATACACAAGTTTCTATACACACATACCTATTCATATATAGTGTTTTTATAACTACCAACACCAGCGAGTGGCAAAACTGGCAAAATCTTCATCATACTGATATTATTTTCCAGACAAATCACAATGATTCTAGCACTATTCCAGTCGCATTCATAGTAAAATTCTGGTCTGCAAGTATGGAGATGATATCTTCAGATACTATGAAAGAAGAGAGTCTCAACAACCACAAAGAATTGATGTCAAATTGGACGCCATTTTCGTAGGTGTATTCATTAATCAAACCGTGTGGAATTTAATTGCGCATGCACATTTATATACTCAGAACATGGAAGCTGAAAAGGAGAAAGTACTTGATGCATGATAATATACTATGATAAGCATTGGAATGCCATGTGGTTGATATAGTGACTGACACTAATTCTTGTAGGACTGCAGACAGTTTGTAAGTGAAATAGTAGGCATCATCTGTAAATAAAAGGGAATGATAATCAATTCATAAATATACAAAAGGCTGACCTTAAAAAATTTTAATGCATTTATGATTGTATGATTTCATATGATATCTAACTTGCACCAGTATTTCTGCAATCTACAACATATTCACACCATTTAGAAAAAAAAGCAATGGAAACAAGAATAATAAAAAACATTTTCAATGAAAGAAGATGTAGGGACGTCAAATCCCAAAAACCACACAAACAAGGTCGGGAAGCTAACATAGGACCCAAAATTAAACAAATCACTTCCATATAACCCTACATAAGTACAGCTCTTTGTATTTTTCTTTATAGTAGTGTAAGTACTTATGTAGGGTTACATGGAAGTGGTTTGTTTAATTTTGGGTCCTATGTTTGCTTCCTGACCTTGTTCACATGGTTTTTGGGTTTTGACAGCCCTACATCTTCCTTTGTTTTTATTGAAATTTTTTTTTATTATTGTGTTTCATTCTGGAGCAATTAGAGTATGGCACAAAAATGTTAACATAATTTATCATGATAAAAAATGCATAATTTCGTTTCATATATATTTCTTTTGTCTCTGTTCATAAAAGATTATGGATGTTGATATGATATTGAATGAACATTTTGGTGAATGTAATGGACTTCTGTTGGCATATGAAATTCTGAAGTGTTGCAAAAGTTATAAACTGTTACCAAGGCTATTGCTTCCTAAACATGAGTTATGTGCACATTTTACATGTCTAACTAAGTTACGAGATGATTTTGAAAAAGAGGTGAAGTCATGAATGTACATACTCTAATATTTATTTTAGTACTCTATCACTCAGAAACCTCTATTTCCAGAGTTCTCAACAACTTGGTTTCTTGAATTATTGCCTGAAAAGAGCAAAGATGATGCAAAGCATATCTATCCACCAGTTTCATCAGCAATCAAAGAGATGGTCATCTCCTCACAAAAACTTGTTCCTCGTGTTTTATTAAAGACTATGTCCCAATGGTTAGTTGATATTAATCTGGGGCTATATACAGTTTACAGCTTAAAACACCCTCTAGTTAAAGTATTCTGTTTTTTTTTTTTCAGAAATACATTATCATGTTATTAAAGCTCAATAAACCTCACAACTTGAATGCTTATGATTTGCCACCTTTTTTCCTTATTATAGTTTTATGAAATCGATGAGTAACAGAGGGCAGTCTAAAAAGTACCTTTGCATGATGAGCATATTTTTAGCTGCTTATAATCACTTCTATATTGAAGAGGTTTGTGCATACAGTTCACTACTCCAACACAACCATTACATTGTTTTCTATGATAGCATCACTCACCTGAGGTTGGTGTTGTTTTGGAGTCAGAAATGAAAATTTACATACCACATGCTTATATGCATCTTATAACTTTGTTTATTGGAGGTGGAAAGACCAGTAATGATACAGCAGTAATTGATATGGATCAACTCCAGACAAGTTTCATAAATCCAAAAGCACAAAGCAATGGTATGTAAATGGAGATAGTTCTTGTTTTTTAGTGAGTATACAATTGTTTTTTTTTCTGTAGACACAAAGGAAATGTGGCAATGTGCTGCTCATTTAATTGCATCAATAATTGGAACTCCAGACAAAATGACTCACCTTTGGAGTCATCTCTTTTATCCCGAAGTTCTTGTTGGTACATTTATTCCAGGATCAACAGTAAGATGGTATTACGATTGATGCTAAAGTTGTATCACTTTTTTGTATTCTCAGTATGAGCATCCCGTTGGAAGTAAAATGTATGATGAAGTAACTGTTCTGTCAGATACTGGTCATTGCTTGTCCCAAGAAAGTTATCAGCACATTACCAGAGGAACAATGAGTTTACCATGCTTGTATTTCATCCAGTGGGCAAACTATACTTGTTTATGTGTATATCTACTTTGTCTATCAAGAAAAAGAGTAGAATTTCCATTTCAAGGGCAACTTTTCCGCAATGTTCAAACAGCTAGAAACATATGCAAAGAAAGAATGGAGAAAGCATGGACATTGATACTACAAAATCTTGGTATAACATCTGAACAGAGGGAAATGCTTGTCACGTTGTGTGCTACAAAACTTCTCAATGTTAGTAATTTGTGTTAAAATTAAGCAAAACGTTCATTCCCCTTTCTTCAGACACAGTACTCACATGCAGTGGTGTCATTCAACTCCTTAGAAGAAGTCAACAAATATGAAAAGTACTTCAATCAAGAAATATTTATTCCAGCATGGAATGACATGCTTGTCAAGGTTTGATCACTAGAATTGATTGAACTTATTTTTCATATCTTACAAAACTCTCATAGACAAAGTATCTGAAACAAAAGATTGTAGACAGTTCAATTCATAGTCAGTTACTGTAAGTCTCTACCATGTTGTGACATTACATAATAATAGATTATTTTATAATTCTTAATTGTGATACATTTCAGGCACCTTGAAAACTGCTGTCCTGTATTTGCTGATGAAAAGAGTTTTATGACTTTCATTTTAACTTCCACTAACTTTGGAGACTCCAGCTCATCATTCTATGTTTTATATCAGTTTTTGCTTATGCGTCCAATACTTGATGCAGGAATTCGTATACTGCCAGATCTAGTGGACTTCTACCAATGGATCCATACTCAGTTTCCTCAATACTTAACAAGAAAACAGACTAAAAGTACCACTGTTAATAATCTACTGGCTGTAGAGATACCTGATGTTGGATATTCTACAGAGATTCTTATTAAAAGGACAGAACAGTTTCAAAGCATTTGTGGTAAGTCAGAAATGTGCTCCTGCAGTGGTCATATCTTGTTCTACACAGAATTTACAAAAGAGTGTAAAGAAAACCTTATGCCTGGTTTGAATTTGCCTATTCTCAATGAAGAAACTGTACTAAGTGAAGTTATCTCATATCCTGGCACTTCTGGCATTTTATTGAGATACATTGATAAACTGGTAAGCTGTTTTGTTTTGGAATATATCTAACTATTATTTTTTGTACACGCAATGATATACAGATAAAGGTCAATAATAACTTCCTCGAGCAAATATGTCAAAGTGACTTTGGAAAAAGCAACCACTACTTACAAAGGATAATTGAAGAGCAAAATGAAATGTCTTCTCTCAAAATTTCATCTTTCACAAAACAACCAATTGCAAAGTATTCTTGTAACATTTACTGCTTCATTATAATAATGTTATATTCTATAGATTTGATGATCTGACTGATATACTACCTCTTATATCTCGATGTTGTTGTGTCAGCCCCTCTTGCTTTAATCCAAGTTGTGAATCAGATCCTTCACTGTTGAAAAAGATTGTTCCTCAGGTGTACAATTTACATAAACTTCAAGAAGATGTAATTTCTATATTCTTGTCTGAAATGAAGATTATAAAGTCAGTTTCATCTGTCACAATGAAGTGGATATTTAAAAATGTTGATGAGTCAGTAGTCAGTATTTTGTGAGTTTAACAATTACTTAGTACATGATTATAATTGTTAACATTGTCATTTTGCTCACCATTTTTTGATGTTGCATGTCATATGTACTTAGGCATTTGTGCATTGGCAACTACACCACAATTAGAATTGAGATTATTTATCCCCACTACTGGTATGCTCACCTCTTTATGTGTTTTTGAACACAAGAACATCCCAAATTGGTTGTAAATTAGCTTGTTCTATATGGCATCTTAACTTCTGTAATTGATGGGCAGTACTCATGTCATAATATTATTCTTGTAGTGTTTATACAAAGTTCAATTCTACTACAATACTACAATACTAATTTGACAATGTGTAACCACCTAACAACACTGGCAAACACCAATCAAACACATCTATTTATACCATACACTATTAATAAACACAGGAAATGAGAACTCAATTATTACAAAACAGAATACATCCCATTTCACATATATCACATTCCTCCCCACCAAAGTTAACTAATACAAGAGAAATGATAATAACTACAATGATATATAATATATATCCATTGCACAATGATACACAGATAGTAACATCAATAACAACTTCCATAAAATCTGTCAGGAGGATGTCAAACTCTTGAAGGATAACGATTACTTGAAGGATGAGTATTAGTAACAGTCTGTGTAGAAATCAACTCAAACTATCCTTCATCTTCAATACTACTTTCATCAATGGTCATTTCAACAGGGGTTTCCTCGACAAACGACTCAGAAACAATGGGTAACTCTATTTACAGGTTCTGGGACTTGTTTTCGTAACTGTACTTGATCAATATGGCATTTACGTTTAAGGCCATTGTCTAACTTCGCCACCATTGAAACAGGGGAATGCTTTTCTACCACACTACCAGGCTCCCAGTTAACCGCATTACCATGGCCATTTGGAATGTGCATCAATGATAATAAGGTGAGTTTTTCCAAATAATGGACCTGCAAAGTCTATATGGATACGAGACCAAGGTTGAGACGGCCATAACCAGGGGTTTAAAGGAGATTTTAGAGGATAACTTTTAACAGACAAACATGGTAAACAGGCTTTGACTAATGTTTCAATGTCATTGTCAATAGTAGGCCACCAAACATAGCTTCTTGCAAGAGCCTTCATGCGACAAATACCTGGATGGTCAGTATGCAATTCAGATAAAACTTTACTAGGAACAATAACTTTAATACCCCACATCAGACAACCTTCCTCAATTGTCAGTTCACAGCTGTGATTGCTAAAAGGCTTTAAAACATCAGGAACCTCCCTTGTATACATAGTGCAACACCTGAGATAATAGTGTGTCTGTCTCTGTGGCTAGGGATATCTGTTTAGCAGTTACAGGCAAGGCTTTTAGTTGACCAAGGGTTAAACAAACAGTCATAGTAGGTAGACAGAAAGGCAATTGGGTGAGCAGGCTGAGTACAGTTAGAGATATGCAACCTTGATAGGGCATCATTAGCATGAAGGTTTGTAGGTCTATAACAAATATTGTAAGTGTAAGCTGCTAGAAGAAGAGCCCAACGCTGCATTCCAGCGGCAGATAATGGTGGAATAGCTTTAGAAGGGTTGAAAATAGCACTTATGATGTGAAATGACGAGCATACAGGTATTGGTGAAATTTTTGAATGCCAAACACTATAGACAGTGCCTCTTTTTCAATTTGTGAGTATTTCTGTTCAGCAGTGGTCAGAGTTCTAGATATGCCATTGGCCTTTCATCACCATTCTCAAAGATATGAGATATTACAGCACCAACCCCATAAGGTGATGCATCTGTAGCCAGTTGCAAAGGAAGTTTGGGGTTGTAGTGTACAAGTAACTGATTAGATACAAGCTTCTGCGTAACTTGTGCAAATACATTGTTACAATGTTTACCCCAATTCCATTTAGAATTTGACTTGAGTAACTGATTTAAAGGATGCAATATAAAGACTAATTGTTAACAAATTTACCATAATAATTAATTAATCCTAATAAGGTCCTCAATTGATGAACATTCTTACAGATAGGTGCATTAAGGGTAGCCTCAAGCTTCTTGGGGGATGAATGTAGCTCTTCCTTATCAACTAAATGTCCCAGGTACTCTACTTTATCAGTGAAAAATGAACACTTACTGCGTTTTATAGTGATACCTTCTTTCAGCAATCTCTTGAAAACTTCTTCCAAGCTGCTAATGTGCTGTTCATATGAGCTTCCTGAGACGAGAATGTCATCAATGTAACAAATAACATTGGGGACTCCTTCCAGTATCGACTTCCAAATGGGAGTCGATTGTAGTGATACAACCCATGATGAGTGTTAATTGTGACCAATTGCTTGCTAGGATTATCAAGAGGCATCTGTTGGTATGCATGCGATAAGTCAATTTTGGAGAAAATTTTTCCTCCTGATAAGGTTGTGAACAAGTCTGGTTTTGGTAAGGGATGTTGGACTACTTTCATGCTCGGGTTTATAGTAACTTTGTAGTCACCACAGATCCGTAGTTTGCCGTCTTTATTAGGAACTGCAACTATAACTGGCACTGTCTCTGATGTGTAGGTGATTAACACAGTATCTGATGAACGTAACTGCTTGTCTGGAAATAATGCATGCTTCGTGTCTTCACAAATTATAGACATGGCTACCCCTGTATCTAGTTCCATTGGTAAGGTTATACCATTGAGAAGAACATAAACAATTATTGGCAGGTGGGTTTTGTTTTTGAGTTAGAATAGGGATTGTTCATGTGGGCTTTGACGCCTATCACAGTCTTCCAGATAATTATTAGTGCGAGTGTCTTTACGAGGGTCTTTACGAGTGTCCTCCGTACGAATTGAGTGATTCACAGGCTTTCAACTTTTACATACTGGAGCAATGTGTCCAATGTTACCACACGAGTGGCATGTAGCGGTTTTGAAACAGCAACGATCCTAGACGTTCCCAGGCTTTCCACATCAGTAACATGTATGAGTTCGCTTTCCATTTGGCCTTGAAATGCTAGATGAACTAGGACGATGCATGGAGTGAATGGCAGTGCTAGTTTGCAGAAATTTTTCCAGCTTGCATTGCACGAGAATTCTTCTCTGCACTACTCAAACTCAAGGCCTGTTTAACAGCTTCTTCCATCGACAGTGTCTTCTTAGTGAGAAGTTCTTTATGTATCGACTCAATATATATACCACAAACAAACTGATCTCTGAGTGCATCATAGAACAAAAACCTTTCAGCAATGATAATCGGTTCTGGCTCGAAGTGTGCCTTGAGAGTGGCAATTAGGTTTTCGAGTGATTGGTCTTTTGGTTGATCTGGAGCATAGTAGTCACTCAGGAGTGTATAATTCTTAGTACCAATGACGGTGAGAAAACAGCTTTTTGCTTGGCCAGGACAAACGTTATTGGTAATTTGTTTTCAATTGCCCTGTGTATACATTAGTGAATTTGAATGCAGTTTGATGCACTCATTAATTGAAATAGTTTTAGTTGATGATTTCATTCATGATTTATGTACTTATAAAGGCTGTTTCTCTAACTGTTCTGATACATGTCATTTTTGTATACAAGATTATTTCACTATTGCACTTTTACTTATAATTACAGTGTTGAAAGTTCTGCCGTTAGTCTTGGTGATCTTGTGGAAAACATTCCAGCTGATTACATGGTAAGCTCATATTTCATTAGTATACTAAAGATTATTCGTGTTCACCATAACCTCAGAAAAATGTTCACAACTTTAGTTTGGAAACGCCAACAACATTCTTTTCTTTTTGTGCTGAATTTCAATCCATTGCTTCATTATTGTGTTATACAGAATAATGCTTGTGGAATTAAAGTATACGCCATGTTACACATAAAGTCATCACATTCTAATTTTGAGGTCATTGTGAATATGAACAGGCTTCAGTGACACTTCTATAACTGCATAAACGTTGCTCATAGCCAGCTGTTATTCACAACAGTCATCCATCTTTGTTTGTTACAATTAATTTTTAGGTTGAACCAGACTCTGAATATATGCTGAATGTGTTAAAACATTGTCATTCATTAAGTTATCACTCACTATTGGAAATAACTATAGGTTTGAGAATTGCTGCACTGTGCTTAATACAGGTAGGAATTACATTTGTGATGATTATATAAGTTAAGGATGCTACATAAGAGTTTTAAAAAAAATTCAAGGAGATATGGCAATGATGGCAAACATATAAAATTAAGGAAGTTAGATCACTAAAAATATCAATTCCGTTATGGCTACAATGTAAGATAACAAAAGTGATATTTATTGTTATTATCTTTATCAAATGTTTATACCATTTATCCTCTATACATCTCCTTCAATTTTGAGTATTTTAAATATCTTATTTTCGCGATGTTTTCAAAGAAATAGGTAAGTATATAGATGTATTTTTATTACTGTCCTGTGTTAACCTGTGTTAGTACCATCCCCACCTTGTTTGTACACATTTTGGGTTACATTTCTAAATCTATCAATTTTATTAATTTATTTGATACATAAACCTACTAGTTTTGAAATAACTGCATAGGCACCTAACAAAGAACGTTGTACCCAGGCAATGTCAGCGCACGAAGCGTGCCGAACATTTCACACTATTTAATTAATTCATGATAGGTGTGGTCAATTATAATCATGTAGCACTAGAGATGGCGTTTCCACTGACTTTTGCACTTTCAAACATTCACCCTGCTGATTTCCTTTAGCTTACGAAGCATGCTTTTTGTGTCTATGGCTTTCTTAGAAGATCTTCTATTGAACTAAATAAGTTAAATGGCAATGTTATTTAAAATGTGGAAGTTATACAAGTGAATAAAGATGGGGCATTGGCCGTCTGGACTACTAAACTATGATTGTATGATTTAATATGATATATAACTTACACCAGCATTTCCAAAAAAATATGCTGTACTTATGTAGGGTTATATGAAAGTGGTTAGTTTAATTTTTGGCCGTATGTTAGACTCTCAACCTTGTTTGCATGCTTTTTGGGTTTTGACGTCCTTATATCTTCTTTTATTGAAAATGTTTATTATTATTCTTGTAGAAATGTGTATTATGTACTGTGTGTGATTTCAGTGTGTTGACTAAGATCATATTGTACACCTTTGGCCCAAACAGCTTATTTAGTCTGTGCAGTTTGCCTTTAGGGCCAACAGTTAATGATTGCTTATGTCAATTTGTAAGCTATACTAACTAACAATGACTAATTTCATCATCCATATTATTTTGCTATGCTTATATCAATAGAGCAGTCATTCTGAAGGTGTCATAGCATTGGTCAGGGACCAGATCAAAAATAATAAGCTACCAGATTTTCTGAAGTCACATGCTGTACTTGATGAAAATAATTCAAATGCCAAGGTTTTGAAGGAAGTACTTGGGATCGATGTCTACAGGTATTAAACCTTACTTACTGAAATATGGACAATGAATAACAATATTTTACTTAATTGTGATGTATTTTGAGCTTGTGTTTGTCCAGTTTTTCATTGTAAATAGCTGAAGAAGGCTCTTGGGCCGAATCGTTCTGTTCACAGAACCTTATTTCGTTTTCATAAAGCTCAAAATATATCACAATTAAGGAACATGTACAACAAAATAAAAGACCCATATCAAATCTTTTAGTTGTCACATACTACTTATAATTATAGAGAAAATACTATATTGGGTTATTAAATGAAGCGTAGTTGACTAATTGATAATAATCATAATGTTTTGTTCATTTTGTTTCACGTCATTTTTGCACATGGATACTATAGGTTGAATCAACTACAACTGAAATTTCTTGAAGAACTTCGTATGATTGAAATAATGAAGGCCTTACAAACGTTTGTAATATGGCTAAAGGAAGGAATGTATAATTTCAGTTCTCTTCCCGTTACATTGAAAGAAGATCTCTGTGACTGTCATATACAGGAATTGAATCAGGCCACTGGAGTTTCTGAAGGTAATGGCGTTAATACGAATGATTCAGTGTCAATGTCTGTATATATAGTAATATACATATAATTTATTGTATGCATATGTAATCAAGTATATTACATGAAACGTCCTGCAATTTTCTATAAGCCCAAGGATTTGTCAAGAGATGTTATTATTTCAGTTTTAAATAACACATTAATATAAAATGGTAGTTACAGCGCTGAAAAATGTATTACTGTACTCACTCCCACACATGCATACTTATAAACACATAAACACACAAACACCATGATCATAACGCATACATAGCACAAACGCACACAAATACACATAAAGTCACAAATACAATAACACACTTACATATATATTACACATAATAGTCACACAGAAGCATACACACAGTTCAGCATAGATCATCATGGAAAGGCATTGACCATATATCATAGGAAGACCTATATGCCATACTTCCTGTAATAATTGATTATAGCCTATAAAAGCCTCGTATAATTTAGTATCATGACAAGTTACTGCTGCTGTTATTTGGAATAGAAAGATTCTTCTTGTAATTGTATTTGTATTTTTTTATTACAGGCAAAGCTTACCAATTTTTGCTAGAAATGAGAATAATAAATCGAGTTTTAGCTCAGTATGAATTTTCAATGAGGAGCATGGCCGCAGAAAATAAAACATCAGTAAGAACATAAATGAAATCACATTAAGATTATTACATGTATTTTTTTCATTAACAGTCATCACTCAAGTTGTTTCTAATTGAAAAACTAAAAGTTGAAAAACTAAACATTGAAGCAGTGGATTTCCTTCCGGATGTTAATGTCTGTCACTATGTAAAATTATGTCTTGCACTCAGGAAGTGAGAGCCATTAAACCAATAAACTACTTTCATAATTTGTATCCCAAATTTGAAACATATTCATTGAATTGCTTTCCATATATAGAAGTGTAGACCTATGCTAAAAGACTACATACCTGTTTGGTAATATTAGACACAGATCCGAACAATTATTGTATGTCATGCAATAATTGTTCGGATTTGTGTCTAATATTACCAAACAGGTATATAGTCTTTTAGCATAGGTCTACACTTCTATATACTGTATATCAGAGAGTACGGTAGTACTCTCTATGTAGAGATGGCACAGAAAAAAAATGGCTGCCTATACATTTCAATTGCAAGTGATGAGCTGAAATCTCTGGTAATATATACAGATAAGTTTTATACACACATACCTATTCATATCTTCATCATATTATTATTATTATTATTCAAAATATTTTTCAGACAAATCATTTTTTTGTTTGTTGAACTATCACATTGATTCTAGCACAATTCCAATCACATTCATTGTAAAATTCTGGTCTTAAAGTAGCAAGATGATATCTTCAAATACTATGAAAGAAGACAGTCTCAATGACTACAAAGATTTGATGTCAAATCGGATGCCATTTTCATTAATCAACCCACGTGGTATTTAATTGAGCATGCGCATTTCTATACTCTAACATGGAAGTGCTGGTATCATAATAAAATTTGTGAGGAAATACATTCTTATAATAAGGAATATAAAACTTATTAATATTAAAGCCATTGTATAATATTATTATGATTAGCATTGCAATAGTGAATTGTTGACACAGTGACTGATAGTACTTCTTGTAGGACTGCTGACAGTTCCGTAAGTGAAATAGAGAATAGACATTATCTGTAAGTGAAAGAAAATGATAATCAATTCATAAATAATTGATATATACAAAAGACTGACTGACCTTCATTGATGATTGAATGATTTCATATGATATATAACTTACACCAGTATTTATTTTCTGCAATCTACAAAAAATATTCAGACCATTCAGAAAAAAAAACAATGGAAACAAGAATAATAAAAAACATTTCCAATAAAATAAAAGAAGATGTAGGGATGTCAAAACCCTAAAAGCATGCGAACAAAGTTAGGTGGGACTAAGGTTGTGCGATAATATCGATATAGTGATATTTTCATCACTGAAGTAATTATCGTGATAGCGATATCAGGAATCTATATCACGATATAATTATAATATTCATTATTATTAATTTCAATAATTATTATTGCTTGAAAAATGGGTTCATGCATGCACAGTTCAGTTTGTACACAGATGGCTAGACTAGCAAGGAAGGATAGCATGATTCGTTGGTTCCGTTTGTAGGAGCCAAAGCAAGATCTGGCAGTTATTAAGATTCAAGGTCGATGCTCTAACTAAACAGCAAAGAGGTAATTTGTCATTTGTGAAGGGGCATTTGCCTTACAGTGACAACATACTAGTCTCTTTTATCATTTGTGGATTTGCTACACAAAGATTTAAAGTATCGCGATTATCGTGATAAACTTTATATGATAATTGGAACAGAAAATTTTGATGATACACATCCTTAGGTGGGACCCAAAATTAAACAACCCACTTCCATATAACCCTACATAAGTACAGCTCTTGTATGTTGCTTTATAAGTACTTATGTAGGGTTATATGGAAGTGGTTTGTTTAATTTCGGGTCCCACCTAACCTTGTTCGCATGCTTTTAGGGTTTTGACATCTTCTTTCATTTTATTGTATTATTCTTGTATCACTTAGGAATACAATAATTCCAGGGGTAGTTCCAGACCCTGTAAATAGGTGGTGCAAAACATTTGTGTGCAGCATGCGAATGTTTCAGGTCATGAAGGTTGTGGCTTACCAATAAGTATACATATGTGTATTGTGCATTTACATGTAAGTAATTATATGCAAATTAATGTTTGATGAGATTCTTGATTATTAAGGCACATCTGAAATAACAGTTACTTTGGTCGCAAACATTTTAAAGGTGTACATGCAAGTAGCTATTAATCTCATTGACGAGTAGAAAAGGAAGTTTAAATGCACCCTAGGACCCACCTTCCTGGATCTACCCCTGTGTTGAACATGAGATTTCAGTTTAGCTATACCGAACACACATTGTCCCTGTATTTTAGCAACTAATCAAAACAAGCTTCCATAAATAATTGTAGCTTTTGTAAATGTATTCGGAGGTAGTTTATGTTTTTCAATTGCATTACATACTCTAATTATATACACATTTTATATGTAATCCTTTCTCCAAATGTACATATGGAAAGTTGGTAAATGTTAACATGTTGGTTTATATTAAACTAAAATTTTATCTAGGTAGAAATCACCACCTTTTGATGAGAAATGTCCAGCTACCCTCCCAAATGTATAGGCCCACGTGTTCACATATCCCTCAGTGGCAAGACCTTTTAAAAGTCCAAATAGGTTGTGATTTTTCAGCTGCATTTGGTGCTAAAAGTAAATTAATGGAGGTCTGTTAATGTATTTGTCCCATAGGAGCATGACCCGTCAAATTGTAATTTTTATGGATTCATTGACCTCGCCACATGGGATGGCCAAACTGCATTGGGTCTAATGTCACATATATCAGTCAAGAAGGTTATTTTGGTACTCTTGAAACTATACTATTGGGGACCAGATAGAAAAACGTGTTACCTTTCAATAATACATCATAGACACCATTAATTATGAAAAGAATTTTAAACATAATTTCTGATTTAATGAAGTATGTTACACCTCTATGTATTCACACCAAATTTATTATAAATACCTTTTTTTCATTATTAAATTCAGCTCCTCAAAATTGCCATCTGTTACACTATAGGCTTTAAAAAAATTAAAATAAATATACTCGGAGAGTAGTATAATTCAGGAGTACATAAATTCCACCAATGGTAAGGAAGGATTGTATAGCTGCTATCTAAAATTCTATGCCAAATTCTGTTGAACAAATTCCACAGAATATGACAACCATAGAGGAAGCAAAGCAGAGCCACTAAATGTAAGCATTGCCTGTTGTTAATGATGCCTATTTCAACATATCTATATAGCTTCATTCCACCACGAAACAAGTGAAAACATGACTGTGCTGAATTGTCTACAAGGTATAAAACACACTGTTGTTGACTGAAGCAACAACATCTTTGACAATTGAAAACACAACCAACTGTCACACAACCTACTGATAAAGGAACCCAGTAACATATTCATCCTCTAATATCGTAAAGAAGAAAATTGTGCAGTTGAAGGGTAAACACACCCCCTATTTGATAGATTTAATCTTTGACTAGATGATCTTTATCTTCCAAAAAAAAAATAAGGACAACAAACTACTTATATACATGAAACCAAGAAAATATCTAGACAGAGCACGTGGTCAAGAAAAATCTAGTCAGTGCATGTGCATAGCATGCATCTATAAATAAATAACTAAAATTAATAAACAATTACATAATTGTATAAACAATTAGACCTTAAGAGTCTTTCTTTCACACTCCTTCTCACTTAATGATATCATTGTTTGTCCATTTCTTTATGTTAGCCATTCCTCTAAGTTTTGCAAAACTTTCACTTTATCCTTGATCTCTAACATAAT
This sequence comes from Petrosia ficiformis, assembly GCA_947044365.1. Classification (NCBI taxonomy): domain Eukaryota; kingdom Metazoa; phylum Porifera; class Demospongiae; order Haplosclerida; family Petrosiidae; genus Petrosia; species Petrosia ficiformis. The sequence continues at coordinate 36,174,477 of OX345636.1, read as the reverse complement.
GGCTATGTATTTGCTACAACCATGAAACTGGGGTTTTTTAGACAAACAGATGGCAAATTGATTATCCTCGTAAATGACTGTCGGTTCAGTGGGCTCCTTCTTAAGTTCTGATAACAGCTGACGTAACCAGATGGCCTCTTGAGCAGCAGATGTCAATGCCATGTATTCAGATTCCGCTGTAGAAAGAGCAACACATGATTGCTTCCTGCTCTTCCAACTAACAGGTGCTCTTCCTATCTGAAATATGTATCCTGAAGTTGACTTTCAATCATCGATGTCACCAGCCCAGTCAGAGTCAGTATATCCGATACAATCTGTTGAGTTACTTCTCCTGTAAAGAATTTCGTAGTTGACTGTGCCCACAAGATATCTGAAAATGTGTTTCACAGCTTTCCAATGTCGTTGAGTTGGTTTGGCAGTGCATTTAGCAACATTACACACTACAAACATGATGTCAGGTCTAGTTCGTGTTGAGAGATAAAGAAGCTTTCCAACTGCCGACTGATACATCTCTACATCCACACATTCAGAATCATATGTCGCCTTACAAAGTTTCAAACTGAGATTCACAGGACTCTTGGTTGCCTTTGCTTCACTCATTTTAAAGTGATGCGAGATATTTTCAGCATAGAATGGTTGTCCTATCCATACTGTTCCTCCTTTAAAATGTTCAATCATCTTGACACCAAGAAAATAATGAACTTCTCCCGTATCTTTCACATCAAATCGACTCGCCAGATCCTTCTTCACTTCTGCTATTCTATCATCAGTCTGTCCAGCTAGTAAGATATCATCAACATACACAGCTATTATAAATGGTTCTTTATCAGAGGATACATAGAGACAAGGATCGCTTCTTAATTGTATAAATCCAATCTTCTTCAATTGGTTGTCAAGAGCAAAATTCCAACAGCAAGGAGACTGCTGAAGACCGTAGATACTGTGCTTTAATCTACACACCATACTCTCTTTTCCTTTCCACAAATCCTTCAGGCTGTTTCATGTAAACCTCTTGTAGCTCACCATTGAGGAATGCTGTTGTCACATCCATTTGATGGAGTTTTAGGTTATTCTGTGCTGCCAGTGCTGCTACAGTTCTAATCAATTCAAACCTGACTATAGGGAGGAAATGCTTCCTCATAATCCAATTCAGGTCTTTGAAAATACCTTACCATCCTTGGGCAATGGTACTAACTCCCATACCTTATTGGTACTAAGAGATTCAAACTCTGTATTGATAGCAACCTTCCACTTCTCTCTATCTGAACTTGATAGTGCCTCTTCTACCGTACTTGGCTCATTAAAATCATCAGCAACATTTGCCCACTCGCCATAATAGTCAGGACATCTCCGATCTCTTGTTGATCGACAAACAATTGGTTCCTCTTCTTGGTTTGTTTCTGTAGTCTCTTCTTGCACCACATCTTCCTCTGTTGACAATTCATCATTTGAACAGTCAATCTTCACATGATTTTTTCTCAGTTTCAGATTCAGATCTCAAATCCACTAGTCAGCTCATTAAAAGTAACATCTCTACTGTGAACAATTCTCGGCATCATACAATCAATATCCCTTTCTACTCTCGGAGTATCCTAGAAAAACACACTTACAAGATTTCGAGTCCAACTTTCTTTTTTCATCTTTAGGATTATGAGAATATGCAGCACATCCAAAGACTCATAGAGATCCTACTTTTGGCTTCTCTCCTGTTAGTGCTTCATAAGGGGTTTTCCCTTTCACTGCTTTTGCTGGCCATTGATTGCGAAAATAAATGGTTGTAGCTAGTGCCTCTGCCCAAAATGGTTTAGAATGTAGGTTGTAGCTTAGAATAAGCTAGCATCGATCTCACCATTTCTGCTAGTGTCCTATTCCTCCTTTCTGCAATGCCATTTTGCTGAGGGCACTTTAGAATTGTCAGCTCATCCTTTATTCCCCCTTTCCTTAAGTAGGCTTCAAAATCATTCAATGTGAATTCAGAATAAGCTAGCATCGATCTCACCATTTCTGCCAGTGTCCTATTCCTCCTTTCTGCAATGCCATTTTGCTGAGGGCACTTTAGAATTGTCAGCTCATCCTTTATTCCCCCTTTCCTTAAGTAGGCTTCAAAATCATTCAATGTGAATTCTCCACCATTTATGGTATGAAGAGCTTTAACTTCCTTCCCTAAAGACTTTTCCACTAATGATTTCCACTCAAAAAACTTGTTAAACACCTCACTCATGTGTCTAATAACATAGACCCAAACGTATCTCGTTTTATCATCTATGAATGTGAGTAAATACTCCACACCACTTAAAGACTTTGAGTCAATCTTCCCACATACATCACTATGGACCAACTGTACACTTCCTTAGACTGACTCTCAGAGTGAGAAGGAAATGGAATTCTGTGTTGTTTCCCTTCTAAACATGCTCACAAAATTTTATTTCATTCATTTCAGAATAATCGTATTCTTCCACAAGATGTTCCCTTGCCAGCTTTTGTAGGTTCTTTACACTAATATGTCCATAACGACGGTGCCACAAGTCCTCTTTCGATCCTTCGTTATGATCCAAATTCTCTGTCATTGTATTGACAAAAACAGGTACAGTACTAATGGTAGAGACCACTGACCTTTGACGCCACTGCGATTGACTTACTATTGGCATTTCTAATCACACAACTAGACTCACTGAAGGTTACGAAATATCGTTTTTCTACTGCTTTAGATACACTTAACAAATTGTATGACAGTTCAGGGACATACAGAACATCATATAACTTACACTTGCATGTTCCACAGTTGAACTTCACTTTCAGAATCATAGTACCATGAGCAGTAGCCTTTAGAGCATGTCCATCTCCAAGTGTGACTTCAAGTGGAATTTTCAGAGGGTTGAAATCGTCAAACAAATCTCTGTTGTTACATACGTGACTGGTTGCTCCTGAATCTATGATCCATTTTCTGATTTTACCGTTGCAGACATAACATGCTTTACCACCAGTCCTACTTCATCGCTATCTGAGCTGTCCTTTTGATGCTTAGTCTCAGTACTCTGCATTTTGTGTTTTTCACCACTCCTCATCTTGTCCAACTGCTGTCCTTTGTACTGTGACATGCCACTTTGCTTCCTTTCGCGTTCCAAGCAATTCCTCTGAATATGGCCAAACTTCCTGCAATAAAAACATTTAGGACCTCATCTTTCTCTGCCATACCGTCATGGGTTCTTCACTCTTTCCTCCTGGAGTATTAGTGCTGCATTCCTTCAATTTTTGCTCCTCGTAGACTAACCTCTCAATCACTGCCTCTATCTTGGGTACATCAGCATTAGCTTCTAATGCAGTTACCAGCATATCATAGTATTCTGGAAGGCTTGCTAATAGGTACACCACTCTATTTTCCTCCCTTATAGCATCTCCAATCACAGATAATTCGTTGAAGATTTCTGTAAGAGCTTTGACATGATCATGAATGGACTGTCGCTCTTTCAAACGTAAGGAATGCAGTCTGCGTCTTAAAACCAACTTGTCAGCCCAAGTCTTCTTTTGAAACTGACTGAATAGGAAAGTCCACACTTCCACTAGGTCCTTGGCATCACCGAGTAGGTATAGCAAAGATGGATCTACTGACAATACGATGATGGCCAATGCCCAATCTCTATGGGAGACAAACTTAGCATGCTTATCTGCATGAGCTTCACTGCAGGGATGCAATCTCTGTTCCGTTGACAATCCCCCACAATCCATCCTTCATCAGCAAGACAAGAGTTTGAAACTTGAAAGTATAATAATTTCACAGGCAGTGACCACCTTTTTACTAGCCTGTATAACTTCTATATCTTAAATACAGTGACTTATTCACATGCAAGATCCACACAGTTCAAATACCTGCACAATTTTCTTCCTTTACAGTAAAGTTTCATTTTTTGCAATGAATAATTTGTCATTCTTAAAAAATAAAATAAAATAATGTGATGCTTCACATCTGCACACTTCGTCTCTCTATTTCTTTAACTGTTTCTGGAGTTTACTGCCTATTTGGCATACAGCTTAGGGCATGTATGTTGACATCTAAAACTTTATGAATATTATCATCTGAAGTAAGTACATTTAACAAAGATTGACATAGCTGATCCTTCCATTCATGCACTCCTGTTGCTATAAATAGATGAGTTTCTTGCTAAAAAATATTAAAAAAAAACTTGACTCTTTTATATTATTCTGTGGATAGATGGTACTGCATTATTTTGTAATATAATGTACATTATATATTATATATATATATATATATATAATTATAATTATATATATATATTATATATATATATATATATATATATATATATATATATATATATATATATATATATATATATATATGATTGTTTCTTATTAACTTTATAGAATCCAGGTAGACCTAAGCAAAAAACATGAAGCTGATACTGCTGATAGTCATGAGACATGGGATGACAAAATGTGTGATGAAGTCCTGCCATCATTGCTCAATATCAACTGTACGCAAACTCCAGATTCTTTCTCAGGTATTGCAACCCCAAATTTCAACAACTGTCAATTATAGTCTTCTAATAATTACACTATTCAATGTTTCTTAAACAGTTTGGCATATATATGAAATTAATATTGAACTTTTTGTAAATGAATGACCGAACGTCTCATGCCTCAAACAGAACATCATAATTGCTATCCAATAGTTATTACTTTTTAAAGGCTCTTATTGATATATTTCAGTTAGAACAAATAGTTTCTATGTAAGCTACAGTAGTTATCTTTTTGCTGGTGTGTAGAGAGAGCTCTTTATTGTGCCATGCCTATTAATTGACCAAGCCCCTTGAATGGCATATCCAGAATACAATATGTATTTGACACAAACATATCTAACTCCACTCCACCATGAGACAAGATATGTGAGCCATAAAAACCATTACTCCAGCCCGATTGCAGTCACTGATCATAACATGCATACAAGAAGCATATATATACTTCATTATTGTGACCAAATTAATGATTAATTATGTATAGTATATAGTATAATTATAGTGACTCTTGAAAGTGTACTACTAATGATGTAGAATTATGTGTGCATTGCTGTCTTTAATTTGAAATAATCATACATAATCATAATTATGTTGAATGTGGCAAAAAAAGATGATTCTGAAATCTAAACACAAGGTTCTAAAATCATTATCATATAAACTAAAATTAATAATAATTATTAATATTATTACTTCCCACACAGAAAACGTTACACCTACAAATCAAGACAAAGGTTTGTTGTTTTTTTACTACTGATTATAAGAATATCCTTTTGTAATACCACTGTAGGTTTAATTGATTTAAGTGTGAAAGAGGTTGTAGAATTTATGAGAAAACTAGGTATCAACGAGGAATATGTAGAATCTGCAGAAGATATGGAGGTTAATGGAGCTAGTATATCCAATTTACCAGATAAACAACTCAAACATCTTCTCGGAATGAAAAAAAATCCTGTAGCATTTTTACACTTCAAATATTCCATGAAGAGGGAGTTTGGAGGTCAGGCTATTTGTCCACTTGGTGTAAAATGTCTACCTCCTCAGACAGCAGAATTCTGTCGCCAGTTTGAAGTACTCAAGAGTGCAGCTGAAACAATTTTGCAACACAAAATAGATGGTGAGATGCTATGGGAAGCTGACATTGAAGTATTGGAGAAACTTTCCAAAGATGCTCAGGAAGCAAGAAAAGTCATTGATGACAACCTCAAAGAATATGTTACAAACATAATATAGCTAAATTAATTATAAATGTGTGGCGAGATTAGCAAAACATAGAGCTATTTTTTTTACAGATATAATTATATATAACAAATAATTTTTAAAGTATATTTATAATTGCCAGTAGTGAGCCAGTAGTGAAATGACTATGTGCTATTGTAATTTTGTGTGTTTGAAACTCATTTATAATACTATACCTTTTTAAAATTTATTGCTTGAATTTCAGATTATTCTATAGCTAATCTTTAATTCTGTATTAAACAGATTACTGATATTGATGAGTGTTATTTAAGGCTGCTCCAAACTTATCTGAGTACACAAAAGGAAATGAATTGTGGTATATAATTATATATGCACATGGGTGAGTACAAGACTAAGCAAAGCCAGTGATTGATCATGAGGTCAACATGATTTAGTGCTATATGTAGCTACATACACTGAAATGCTTAATGTACCATAAAGAATTTTATGACATTCTTTATGGTGCATTAGGTTAAATAACTGTGCATCTTTCATGAAAACTCGTCATCTGTACTTACAATAGGATGCATTTGTAATTAATACACGATTAATTTAAAGATGGATGTGGATATATATCAGATGGTGTTCTACAAAACCAGCTCCAGAGTTTGTGCAACTTGATCCAGCTATATACACCCACATAATTGTTGAAGTAAGGATCTGGTACAGTACTTCAATGTTGTGTCACTTGTATTTCTCTTCAAACTCAGGTTCTTCACTGTGTTGCAGAATAGCGACTTACAATATTAATAATGAAATGATGTTAATTTTAGTAGCTTCTATATAAGTTAAAGGAATTTGGATGGTTTGTTATAATTCTATATTCCAATCATCCCTAACTTTTTAAAAGGTACATTATACTTCTTTAATTGCATGTGTTTCCAAGTCCTGTTGTTCACTGTGTCATAGATTGGTAATAGTGATTGAATTTAAGGATCTTTTGTAGTGAAGCTAAGGATCTTTGCTATTTACTATTTTCCAATCATCAAACTTGACTTAAAAAAATGTACTTGTACTCAATAATTGCATGTAATTATATATGTTTTCAAGCCCTGTTTATTAATGTATAATTGACAGCTGACAATATTGAATAGTGACAGAAAGTAAAGAACTTTGGTAATGAAGCTAAGGTCTTTGCTGTTTTCTACATTTCAAACTTCCCTAAATATTTTGCTACATTACATTTGCATGTGTTTTCGACTCCTCTTTTTTGTCATGTCATAGACTAGTGACAGTATTAGTAGCAAGAGAATAAAGGTTTTTGTTAGTTTCGGTCAGTGCACTTTTGGTTCAAGCAATTTTCATTTACATTGAAAATTGATTTTGCTAAATTTTCTGTTTCTTATATACAAAGTTTTAAATGTACCATTTGCTTCCACACTGTAGACAACTATCACTAAAGTCTAAAAATGAATTATTACAGCATCATTTTGTTATCACGAATTTTAAACTTTGCATTTTGATTTCATTTTTGTTATCACTTAAAATCGATTTTGAATTTTAATTTCATTTTCACATCGCTATATACTTATCAGACTTGTTTAACACTTGGATTTTTATTAACTAACAATTACAGAATACAGTAATGATAGAATAAAATATGAAAAAATACTGAATAATAATCAGTCACATGACATTTAGTCACAACTTCTACTGCAATCATTTCACTCCCGATATTGATTACAAGTTCCCGTGTGAAGGCGGTCGTAGTTTTCTACATCGGTATCTGAGGAAGTACAGCTGGTTAACATACAGCAGGCAGGAGAATGGGGGTGGGTACTGTCTTCCTTGCGTACTCTTTGCAAGAAGCACAGACGTCCGGAAAGGTAAAGGTGTGTTTGTCGAGACTGCATTCACCAACTTGAAGAAGGTGTATGAAGTTTGTGATTACCATGCTGAGAGAGAATACCACAAGGATGCTGTTGCTGCCTGTGATGCCTTTGTAGAAAGGATGAGTGGTAGACGTGAGAGTGTAGCAATTCAGCTAAGACGAGGATTGAGAGACACCATCCAGAAGAACAGGCAGATTCTCCGCTCTATTGTAGAAACGATTATCTTGTGTGGTCGTCAGAATATTTCTCTCCGTGGTCATCGTGACAGTGGGATAGATTTGGAAGTTCAAGGTGCACAATCAAACCATGGCAACTTTTGGGCCTTGCTCAATTTCAGAATCTTGGCAGGAGACACGCACTTGAGAGACCACCTTCAGAGAGCTGCTAGAAATGCCACGTACACATCCTCCGAAACCCAGAATCAGTTCATCAACATACTTGGTGATCACATTCGTGACACAATCTTGAGAACGGTTCGTACCAGTCAATACTATACTGTGAATGCTGATGAAGTCACCGATTGTTCCAATAAGGAGCACCTCTGCATAGTTTTGAGGTATGTTGAACCTGAAACTTTCTTTATCAGAGAGGATCTTGTTACATTTCTAGAATGTGACAGTGGCATAACTGGTGAAGCCTTAGCCGAAATGATTCTCGGTTTTCTCACAAATCATTTGGATCCATCCAAGATGCGAGGTCAAGCTTATGATGGGGCTAGCAACATGTCAGGCAAGACAAGGGGAACTGCTGCTAGGATATCTTCTGTATACCCTCTTGCCCTGTACACACATTGTGCTTCCCACTGTTTGAACTTGGCAGTTGTAGCTTCATTTCAGGAAGTGAGTGTGCGTAACATGATAGGCATAGTTAATCGTCTGTCTGTCTTTTTCTTTGCTCACCCCAAGCGACAGAAGAAGTTGGAGGAAGCAATACACAACACACAGCCAGAATCGAATGTGTTGAAGCTCAAAGATCTCTGCAGGACAAGGTGGATTGAGCATATTGATGCTCTTGATCGAGTCAAGCGTCTGCACTCCTCCATTGTTGCCTGTTTTGAGAGCATTTCAGCTGAAGGTGCTTGCAAGTGGACTCCAGAGTCCTTGACAGATGCCAGTACTCTCTTGCTGGCCATCACTGATTTTATCAGTGCCCTTGTGATCACCAATGAGTGTCTCCACTACTTCTTGGGTCTCACTCGCAGTCTTCAACAGGAGGCTAAAGACATAGTCCAGGCAGTTTGTGAGGTGAAAACATTGACATCATCCCTCAAGAGAGTCAGAGAGAATGTTGACTCCTACCACAATGATCATGAATGGTTTGAAACTGTCTCTGAGATGTGTACCAAGGTTGGAACTACACTATCAATCCCAAGGATATGTGGCCGCCAGCGTCACAGAACAAACACCCCAGCTTCTACTGCTTCTGAATACTTCAGGAGAACAATTACGATCCCAATCCTTGACCATCTTTTAGCCGAGCTTGACAGGCGGTTCAGTTCTCACCAAACAACAGCTTTTCAAGGGCTCTACTTGGTACCATCAGTGTTGGTAACAAAAGATCTTCCAACCATCTCAAAGCTAGTGATGGAAGTAGTGGAGTTTTATGGTGTAGATCTACCAAATATTTCCTCTCTCAAGAGTGAAATCCACAACTGGTACACTAAGTGGAAAACTGAAGAGAAGGATCATGGTTCATCTGTACTTCCTTCTTCCCTCTCCTCAACACTACCTAGAATCTCTGCTTTTTACCCCAACATCAAAGCTCTCGTAACAGTTCTCTGTACTCTTCCTGTAACCTCCTGTAGTGCAGAAAGGTCTTTCAGTCGGCTCAAGCGAATCAAAACAGCCCTTAGGTCTACTATGAGCACTGAACGTCTCTCTAGTCTAGCTCTGCTTCACAAGCACCAAGACATTCCAGTCAACATTGAAGAAGTCATTGATGAGTTCTCTAGACGTCATCCTAGGCGTTTTCAATTGTGCAACCCCAGCACTAGCCACTAGTTATACCATAGTTGAACTTTGACATTGTTTACACTATTGAACTTTATTACTTGTTCCTGCATGCTTTTCTTTGATCAGGTGATAAACATTATAATAACCCATCACACACGTAGTTTAATTAGTAGGCGTGGTTTTCCGGTGCAAAAAAAAAAACAAACAAACAAAAAAACAAATTCGCGCTTCGTGCGCACTTCTTACGTCTTTGCCCCCCCCTTTTCTAAAATCCTCGCTACGCCCCTGAAAATGGCCAATAATGGGCAACATGTACTTAATTAACTAAAAGGCCGTGGCTATTGACACCGGTTGGTTGGTGTCAACAGTAGCCACTCAATTGCTGTTGACACCGGTCAGTGGTAAATCCAATCACAGTAAGCTATTGACACCGATCGGTGGTAAATCCAATCACAGTAAGCTATTGACACCGATCGGTGGTTTGAACAGGTCAACTATTGTCTACTGCCACCGCTGCACGTGACTATTCCACATGGTTGTAATGGTTGAGAATTCCTGTGTTAGTTTGAGTGTTGAACAAACATTTGATAGCTTCAATGACTTTCTGGCAGCCTTAGAAAAGGTGAAGAATGAAGGATGCCACCCCCTTCGCGTTTTCAACAGTCAAAAAGGCGAGGATTACAACAGAAAGAGGCTCAATAGAAAATTCCCAGGTGATCCAGTGGGTGTGAATAAAATACAGTACACATATTACAGTGTTAGATGTGTACATTTTGGAGAGCCTCGCCAAAGAGGTAAAGGACTGAGGCCTAATCAAAAAGCCTTTGGTCTTGGGTGTGAAGCCAAGGTAACCATTAGTTATGACAAATTTCAAAACAAATTGGTTGTTAGAGAAGTCAACTTGTGTCATAATCATCGTGTTGGTGAAGTGATTATTAAACATTACCCATCATCAAGAAAACTTAGTAAGGAAGAAGAGAAGGCTGTTTGTGATATTGTCAATTTAAACCCCAACAATAAACATGTACAAGATTTTGTTGTCAGAAAGTATGGAAAATTACTGACTCTCAAAGACATTCAAAATATCAAAACAAAAGTTTGTGAGCAGACACGTAAAGGGTTACAAGATGCTGAACTACTTCTTGAAAAACTAAAAGAATCTTTGGAAATTGATCAAGGAGCTAATGGAGGAGTAACAGTTGATGAAGAAGACACGCTAGCAATTATTTTTTATCAGAGTAGCAGCATGGTGAACATGTTTAAGAAATTTCCTGAAATTGTGTTTGTGGATGGAACATACAATGTCAACAAATTAGGCATGCCTTTATACTGCCTCATGGTTGAGGATGGCTTTGGACATGGTTATAATGCTTTTATAAAGTCGAAATGCAAGACTTTTGAATGAAAACAACTACTTAAACGAAATCACTTCGTGAAAATGAAGATAAAAAGTATATAGTTGGGATGAAGAGAGAGCATCAACAACTCAGAGCATATAAAAGAAGATAGAGTGCAGAACCCTGATCTAATATTTAATAGTTAACCACTTCCACATAACAACCCTACATAAGTATGTATAAAGTCGTCAAAAGTAAAACACAAAGAAGTGATGCTTACTAGGGTTGTTATGTGGAAGTGGTTAATTTAATTTTGTTGCTAGAGTATCATCCCAATCTTGATCCTGTGCTTTTTTGGTTTTGATATCCCTACATACTATTCCATTTTTTTTAAATGTTTTTTATTATTCTGTAAATATAATTGTAAATCAATTGTACCTTTTAATGTTAATAATACACAAGCAGTATTTATATTCAAAAGACAGCTGTCTTAGCAATATGATTGTGTGTCACCTAATTTTTAAAAAGTACTATTTTCCAATTAATAAAAATTCCACCATCTTGTACTGTAGGTCAATGAAATTTGGCATCTATAAAGCAAGCTTAATGATAGCTCTTCCTAGATAGCAAATGTCATTGACTTCCAGTAGCTACAATATGGCGAGTTATTGATTACAAGCATTTGATCAGATGTATTTTGTTAGAAAGTGTCCCTTTTCAAAAAATAGGTCATGCATAGGATACATGTACCTCATGAAATAATGTGGGTATTGCTGAGATTGTGGTGCAAAAACCTTTTGATGTCACTCAAATTGAATCACAGAACACCCTATGACAACAATTAAATCTCAGTGGTGTTGTCTATTAGGGGTACAAGCCCCTATTCATTTTATAATTGATATTCATTATTTGATAAGACTTTTGGAAAATGCATGATGGTGGTAGTAGTTGCTAAGTTATAGATTTCTCTGGTTTCCACTAGTGTTTATAATTTAATCCCTCATTTTAAAATAGCTAACATCAAAGGGAATTATTCAGTTGATATGTATGAATATATTACATTATATCATATACATGCAATTATACATAATATACATATATATAATAATTATTACATATAATATATAAATCATGACTTTCATCTGTATTCAACAAATACGTAGCTATATACACTCCAAAGTTTTTTGGTGCGAAAGGTATTTGACTGAGCGAATTGAGGTCAAATATCGAGATGCCAGCCATACAGCCCCAACCTTAGCACTTGGGTGTATAGTTGAATACACTTCAAAATATACTATGGTTGATGATGTCATACTGAAGCAGCAGAGAAAGCATTGTCTCTCTATTACCACGATTAAAATCTGTAATCAACTACATGGCTTTTGCTTAGAGTAAGATAAGTAATTATGATGTAAAATTGATATTTTCAAAAATGTTAACTGGGAAGTCCTAACCTGACATTGTTCCCCAATTATGCTGAAGATACTTTGATGTGATCATCCAGTCTGATTAGTGTTATCTTAGTGTCTACTATTAGATATTATCATACTGTCTACTATGAGATATTTACTCATTAATAATTTATTATTATTTACTTAATTTGTTGTTATCATTATTTTGATGTCTTAACTGTAAAAAATAATAGGTTATTTTAACCTTCAGTTGGTTACAGGAATTTCAGTGTAATGTTATTATGTAATGCTAATTTGCTTTTCTTGCTAGGTAATATTTACAAGTACTTGTTTCAATTCATCTTGATCTATATTGACTAGTATATAAAGCATAGTAACAAAAACAGCAACACAATGAATATAGCATAATAATAATTATTATAGGTATAATGTGTGGTGTATTTACACTATCATAATCATTGCCATTCTAACACCTGTGAAACAACAGATATTGCATACTTTCAGAATAAGTATTATGTACACAAATTTGTACTTATAATAACAAATAATATCCGTTGTATATATCTAATTACTTTATTGTGCTTATATACTAGTCAATATAGATAATATTATAGTCTCAGGAGCATATTAATAATATTGTATTGAAACTCATGTAACCAAACGAGGGTTAAAATAACCCACTAATTTTTACAGTGTTCTGTTATTCTCCATTATTATTTTTAGTGTTAATAAAAACATGATTATAAATAATGTAATAATAGTCAAACTAAAATTATAGCTAATTGAGATATACGCTTGTGGTGCATATACACTCATTTGTGGTAAGCACTGCAAACATTCTATTAGAACCATCAGTCAGTTCAGAATGGAGGCACAATTGTCAGATTATGGACCTGCTAACATTCTTCATCAGATTAATACAGTAGCTCCTGGTAGTTCTGCATATGCTGCTCCTGAAGCTTGTTCTCCAGATCTTCATTTTCCAATGGATATCTACAGCTTTGGTTTCCTTTTTGTAGAGATGGTTACCCATTGCATGCCATTAACAGTTTTGTTTAAAAGAGTAGAACAAATTGAAGAAGTTCAATGGCCACCTGTCAAAGTATTAGTCAATCGATGTACAACCCGTGATCCACACACTCGTCCCACAATAGAACAAATACTAAAAGATGTTAATACATTGTTATAATTACAAGATGCACAATACTATATATTATTAATATAATTTGTTGTTATGTTGGGTGCATGGTGCAGTTTATATATTATAGTGATATTAGTAATGTTTTTACTGTATGTATTATTAATAATTTTAGTATAATATGGAACAGCTAACCAATTGTTTCTTTGTTAGAAAACACACTGCGAAAATAGCAGGTTTCCCGATCATCATCAAGGTAAATTGAAACGGGATAGAAACTTTGTAGAATCCTCCAGAAAATATCAAGACGTGGCATGTTTCTCAACATGTGTAACATAGAAACTTGCTGTGTCGGTGTTTTCTTAAGTGTTTTCCAAGTTTCTGTCACATTTCCTTACAGGTCTCAGATCAGGAAACCTGACAATACTTGTAGTGGCATGCATGCAATACTTATACAATACTTATACAATATTATATAATTATGATTACTCCTTTTCCTGCAGTATCTTAATAGATACAAAAATAGTATTATATAGTGTAGTCATGTCAACTTTATAAAAACGAAGTCTTTCTATGGTTAGGATTACAACCTCTGATGTCCACACAAATTACAAGCATATATGTGACATCAAGGGTTAACGATTAATTTTAAATTTCTGTGTTTCGTATGCAATTAAATTAGACCTAATTAGAACAGCAACTAGCATTCTTCACATTCCACAGCGTTTCGGCCACAATGGCCAGAAGGAAGTCTTATGAGCGTATTTATGATGACTTCACAGTTGTACATGATGGACATTACTTAGGTAAGTGGTAACAAACACACACTGTTATCAATCAGGATAAATATGAATATATACAGCTAGATGTAAATAACATTATGACATTATAGCAATATTATTTCTGTCTTTAATATAAATTTGGATTTCTTAGTCAGGCTTATCCCCGTGATGCTCACATTATTATCAAGTTTGTAGTAAAGCAAAAACGGTTTGAGAGATGTCATCACTGATTGAATATTTGGAAATGTGCTTCAATTCTGTTAGACATAAAAATATTTTCTACAGATGTATTATAATAACAGAGTTTGATTTTTTTTATGCTAATGATGGTGTATATCTCATTCTAGTTTTCTTGATTTGTGTACCATCATGACAACTTCATACAAATAGTCAAGATTGTTTGATCTCTGTCTGTACTTTTACCATCCATAGGATACTTGTATGACCTATACAAAGAAACCCTATAATATAATTATGCAGGCTTAGTATTTCAAATATTTGTGTTGTCAACTATTCTTGTTATACTGGCACCCCCATACTCTTGGTTATACTGGCACCCCCACACTCTTGGTTATACTGGCATCCCCATACTCTACTTACTACTAAAAATACACTGTGTGTTTGTGTGTGTGTGTGTGTGTGTGTGTGTGTGTGTGCGCATGTGTGTGTGTGTGTGTGTGTGTGTGTGTAGGTGTGTATATACGTGTTGGGTGGAACCCCTGTCCTGGTCATTCCACTAAGGTGAGCAGCGAGGGACCAACACAAATAGTATAAAGTTCAGTCAAGTCACTGATCTCACAGACGATGACTCTCCCCTAAGGTTACCCACATCGAAAAGTGCTTTGTTCATACATGTTGGGTGGGTGTGTGTGTGTGTGTGTGTGCAATGTTTTGATAATGTTATGTACTAACAGGGCATATTAATAATAATTAACTGATATCACTAACTAATAGATGAAAAACCATTTTCGTTTACTACAAACATTCAACTTTGTTGGTTTTCTGTTTTTCTCTCTCGTGCATGTTTCCTTGTAATATGTACTGTGTATTAAATACTCCTGTAAGACCGATAATGTATATTACATATTTTTCATGTTTCTACTATTAGTTATGTATGTCAAAGCACGGGAGAAGATATTTAACATCACTTGCATCCAGAGTAGCTCACTGACAAGTGAAAATAGTGTAATTCAATGGAATCCTGTTTGTCTACTTGATCGTGGAGCTTACGGAAGTTTTGCAGTGTTAATTTCTACTTATGACAATGATGATTGCTTACAGGAGATACTGCAGAAGTGTTCATTTCAGTCCTGTGCAGCTTGTATAATAGTCAATCCAGATGAAAAATCTGAGCTATTAACAACTACGATTGAATTGATGCAATACAACATTCCAATTTATGTTGTCAAAAAGACAGATGGCAAACGTATCTATGATTTATGCCTTTCAGAACGTAATGTATATGTAAAAACAGAAGAATTCTCTGAGCTTCAGATACAACATAACTCTCGTTTATCTAGTGAGTTTGAATAAAAGGTGTCTGCAGTAGACATAATTATTTAATGTTAATATTCATGGTGGTGAGGAACTAGAGTTTTAGAAACTCAAATTATTCTATAGAATAACTCTCCTTACATGACAAAAACATTATACTGAGTATATGTTAGGAACTTATGTACATAATAAGAAAAAAGTAGTATGTTATCATGGATGATTGCTATCATAATAGAATGTGACATCATATAAGTAAAGACTGGCATGCAGTTAGTGCCACAATTACATTAAAAATGGTTTATTTTATGTTTACTTCAGTTAGAAATATGAGTCACAGTATCTCAAATTTCTTCCTCTTTAATGAGAATCTAGTTATTGACGGTACGTATTACATTTAAAATTAGTTCAATGACATGCTGTATTGAATCAGAAAGAATTTTGCTTAGCAGCACTTAACATGTAAGATAGCCAGCAAATTATTTATTGTTGAACTCCTAAAGCAGTGCTGATAATTGTAGTAGTTTTAGCATATCTGTAGATGATTTTTTTAACGTTTTCACATAGAGTTAGGTAAACGTCTGACTCGTCAGACCAAACTACCTGATCAGCTGATTAACTATATTGGTGAGAATTGGCAGTCAGACATTTCATGTGAACGAGCCAAAGATATGTTTGTTCAAGTTATTCTTCATCTACAGAAGTATGATGATGAGGTGAGCGACATAATGTTTTATACTATACAAACGCTTTTGATTTAGACTATATTATTCATGTGACTATGTCTTATTGGCAATTACTATGTGCTATCAACTTTATACTAAGCAGTAAATAAAGGGATTTTATTAAGGCAATTGGTTCAAATCACTAGTAATTATTTATTGTGCAGATGCTTGAATTGTGATAACTATATCATTATCAAGAAATTGAGCACTATTATTTGTAGGTAAAAGTCTATTCAAGTAGGTTACTAAATATAACACACTTAAAAGTAATTTAAGTCAAATTTTGGAGGTAAAATCATGAAGTGTAGTAATCACGAGTTCAGATAGTGGATTACATAGACTATGTTTACCATGCTGGTTGAAAACATTGGTTGTGCTAAACAGAACATTTCAAACCCAACATCCTGTATAGCTGAGAATGAAATTGGTTTTGGTAATTTGTATTGCATCTACCATTGGTGTAAACAGAGTTCAAAACTAACAGTTGTGTATATTATAATATGCATACCTGTGTACTCAGAAATTTGAGAATGACTGTAACTAAGTGAATTCACAATTGTGGGATGTTGTATAGTTTAGGGTAGCAGGGGATTGTTCAGAATATACTATAATAATTATACTATACATTATAGTGGGAGTATTCATTTGTATATACTGTATATATATGTATAATATATAATATATATATATATATGTCATGTTGCTATATGCACTGCTGCTTGATATGTGTACTGTGTGGTTTGTGGCTGTATAAACATCACTTTGTAGTCATGAAATATGTTGTGCCCAATGGTGCAATATCAGGTTTATAATCACATTGCCCTCTGGCTTGGTGATTATAAACCTGATATAGCACTCTTGGCATTACATAACATTAACATATATAATTTTATGTATGTTATGTCATAGCAAGAGTGCTATAATCACTGAGCAGGAGGTGATTATAAGCCCTGACATTAAACAAGTGAGCATGACATAACTATTTCTGTTTTTTTTTGCCACACCATAAATATTGTTTACACCCATAAACCACAGGGCATGTATCACAAACCACAGTTTAATAATATGCATTTACATATAGTATGCCATTCACACCATTACTGCTGAACTGTTAAAGTGAAAGATTTTAACTATCATTGTTGGAGCGCTGTTGTTCATAATGTCTAAGTAAACTGACAGTGGAGGATGATTGATATGATATCTGACAGCTTTGACAACCAAATTAGTTCCACAATCACAGTTTACACAATTCTACTCCCATTGTACATTTACATGACAACCAATAATAATAGCAACATGCCTATAGCACTTTGCATCAGCAATTAAGGAGATATGATTTATAATTATATGACAAGCATCTCATGAAGTTAAAATAAAAAACTGATCTGTTTTTACAATGTAGAGATAAGCGTTTTAAATGATTGCTTCTCCACAGGTTTAATGTATGTTTATATTTATATATATATATATATATATATATATATTCGTGTGCCACATACGTGTACATATTGTGTATGTAGTTAAAGAGGTTTCCAGGTGGTGGCCTATCAATAAATGGGCATGTTGAGTATAGAATGCACAGTCCACTAAATGGAAGAAAGCTCCATCCTTCTGGCTTGCGTATAAACTATTCTATATAATGGCAGTTGTATCCGAAATATATTCCAAATGTGCAAGATCCTTTAAAAAGTAGGAGTATAATTATATTCAAAACAATAAGTATAATAGACTGTTGTACTTCAGGCACAACAGAGTCAGCCATGATTAATTAGTAAATGTTGGACACCAGAAAGCAATTATAGTGATACCTTTTTCTCTATAATATCTTTGTTTACTATCTGAAGAGTAATATTGTATGTTCATGATCTTAAAATATAAAATGTTTGCTATGGTTGGCCTTTTCTATTGCATTAGAATGATAGGATCACTTAACATCGAACTATAAGATAAACATGTAGGTAGAACAGAACTTTGCTGCAGTAACTGTTAGCTGCGGTAACATTCCTCATCACTAAACAAATCCTTCACTTACTAGTAACTTTGAGGCAGTCCAAACCACACTAGTTGCTGTCACCAATGTTAGAATTAACTGCATGTTCTTATCTGTGATATGAGAAGAAGTTACAGCATTAATACTTGAACACACAGTAGTTTTTTAATAGTAAGATTATATGCAAATCATGTACACACTGCCGACAGAAAATATTTATAATATTGCCAATTGTTTGGAGCTTTACTGTTGGCAATACAGGTAAATGTCCAAATTTCAGAATATCACTTTATGTTAATCATCATCTTTGCTATATGTTTTCTAATTTCTGAAATCAAAGTCTATAATTGTTGCTAAAACCCAACAGCCTATAATACATGTAATAATAATCCATTTTCCTACATTTTTAATGTTTATTGTGTAACATTTGGAATGTCTTCCAGCAAGTTGAAGTTTCAAGCATACAATTAACATTCTTATAAATTTACATCATGCTCATTAATTGACAATGCCCTAAAAATTACATAACTACCTATGGACTGCATAACATAACATAAATATAATCATAGCTGTCCAAGATCTAAAGACGCTCGAGGAAAGCCATTCCAAAACCTATTTCAATACTCGAATAATTATAACATGCAATTTGGTCTAATTTCATGGAATATGTATTTGCTTATATCTTTGTTTATATACAGGGCTGGAGGAACAACTATAATTACAACATGACTGATGTGATTACACACTTGTTTTCTGATGAAGTGTTTATGAACAGTTTTTCTGTCACACTTCCTGTTTATGTGTACATATTAGCTCACATAGTGAGGTGAGTTAAGGGATTTCATGAAGAAGTGGAGGAAAATTATCCCTATGGTTATTTTGTAATGATTATCATTCATTTATTAATTTTATTGAGAAGACTCTTTCTAGTGCCTAAGTCAATAATCTAATATATTACAACAAAAAAAGTTTGGTTTTTTTGATCAATACATCAATTGCAGGTTATTATATTATACGCATATTATTTCGTTCAAACCATTAATTGCTGAATTTAGGTATCAAAGAGTAAGTCAGGCTAAATTCTATTTTTATCTTGATGTTAGAACAGTGGTGAAGTAAATTAGTGCAAGGTAAATGGCATGATGTCCAACAGCTTTTACAATCAGGATTCCATAGAAATCATAGTTTACAAGTCCCACTATTAATTTACATAACACTATGAACTGATAACATCCCATTATAAGAATATGCACAAAGCAGCATGATGTGTTAAAGTGTTTTGGCTCTGGTTTTCAGGTAAAAATACTACTGGTGGCATTTCATGATGCTTATAAATTAGTTAATGATATTGTGTACTTACCATAACTGTAATGTGAACAAGCCTGCATCCAATTTCTTTAACACGATGAACATAATTCCTGCTGCTTAATACATTCACTAATAGCTTCCCATATTAGATAAAGAGCAGTGGCAGTGTGATTTGGAAACAAGAACAATATGTGTGTGTTATATACACTCACGCTTGAGTCCTACATAGCATGAGAAGTGAAGTGTGTAGAAATCAGTTTTGTGGCTTCAATCATGTGCAAGCAATCAAATAAGTGAAGGAGTATGTTAAGGAGTATGCAAGCTTTATAATTATTTACCTGTGTTGTTTTTCCTAAACCACAATGGCAAACATCTGTGCAGCACTGAAGTATACAAAACGAGCTAATTAAGTAATACATAATAGTGAATAATAGTACATTTAAGGAAAATTCAGCAGCCACATTTTCAGCCCATAGCAACAAAAATTGCTTTTAATATAATACATTGTGAGATGTTGAACAATGCGATATGCAATAAAAGGAAACAAACTTACTTAGATACATATAAAATGTGTGTATTACATCATATCTTATTAAATGCTGATGTTAATTGTGATAGACTGTTATCTTATCAGTTCTTATGTACATTTATAGTGGGAATAGTCCTGATATGTAAACTGTGATTTTTACTTTGTAATATGACAAGACTTCCTGATATAAAACGTTAAGAATACAAAATCAAACTTCAACACCTCAATACCAGTGTATGTTTTTTTAATTGGGATGCAATTGAGCTAACCAATTAATTGTCTGAATAACTAAATTCTGATGAATAGGTAGTATTCACAATAGTCACCTTATGAGTATATGACAAGTGTATTATTAATTACATCGTACACCACTGAATTATGTTTAAGTACTCAAAAAGTATTGCTGTGTTAATGAACAATAGTATAAATCATTGTAATATTATTTCAAATGGTTTTTTTGTAGTAATGAAGAAGTATATGTCTGTCATGATGGAAATAATGCTGTTGACAGAGTCATGCAGAAATGTGGTGAATTCATACAGCTAAAACCACAAAAGGTCATGGAAACCATTGCACAATACAGGTATGTATTGCAAATGCAAATGACAGATCTATGTACATGTATGATATAATAATAATTTACAAAACATGTGCTGAAGGGATTTTGAGAATTTGAGAATTTTGTGGTTTAAAAATGACAGTGGCAATACACACCAATTGTAGAGCTACTTTCGGTACTTTTAGAAGCTCTGTCTATACCAGGAAAGGGTGTTAGCTCTTCATCCATTAACATTTAAGAAGGTGCTGGCGCAATAGGGGCTGACTAAAGTCTAAAGTGGCAGAGTCTTCTCCTCAGCATAACGATTTTGCAAAAGCAATGGCATAAAACCCACATTCATTGGTATTTGGTTGATTTGCCACATGAAGATAGCATAGTTCAATGGATGGTAACTTGCACTTCAGTAATGCTGCTATATGCTCAAATCAAAAACATTGCACTGTCCTTTGTTGTCCACACTGTGAGGAATTCCATAGTTCATGCTTTGCAGTTGTAGGCTAGCAATTCAGTCATAATCAACACCATGACTTTAATGAAATAAAAAGTTGTCTGCAAAAATTTTGATTATTCTTTCTATATCTAGCATGCATTAGGTCCTTATCATGAACTTGTTTGCTAAGTATTTGGAAAAAGTCTCCACCAAGTTTTCTTTACTCATCACAACTGCTGCTTTAACGATCACTGACACGTGTTGCATCGATCATGCCTGTGTAAAATTGGCCAGCCTGTTTTGAAACAGGTTAGCTGGTTTCGAATCTGGCTGACCCGTTTTAAAATGGGCTACATGTTGCAAACCGGGCAGTAACATATATTTGTGAACGTTTGCAGTTATAACTTCCTTTACGTCGTCATATCAACATGCAACAAAGACCATTCTACTTGGCGTAACTTGCCAAATCCAATAATGTGCAATACGATCGCAGTTTTTAAACTATACAAACTGTACCATTAAACTCCATGCTTAAGCACAGGAATACCTAAGACTACAAGGAATTTACAAGATACTTGAAATAAATGGCATATGAGTAGGTACTATGTAAACAATTATAATAATACAATTTATACACTTTAATTTATATTTCAATACTACATTGTTTATAATTATCTACTTTCCATCACTACTGATGCTGCCATCTGATTCTGAATTGATATTTTCTTCCTCTGATGACTCATCCTATTCTCCAAAGTGAATAATAAACTCCTCTATATATTAGATTAGTGGTCTTTAATTTATCTCAACATGGCTGATGTTCTTTCAGGTCCCCCTCTGAATTTCGCTTTTTAATATGACTTTTTACTTCTGACCCAACATAACATCTATATATTCTCTATTTTTCTTACATCTCTTATTTGGAGATGTAAAGGAACTTCCATCCAGCAATCTCTTCTCCAGCAAGACACGGTTGGCAGGGTGCTGTGAGAAGCAAGTGGCTTGTTCAGTTCTCTTATATGACTTAGGTGGACTAGACTTATATTTTTTACTTTACCAATTAAAATAGTCATGTAAATTACAAATAATACTCTTGGAGGTGCTCTTGACTTGTTTTCCCTTCAGGATGACAATTTTAACTGCAGATGCATTTCGATAAACGCAGTAACACTCTCTAAGTTTCCTGCCAAGAGACGCAGGTATACATGAGGTAAGTACATGCTCGTGTGAGAGACCACTAACACGTAATAATTTTACATTCCAATGATGCAATTCTTCTGCTGTTGACTTCTGTGACTCCTTAACTTGAATAGACTATAGCATAAACAGTTACACTTAGAAAATTTTAGGACATGATTAATTTTTTGACTTTGATATGTGTAATGTAACTCAACAACTAAACAACTAGTTAAAGATACAGAACTGAATAAAAGTAAGTCCTTACAAAAAAAACAAGGTCTCTTCTGAGCATGCACATACATACACTATCAATTACTAACCCATACATTAACTACCAAGTACATCATTCTACAATATGGATTTCACAAACATGCTTTTGAAATTTGTTATGCCATACTATGTATTTGTCAAATTATATTGTATAATTAACTTGTTCCTATTTATCCCTATACATACATGATGGGTTTCATAGAGATTAACCTATATACATACATAATTATAACATATATGCTATGTCACATACATGTTGTGTATATAAAGTCTGTTCACATTCACAATGTCCACAAAATTAGGATATGATGACTTATATGTAATATAGTGTATAGTGTAATGTCATAAAATTAATGCATGATTTTACTGTAATAAAGCTATCAATTGAAATTTGATATATATACACAAGAAAGAAGGGAAGGATAATTATGGAAAGTTGTAAAGATAATTAGATTGTTCATTATTTGCTAAAATCATGTGAAAGAATTTCAGTTAAGGAAGTTTCATCATTCTGGGTATTATATGAGCCATATCAATTAACATCAGTGGTATGTATGCAATGTGCACAAAAACCAATACAGCAAGGGGAAAATAACTTACAGAAAATGCTAAATCTTTAACTTTCATATTATAAACCTGGCATATATGTGGATATGTTTTCTTCATGTATTTAGACCAGAAAAAATCAGTGGGGCACTAAAGACTAGATGGAAGAATGTTGGGAATTCTTTCTTGGATCTTCTAAACCATTGGACACTCACAAAGCCCGAGCTTCCTTATGATTTTGTCTCCAAAGCTATTCCAATGAGTGAGATGGTGTACTGTTTTATGTTTTAGATATTGTCTTGTTAATTGAGATAATGTATTTCATAATCACATGGTATTTCTTTTAAAAAAACGGATATGATCATGACTAAGTATAAAGGAGGTATGATTTAGTATGATTTTGTTGGTCATATCTGTTCCTGTTTTATGTGTTGTTATGTAATAGTCCATTTAAGTTTCTTTTTCCTTGAATGTCAATTCTCACAATCTGTATATAACAGTTGAAAATGCTTTGGAAATTAAATGTGTGAACTACATTCTTTACACAAAATTGTCAAATTACATAGACACATTCTTTCATGTAGTCTGGTTGTTTCATCAGTATACTTTGATTTTTGTCAACACATTCTCATTTTATACAGAATAAAATTCTTTATATTGTTGCTATGGTAGTTATCTCAACAGTCTATGTATCCATAGCATACTGGGTTTTCCATAGCATGTTGGGTTTTGTGGGATGACATTAGTTTCTGATGTGATCTCTGGGTAAGTGCGCTTAAATAGCCATACCCATTGAACCATTTATTATAAATCTCAAACTGTAGAAGTTAATACTATCCTATGTTGTGTTTTACCTGAATTAAGACTTTATGATTGGTAGTTTTACTTTCATTTTCCTATTCATAATTCAGTTGTTATTGCTCAGACAATATTGAAAGAAGCTGGTGGATTGAATCGTGAACTGCAAAAACAATGGAAAACTCACTTATTAAGGGTTAGCCACAGCATAATTACTACAACTATTTTCAATAAAATTAATATTTTTTATGTAGATAATAATCATTACAAAGGATAATTATTAAAGTTATTTTTACATTTTAGCAAGAAATATTTGCAAATACAATTACTTCACTTAAAGTTTAATTAGAAGTACAACAAGCCTTGTTTATCAGTGGCGGATCCAGGGGGGGGTTCTTTGGTTTCCATGGAAACCCCCTTTCAAATTTTTAAATTCAAGTTTTGAGGGAAAACGTTTTAAAAGTCCATGTGCCACGCCCACCAGCATGTTGTAATAACAAACAGTAGTCAGAGCATTGCTTCCACGAGAGATGATAAGTAGATAACTAAATATATACCTACAATTACACTACATGTGTACATTGTACTTCAGTAATGATGTTGCTACTCTGCAAAAGTCTGATGAAACTGAATCTGAATCAGATGATTGCCAATAGCTGTAGTGGTCAGGACTGCAGTGAAACTGGTTTCTTCTCACGCTCAGTCTGGTCATAGATATTATATCTATGGTCTGGTTGTGAATCTGATGCTTGTGTTAAATAAATCGTGATCGCTATCGCTAAGTTATTAACTTATAGTAAGTTTGCATACCTTTCCTAACTGTCCCGATATGACATCAGGTGCTCGAAAGAGGAAGTTGTAATTTGAAAATGATTGACCCCACTCCTCATGAATAATTAATGATAAACAATTCGCCCGCTCTGAGTGCTATTATTTTTAGAAACCTCCTTCTTAAAATTCTAGATCCGCCACTGTTTATACCACTGTATATTCAGTTATATGCACATTACATTATTGTATAAAATTAGTATTATCAGTCGTGGGTGTAGGGGTGTTTCTTTTGTTTCCGTGGAAACCCCCTTTCATATCTTAAATTTTATTATTTTTTTGGAAACAATTGTTATTTAATTATTATGATAAACGTCTGTGCGAAACAGCTGCTGTAATTATGCCCCCAGTCTTTGTCTGCCCCCTCACTTTCAACATGCTATTTCTCTCCTTAGTCCTATAGCATTGCTTCTTATTTTAGTAAGGAATGTAAAGATGGTAATTACATAAATAACTCGATTATGCTATCTATATTAAGACTTATTAGTTGCATACTGTAGATGTTTCTAGTCTACATATGGAACCAGATGTCTCATAATCAGAGATGTTAATAAACTTCAGTATAATAACTCAAGATGCCTATCGCTAAGATAGATCTAGAAACTTAGTAAGTTTACATACCTTTGTCAACTGTCCTGATTTGACAACAGGCTACTTACCAGTTATATGTGTTTCTGACAGAGAACTTCATCAAAGATTTGTCTTGGTGCAGATTACATAATTTATTGATCACACCCTCATGAATAATTAATGAACTGAAATGTTTTGCGCCCATTTATTTCTTGAAATCCTCTTTTTGAATTTCTGGATCCACCACTGATTATTATTATTATTAATTTTTAACTGTCTAAGGGAGTATGATAGACACGTAGCTACAGAAGCTGAGCTGCTGCCTTCAGTTTTTAAAAATTTACAACAATGTAGCTGGAAAAAGGGATTGGTAATATTGCAATGGCCACACCCCTATGGGCCGTGACTAACAACTGCAAAACATTCAGAGCATGCTTGGCATAAAAGGGGGGACTGTACCCCTTGTCAAATTAGTTTCATTTCACTATAGAGTGACTGCCACACCCTTGTCATGTTATGCCTACACGTCTGAGGGTGTGTCTACCTTACAGTCAGATAGTGCATTATATGTTTGAACACGACATCATGCAATCCCTACACTTATATTTGCATGAATATAAGTCAAGATGTACTATCTAACATCTAATCAATGAACATAACCAATCAATGGAAAAAATATGAAAATATTTAGAATAGTACATGCAATTAAAAAAAAACAAGGGAACAAAATTGTGGTAATAGACGGAATGAAGGGAGGCATATGCAGCATCAGCCAAGGGTCTGATTAAAGAGTTACTCAAACCAACATTAGAAACAGCAGTTGCCTTGATTCTGAAACTGTGACCACTAAATTGGGAAACATGAATCATACTACCTTTATTATAATGCCTGTCTCATAGCTTGTATAAAGTGGTCAAAGGTGTCATCTTGAAAAATGACAAATGGTTCATGGGTGGTTTGCTTTACTGCTAAGTATGCCAGAACAGAAATGACTGGGCATAGACCCACTCCTGTTTAGCCTAAATACAACGTGATCCCCACACCAAATGGTTTAGTTTTTCTCTTGAGAAGCTACGTAGCCAAACCTTTGATGATTTGTATGTTTGTTAAAGCAAATATTAGAGAATAACAGCATGGGAGGAATAAGCCTGACTCATGGCTAACCCCGATAAAGTGCTCAAACTTTCAACACTTTATCTGAGTTATAACTTGAAATATTCAAGCTTGGGATCACTAGTCATGGCCTTCCATCACCAAGCACTGTGGAATGGTGTTAACTATCAGGGAGTTTTTAGCTTCTTTTAATGCATAGAGTTAACACGGTTCCATAGTGTCTTAGGCATGGCCAAAAAAATATTGAGCTAGAACAACTTTATTGTTATGTGATGGGGGACAAATTTAAAGCACACTGTAGGATGCCTACAAATCTGTGTATGTGCTGAGCCTTGGTCAAGGGAGAAATTTAGAGCACACTGTAGGATGCCTAAAAATTTGTGCGTGTGCTGAGCCTTGGTGAATGGAGAAATTTAGAGCACACTGTAGGATGCTTAAACATTTGTGCATGTGCTGAGCCTTGGTCAAGGGAGTAGCCCCCTTGATTGTTAACTGTGTTTAAACCTCTAGTGAAATTATCTCTCCTGGCCCATTGTGCTCCCCATAGAGCAGCTGCAATCACTATAGGCACAAGCCCATTTACCACAATGTTGCCTGGTTCCGAGTGGACTGGCCACTTGATTCGAAACCAACCAAGTTACTGGACAAATGCACCACACCTATAAGTACTCAAAGCGACGAGATAGATCTGGCATGAATAGACCAGTTGTGAGAAAAATGATACACCATTCTAGTCTTCCACCAATGTTAATCCACATTGAGCTGTACACAGTGATGTGGAGCTTGAGTAGTTTTAAGTATTGTGAAGAGCTACCAGATGAAAGACCCACCAAACCTGATTAATGTTGAAACATGCTACAAGTGGTCTAAACGGACTCCAAATCCTTCGTGTGTCAAGACGTCTATTACCTCCATGCTCCTAGGTAAAGAAAGACTGCAGGTGTTGGAGTTTGTCCTGTGGTAGTCTTATCTCATGGAAATCCCCATGAATGTGAGGGCAGTTGATTTGCCTTCAATTTTGTGATATAAGTATAAACTGAGAACTGCACGCCATTTGATCTGCAAAAATCATCTTCGAAAGTTTTCACAGCAGTGTTGACATGGTTCCTCCATTGCCACTGGGTTGGCCATCAACTGCACTATCTATATGATTTCTTGTTCACTAAGAAACCAAGATTATGTCAAGGTGTGTTAGCATTATCTACAGTGCCAGAGGTGCTCGAATGACTTGATAGTCCAGTGTCGATATCCCATGTGATCATGTTGGTTCTGGGGCTGAATTGGGATCATCCTATAAGCATTCTTAAAGTCTAGTTTCATGCACCAGTTGTATGCGTAATACTCGTAATGGTTCTTTTCTGGTACTATACTATTACTTTGAACTATTCTCAGTACTAGTTAACAAATAGTAAGGGATAATACAAAGTTACACAGTTAGTAAGTTACACATGTGTTCTCCTCATACAAGGTACACACCCACACACTATATTAATTTTATGCAATGGCCTAGCTGCAGGATGTACCAAACAGCTTCATCCACTGATGAATAGGATAGGATAGGGAACACAGATCTGGTTGACACTGCGGCCGTATGTGTGTTAAAGATAGACTATCACATGAGGTAATGTGTTGGCTTTCGGACACCAGGAAGGCTGGGTATGACAGAGCTACCCTGGAAAACCAAAAGTTGCTACATTCGGTAAATATTATCTGTTAAAATCTCACATATGTTGACAAACTGTCCTGAATGAGCTCTATCAACTAGTCTCTGTGGGAAAGGCTCTAACACTAGAGAAAGCATAATTCCTGACTGCATGCCATGCCACACCCCACTTGGGGGCATGAGGCACCATGGCAAGCTGTTGTCACAGCAAATCCAATCTCCTTATAAATTTGATACTTTTACCAGTTATTTCCATTCACGTTAGCATTTTCGATCAGGTTACAGATACCCCTTTCAAATTCATTTAAGACTTATGCAATGTTCGTAAGGGCCCCACTTATCATAAAAGGAAATTGTGGTGGAGAGGTCACTGGCAGACTTGACTAGTTGTTTGCCATGGACACTACTGTGGTTGTCATGAAGGAGATGTAAAAAAGTCACGGAGTAGTGTGGCCTGAGAAGAGTAAAAATGAGGATAGTGATGACAGCTGAGGGAGAGTGCTTTGGCTGGGAATCACCAGACAGATGAGCTGGCACCTAAAGACAGATGAAATGTTCAATATGCAGTAGTCAACATGACAGGGGTAAACAAATACTGCAAGTGACCCTCTACTACTGCTGTTGCTATACATGTATAAGATACTACATGCTCACTAGTGTTATGTCAAGAGATTTTTTTGATCCACTTTGCCCGGTGTATGCCACAGAGGAGAGGTCAAGCATGAGGCAAAGTCAATCGTGATTAACTATGCTACAGACAACACTGTGGCCCTATCGATACCCTACCCCTGGTTTTTGGCAAGCAAGCTGACATGCTTTATATAAAGTCATAACTCAAGTATACATATTCAAGCACATACTGTAGTAAATGTATGTAATAGGTGTATTTTTTAATGTATTAACTTGAGACTGATCTAGAGAATTTCTTTTTCGGTCTACCGACTGGATGTTTCTCAGGTTCCAAGTTCACAGGCTTGAAGCGGCGTAAAACGTCTGTAGTCATGATTTGTAAGAGTCATAGTCATGATAATAATTCTTACCAAGCAATTTATGGGTGCTCATCTTCAGATCTTAACAGTTAACACTTCACACATTGTCGAATTTAGAGGAAATGACGAATCTAGAACAACACAATTTTTATAATCAAAACGAATAATGAGAATAATTTCAGAAAAGGAAATAATTAATTATTATTGAAATTATAGCAGTGAATGTTTAGAACCCATACGGTATTTAGAATATTCTATATCTTTCTTTGTGTGGTGTAATTATGTGTTATGCAATTATGTGTTATGCTCCTAATTGTCTGTAGAAACATTCTATACTTACCATGTACTGTCCATGTGTCTGTTTCTTATAAATCCCTCAGCTTTTCACGAACTGTAGCCTAGTATTTCAGTACTGTACTTTATTTATTGTTGCGTTATACTTAAAGTAAGAGTTTGAAGTTATTATGCATACACATACAGAATACCATACCTATAACTGGGGACGAAGATTATGCCTTCTGACCCATTTCACGTTGGAATTCAGACTGTATTAGAACAAGCAACTGGAATGGGATTGGCAGTTGTTCCTTGGTCTCCACACCAAGCTTGGCTGGATGACTGGCTGGCTATGGGGGTCCTGATGAATTCATCTGGGATTGCAATTGAGAATCAGGTTGAGTGCCACAGGTGGTGCCATGAGTTGATAGCCAAGACTGGATATAAAAACCACGGGATGAATGACAATCTTGAGTCTTGGGCGTTCTTAACATTAGTGTACTCTTCTTTCAGTCTTAAGTTGCCTTCACAACTTCTCCTGATTTTCAAGTCTATTAAGTTAACAGACTAGAAGATCAGGGGAAGTTTGGGAAGCAACTTAAAAAGTACACTATGAAAAGAATCGTCGCTGACTGTCAACTAACTTGTAGCCTGTGTTTTTAACACACTCATGTGCTCACCGCTTAACTGCTTATAGGTGGGACAACTTATATGGTCTTTCCCAATGATACTATTATCTGAAATTGCACAGATGACCCTGCCAGTAGTGGCCTTTGTCCTCGAGCGGTTAACTATGTTTACACATGCATTAAACAAAAACTATAGCATCATTTTTCTCTGAACAATGAAATATAGTTCGTCACCAGGTATCTTAGATCAGACAATTAGTAGACAAGCCTTTGTCTTTTTAGGAGCTAGATCTTCTCACTATATTTTCACTGCTGCTTAATAAATGCTTTGTGATTTAGTTTTAGGATGACATCATCAACCATGTTGGTATATTTTATGAACCATAGCTTTTAAGTGTAATCAACTATACGCATGCTATGTGCTAAAGTCGTGGCTGTTTGCTTAATATTTGTTACTCTCTGAAAGCCTTAACCTTAACACCCTGGGAAGTATGTATATATGTTGATTATCTTCAAACCTATGTGGTATACATATAATGTTTGTAATGGCTGTGGGTATTTGTCAATAACATTTTGGGAATGGTTGTTTTCTAATCGCACTTCACACTTATTGCATGGGTTCTCTACCAATAGTGCATTCTGTATTATTAATTGCTTGGTATGTTACATTTTTGCAAGTAGACAAAATGTGAGTAAGCAGCTACATATGAGCATCTAACACTAAAATGCAAACACAATAGCAGACTTATTAATGATTACTATAAAAAAGGTTTATTCATGTTTACTATAAAACAAACTCTGTATTTATCAATTCTGCAGTATGCTGAGAAGATTAACTACCGTCAAGTTAACTCAGTACCATACCACATTCAAGGGTTAGAGGAAGGATTGCAGTTTCAATTGATTGTAAGATCTACATCAGATTGTTACTTTATGCCAAAACATCTTAAAGAACTTGTGAATCCTAAAAGAAGAGTCTGCACTCTTCTTGAAGCAAGGTAAACTATTTAAGTAATTGTAATTGACCAATTCCTTATCACACCATTATTGAAATATATTAACTATGTTAAGCTTTTTCTCAGAGAAATGTTTTAAACATAATCACAGAATGTGATTACAATTATGGCAATATTCAATGAATGTAGGTCTTACATTCTTGTTAACTACTGTTTTATGTAATGTAATGTTGTAATTGTTAACCACAACAGAAGCTGAAAGTAATTTTGTAAACAATTAAACATATTTGTTTCGTAGCAATAGCAATATTAAAGATATCCTGGTTAACTGGATTTGAACCCAAGACCTTCTGAATACTAGTGATATATATGTACTGAGCAAGGTTGAGGAAGAGCATTTCATAAACAATGTCTACTACTATAGGTCAAGACACTTCTGCTGTGTCTCTCTACTTGAGCTAATTCAATAGTTTAATATATCCATAACTGCTATGCCACACATAGCAGTTATGGTTGCATCATTGCTAGCTTGCTGCTAGCTTAAGATGAACTATAAAAATATTTTATATTAATGCTTAACAACTAAATCGAATGTTTGTTAGATATTTATAAGTTATTTACACCTATGAAACTGTTATACTACAAGGTTTCAATTAGGTGGGTTGAAGAGGGGCAAAAGCCCCTTCTTCCTTTTTGGAAATGTTTTGCACATTCTTAAGATGTTTAGAAATTTTAATTATAGTGTATAAATGAAACCCATTGCTTTTACCAAACTAATAGATGCATAATAAAAGGTTAGTATATGATTTTGTATACATACAGGAATGTTTTACTAACACTTCCAAAGCAACTAGAATACGAATGGAAGACTGATTTTTTGGCAGACTTTATTATGCCCTTACGTACATCATATCGTGATATACTGAAAGACACAAACTACAAAAACTTCAGTACAGTTTCTACTCAAGGACACTGGAGAGGCATGATTACTGAGGTATGTTTTTATTTAATTATTGTTAGGGAGCTTTGGATAAATAATTGAAGTGCTCTTTGAATCTTTTTTATATTCAGGGAATTGGTTTTATTATTACTGTTGAAAAATTCATGAAAGACAGCAATTGTAAGGAGTCTTTTACTGACACATGTTTCAAGTGGCTGAAGCTACTAATCAAAAGCATACCATTTGACCAAGTTCACATTGATAATGATATACATTGTATTGACTTGCTTTTCAGTGAGAAGGCAGTAATTAAAAATCACTTGGAAGCAATTAAGCAGAAGGTAAGGGAATGTGCATTTATAGTTTAGCTTTGTCATTACATGTAGGGAAGATTAAAGCTTTAGTGAGTAGTTTTCAGAATCATAATTATTAATTATGCAGTTTTGATGTTTGTTTTAATCTGATTCAGTTATATGTGAAATTCAAAGAGAGTTTGAAGTTGTTGGACCCACATCAATTTCTTATAATTGAGAAATATACAAAGTCACGACAGATCACTGATGATTCTGTGAGTGTAAAATAATAGAATAATTCAATGTGAACAAGTATAACTATAATCGTATTTGTTGTGTGGCAGTATAACTATCTAGTAGTAAATATATGTTGATATATTAGCAATTATATGGTCATTGATACATA
The DNA here is from genome assembly GCA_947044365.1 of Petrosia ficiformis. Taxonomy (NCBI): domain Eukaryota; kingdom Metazoa; phylum Porifera; class Demospongiae; order Haplosclerida; family Petrosiidae; genus Petrosia; species Petrosia ficiformis. Next base: position 36,141,765 of record OX345636.1, on the reverse strand, counting down.
ATTAATATATGAAAACTCACTCAAACAAACAATATGTTCAACAGCACAGAATTTGTTCATCAGACTGATGATATGTCATGCAGCATGATTGCATTTTGTTTTGAATTAAACTATTGTATAAACACTGTTGTGCTTATTGTATATATATAAATATAATTATATATAATAATTATATATATATATATATATATACAATTCTACTGCATGGCATTATGTTTAACGTAATTATCTTGGTGAATTAATTTGATATCTTACTCATTTATGATTGACAAATACCATTTATGTACTCTTAGATTTTTATGGATTACTTTGAAAATTGTGAAATCAAAGTCGAAGAGGATGACCTAGTTTGTTCTAAATCTGACTATCTCAAAGTAATCGAAGCTTGGATTTTAAGGTATAATTATAGTTTCATAATATTCTTTTTAGTCTTGCTGAATTTATTATTGCAAGCCTCGGCATATGTATAGTTCTGAAGCTATACATTTCACCTCCAAGAATACAATCACGATAGCCAATTATAGCCACTATGTCCTCAAACTTAGGATGTGATGACTTTATATGTACTATAGTGTACAGTTTAATGTCATAAGGTTAATACACGATTATACTGTAACTCAATAATGAAGCAATGGATTGAAGTTATGAACAATTTGTGAGGACAAGGTGAATGTGAATGACCTTTAATTAGTGAACTATTTAGATTCTTTGTGGTACTAGATCATTGTTTTACTCTACAGAAATCCTCCAGGTAAACGGTCTGATATTTTAGTATTTTTTGAAATGGTTAGCATGTTCTATGAAAAGTGCAACCGTCCATCAGATCTGTTCTTGGATTTGATTCAGCTGAATGACCTCCTTACCAGTTCAATAGATTCATCGTTAGTAGAAACTGATCAAGCAGCATTTTATCAATTTCTCCGTGAGAAGAATAAACCCAATATTTCCAATGCTATTTTGAAAGACCTCACTACCTTTATTGTAAGTTTTCATTGTGTATGTAATTGTTGTATATTATGCTTCTGTTCTCTTTCTTAGGGATTGCCTACTCGAGATACAACTAACTCATTTCAGTGGCTTGTTTGCAGAGTTATTCTGGAGGTTAGTCAATTTGCATAACAATTATTGTATGCTTGATAGTTTGTAATGGATCATACCAAGACTATTTTATACAAATGTTGTTATGCATACCCATTGTCACATATTTAACACTAATGTGAATGATGAAAAGCTAGTCATCAGTTACAAAATAACAGTCTGCACACTGTTATTGGATTTGAATAATTATCTTTTCAATTCACAATTTCATAATTTCATAAATTTCAGAGCAGGATGAAATTAAAGAGAAGTAATATCAATGATTCCTATTTTTCTACATGTTTACTGCTCTCATAAATCCCTTGATCGTTATTGCATATGTGTATTTTTGATTGGGGATATATATTGTACAGTATTTCAATATCCCAAGTGCCATATTTTGCAGGTGGAATCTTATTGATTGATGTAGTATTTTCTGCATAGGAGTTTCAACATTTATATTTATCTTTTGTGAAATGTCTCTCTATGCTATATGAGCACCTATCTAAAAGAACAGTTCAAAATCATTTCTTTCACTTTCGATTCAATGAATTTAGTAAATGTCGCTTTAACAATCTTGCTTCTATGGTGTTTTTTTTAGCAGTTTTCCATTTCATTTATTTAAGTGTGTCCAATAGCATATGAGAGCAAACCCAAAACAAAAGAGTCAATGTTTAATAGTATGACATCTTGCATAACTGGTGTAATAATGATGTTCCCAATCCATCTCCTCTAATATCTATGAATAAGAGTAGCTTCATTTCTAATGTTCTTGCAGTCTATACTACTTCACATGATGTAATACAAAACAAGCTGTAGTGAGCAAATGAAAATGAAAATATATTTGACCCCTATGCAGTGTTCCGCCAGGATATTTAGAGTGGTGGTTGGATTCTAAATTGCATTTAGTGCTGTTTATCCAGTATATACTTAAAACTGTCTCAGTAGCTTATATACATGTGTATATGTATTATCTAAGAGGGGGTTAACTTATCTAAGTGGTGGTCAATTTATCTGAGAGGTGGTTATTCCTGACCAGTGCCAACCAGTGTGTGCAGAACACTGCCTATGGTCTTATCTTAATGAATCTCTACATTGTTTAGATCACATGACAAATTAACAGCCTCCTCGGGTGTAGGTAGAAACTTACTACATTTAGTTTATGTGTCACGTGCATTAGTCTGTCAGACTTTTTAATTTTAGGATTATAATTATAATAACTATATAGGCATTATTATTGCTTCGAACTTGCTACACATGATCATTGTGATGAGGGTCTATTCTTGACGGTATTTTTGATCGATCTCTTCAGTAAACCTGAAACAGGCGCTCTAAACTTACCATATCAGAATAATGAGTATTTCAGCATTTTAGTCAATACCTCAATTGGGGGGAAGTAATATGAATGGCACATGATCCCAATGAATTAGAATATACATGGACAGAACTCACAGAAAGTGAAGAGAGCATGATGTACCATTCCAATTTTACAGGACGTGCCTCCAGGCTCCACCACTGAAGGCTAATGTATTCAGACAAATGAAATGATGTAGGGAGTTAGCATGTTAAGCAACCTACACAACTGCTTTAACAATAACCCACCTCATCTGATGACCATAGTTGCATTAGAAAAATGGACAATGAATGAATCCAGCTCCCTTCATTGTCTAGTATTCCTGGGTCTGTTTGCAGTCAAAAACGACTCTCTTCTTAACAAATACCAACAGCTAAATAAGATACAATTTTTATAAGAGAACAGAACAGAAGCATACAACATGCGTTCTCCAACAGACAACTGAAAACTCCTACCCCCATAATTAAACAAATAATGATAACATAACCTACCATATTCCCCTCTATTTAAATATGTTCATACATTATCCAATAAAGACACATAGGTACATAAACAAAACAGAATCAGTTGGAAATAGTAATATTACTAGTCATTGAACAAGTAATATAATTGAGTACTTAAGTTAAGTAAGTCCAATTGTCAAGTGGTCTACGAGTATAAGTAGATTGTCGGAAGATGTTTCGAAAGTAGGAGGATCAATAGAAACTGAATACAGTATCCAGTCTTTTGAATCAGAGTCCAGCCCATCGTCAGCATTATCAACATGGCATAGTCTGATGTGATCAAAGTGTTGACTATGAAAATTACCCATTTGATAACTTCACACGGTCTGATACTGGCCCCAACAATTCAATAATCTCTCCTGGAAGCCACTTCCTGTGACCTGGATGGAAATCCTTAATTAATACTAAGTCTCCAATAGTCACAGTGCAACATTCACTGTGCTGATCATTTACTGTCTGGCATAATCCAAGTGAATCTGCTCCAGGGGTGACTTGGCCAATCCCAAGGATGAAGTACGTGAACCCCACAACAAACAATTATCTCTTACACTTAACTCAAGTCACCTCAAGTGCTACGGTTGTAAGTAATTATTATCTATTTTGTCAGGCCAACCTTGCAAGGTATACTTCACTACGGAGGCAGGAATTGGATCTCACAATGTCCACTGTTTGTCTAGTTTACTGTAAACTATACTGAATTCAAGGTGTTCCTGTAGAAGAAGTATTTCTCCTATTGTCTGAAACTCGGTAGTAGGTGGGGAATCCTGTGGAAGTTGCCTTAATGTATCTGCATGCGGTATCTTGTTACCCTGGCTTGTGTATAACTGATTAGTTATATGAACTCAAAATAATGGCCCAATGTTGAATTCGAACCAAAGCCAGAGTGGGAAGTGTTCTGTTTTCTCCAAATAAGAACTTCAATGGCTGGTGATCTAAGAATATAATAAAATGTCTACCATAGAGGTGCAAGTGAAATCTTTTATCTGCCACAATGATTGCTAGTCCTTCTTTCTCAATCTGTACTTCCGCTCGTTTGACATAAAAGAAATTGGTTTTTCCGAACCATCATCTATCTTGTGTGCTAAGACTGCTCCTACCCCATATGGCAAAGTATCACATGTTAATGTGATTTCTCTCTCTGGGTCAAAATGTACTAACATGAATCTGACCTTAACGCTTACTTAATAACCTTTTGAAATGCTGATTCCACTTACGGCTTTTTTGAAGGAGCCTATACAGTGGTGCCAATGTTGTAGCCAAATTGGGTGAGAATTTACTATAATAATTAACTAAACCAAGGAATGATTTCAGTTGGGTAAAATCTTTAGGAACTGGTGCTTGTTTAATAGCTTCAACTTTGGCTACTGTTAGATGAAGCCCATGTGTGTCACTTTTATGGCCAAGATACTCTACATAGAGTACCATGATCTTCTCCTTCTTCAAGTGTAAACCTGTTTGTTCTAATCTACACAACACTGAATCAAGACGGCTTTAGTGCTCTTTATTGGTAGATCCAGACACCAATATGTTGTTTAAGTACACATAAACACCTGGCAGTCCCTACATCAGAGACTCCATCAATTGTTGGAATATGGCAGGCTCTGAGGCAGCACCAAAGAGTAATCTGGTATACTAGAACAAACCACAGTGAGTGTTAATGGTCACAAGCTTTTGAGATTGCTCAATGTTTTGAAGGTTGTGCCCTCAAAAATAATGCAAACATTTTGTCAATATGAAGCAGTGGGTAAGTTTCGGTAGTATACAATAACTGGACTGGAATCAGTGGAATGGAATTATGGACTGGAATGGTGGAATGCGTTACTTAATGCGCATGCGCAATATGTTTTATTTGACATGCAATTATTATTTATATTTCAAGAAAAAGGAAAAAAAAACCACAAAATGTTTGTTCCTCATAGTATATTCTACCTCATAAATCCGTAATGTAAAAGATATTGGTTGTGAATGCCAAGCAGTTTGGAAGAAACATCAGAGGGAATGACAAGCTGGCAGGGGGTAAAATCAGGCCAATTCTGGACAATGCACAAGGCATTCACATGATAATATGCTGGTGAGAACTTGTTTTGTGTTGTTCCATTTAACATAAATGATCTCCATTGACTATGTTGCACACATAGATCGATTCATATGGTGGCATTGGTGGCTTTGCATACATATTTCCACACCCAGCACACTTTGAAATATTTCCACTCACAAAATATAGTTTAAATGGTGAATTATCATTGGCCATTGGAGGGGGGAAGGTGGATGAGGAGATGAAGCAATAGAGTTTTTGGAGACTCTTTGTGAAGGCATTCAAAATCAAGCTTGTTTCCTGACTGGAATCCTGCATATGGCACAAGATGAGACCCACTGTAATTCCATTTACCAAAGTCATCCTTCTTTATATCATCAGGATGTTTTAAACGCTCCAAATCTACAACATATTTTGAGGATTTTGATATATTACAAGGTCTGGCAGAACAAATCTTTCTCTTTTTGATGTTTGGATTTAGTAAAATCACCAGTATTCTTTCTCCTGAATATGGGCCTTTTGGAATTTCGTAAACTGGGCTACAAATGAAAATCAGTATGTGAGCGATTATATCATTTAAAAATACTGAACTAACTACACTAATAGTGACACAAGATGCACATACCTCTTGGAATCTTCATGAATGTCACTTGAATCACTAGTACTACTATCACTTGTGCTTGAATCAGCATCATCACTAATCGAAAAATACTTTCTCTTTCTATAAATTCATAAATTAACTGAACCACTACTATACTGTGTATGTTATATCAACTTACACTTGAATTTTTTTTTTAGTTAAAGCAGGTGAACCTGGAAGCAATGAATACATGTGACCTTTGTAATAACTCCTAATACTTGAAGTCTATCTAACTCTTTTTCTAAACCTTCTTTAAAGACAAAGGGAACAACTGCATGAGACTTATAATACTTGGGCTGAGAATAAGTGTTTGTTAATTACAGTTACTAGCTCTTTGAAAGATTTATCTCCTGGTTTGGCTGCTGCGACTAAGTTGCACACTAGAGAGTAGGTCTCAGGACCACACCCAGTGAAAAGAACAGCTCATTTCTTTAATCGAAATAATGTTGTAGTCATTCTACATAGGTAGACCAATCTACTGCTGAATCGAAAACATCAATTTTACTGTGTACCAACATCACTAGCTCTCGACAGGTTTATCTCATCACCAAATATGGTATTCCCAGGACTGTTTACAGTCTAGAGTAAGTCACCGATTGTTGGACATATCTAATTCCAGACATTCAAATTATGCAAATGCAAGCACCTAGAGCTCTCATTTTTGGATCACAGTAAGATTTGAACCTTAGCTGTGTGCATACCAAAAACGAGCTGCCGATGATGAAATACGTAGACTTTACGGCCACAAATCCTGACCGTCCGAATCAAGCAAACGTCGGATAAAGATATCAAAAGACGGATCCGCTCCTGTAAACCTTAAAAGAGAAGCAAATAGATTATTTGTTGCATGTACGAAGTAGTGTCAGTTATTCTCTAAACAATGTCTAAGCCTTGTCTTCTAGGATTTTGATCCCATTGTAACGAGTTACCGCAGACAATAGGCGGTATATTCGGCCACGCCCATTATGAAATAATTATTATACAGTTGTATATAACTCAAACTCTTTACATGAATTTCTTTAACTACAATTGTTCTTTTCTTTTTCTGTAACATTTACTGCATAACCAAGCATATGATTCATCATCCCATGCTTTGGGATTAATTACTTCACACATTTCATGAAACCAAACATCACAGTTAGTACATTCTATCATTCTAATGGTTGTAGTTTCTGGTAGACGACAACTGCAATGAACAATAACAGGTATTTTCTTCTTTACAACCTGACCAGGTTCCAAATGGCGATGCACTGATGGAAAAGGTAATGCTGTTGATCTCTGTAAACAATTGTACAGGTGGTTTCTCAATTCACTTTGAATGTAGTCTTTCGAGTGAGGCATTTCACCATCACATAATGTGGTTGCATATGCCATTGCATATAATCCACAATCTTTAATTCCGCTCTGTTTGCAGACATTCATAAGTTCAATCTTGATACTTCTTCTCGGTGTCCGTACAATACTACAAATTTGACATATTGTGTCGTCACTTATATTTTCATCACTTATACTGTCAAAGACTTGTACACCTGTAAGTAAATAATTTGTATATATACATTGTACATGGAAACGTAAACTTATAATTCACACCACCATATAAAATCATAGCACACACTAGTAATCAGATATCATTTTCTAATGCTTTTTAATGCTATTGTTATAGTGTTGTGTAGGTAAAATACACATTCCAATTCTATACAATAATTACAGATACATAACAAATTAGTAATACCTGATCTGCAATTAATATTAGACACAGTGATCCAATGATTACCATTCACATGAAGAATCTGCACAAAACGTCCCCTCTGAGTGGAAAAATTATACTCTTTACCATATGCTGGATCTTCCAACCCACCAATGGCAAACTGATCTCTCAGTAACAGTTGATAACGAATAATAAATGTACATGTTAGTTCTTCCCCATTCAATAGTAGTGACATATTGGCTAAAACTGCTCCATCAACATCAAGATGATCCTCGTCAGCACTGTCTGACGACAATTCCATAGTGGTAGGTTCTTTGTTGACTGCAACACATAGTATATGTATTATAATATTACCTATACATACTTGCCATTCATGACTACTTACTTCTTGCTACTCTCTTGTCTTTCTCATCAGAGACACTAGTTTTACGAGTTACCTGCTTCTTACCTATAGTATGCCAAACATTCATGTACATAAATTGTATATCCAGAAATAACAAAATAACTTACTTCCTGTTTTTATTTCCACTAAACTGTCATCATCACACACACCTCTAGTTTTACGAGTTACCTGCTTCTTACCTATAGTATGCCAAACATTCATGTACATAAATTGTATATCCAGAAATAACAAAATAACTTACTTCCTGTTTTCATTTCCACTAAACTGTCTTCATCACACACACCTCTAGTTTTACGAGTTATCTGCTTCTTACCTATAGTATGCCAAACATTCATGTACATATATATCCAGAAATAACAAAATAACTTACTTCCTGTTTTTGTTTCCACTAAACTGTCTTCATCACACACACCTCTAGTTTTACGAGTTATCTGCTTCTTACCTATAGTATGCCAAACATTCATGTACATATATATCAAGAAATAACTGAATAACTTACTTCCTGTTTTGTTTTTCATTTCATTGTCTTCATTTTCTAGACCACTGTCACTAGTTTCAGGACCACACACTGACACACCTCTACAGGTTCTTTGCTGTTTAGCTGATGCTTTGGCTTCCTTAGCCTTCGCTCTAGCTACTTTTCGTTTTTCTTTCTCATCTATTTTCTCTTGCTTTATTCTTTCTTTTTCTTTAATAGCTTCAATATTTTCAATGCTAGTGAGTACCTTTCCTGTAGTCTTCTGGCACTTCATTGGTAGAGGCTTTGGAGTGCTCAAAAACTGGCTGATTGAAGAGGCTTTTTTAAGTGGCATGATAGTCAAAGAATCTTCATTGCCATGATCGATATCTCCTAATGATAATGACCTATTGGATGGAGATATTGCTGTGGAGGGTTCCAGTTCATTATTATAATCATAGAATGATTTAAATGAGGCATTTACATCTGATAATATGGTAGTAGATTGCTCGTAATATGGTGAATATTTTGAACGTTTATCACATACTGGACTGTACAAAGGAATGTATGCCAGTCCTGTACGGTGTGGCAGTGATTCGGGGTGAAATGCGGAAGGTTTTTTTTTGCATATTTGATCTTGGACCTTTCTGGGGTTGAACGGATATACACCTGTTGCACTAAATCCAGCTCTAATATTTTTTTGAGACATTGCTAACATCCAAGCTTCACTAAATAGATGTGAAAAATCATATCGTGAAACTACTCTTCCTGGATTACGTTTATAAAAATTGTGGCAAACCTGCTTCCAACAGGACTTTAATGGACTGAAACAGCCTACATCCAATGGTTGAGCAAGATGTGTTGTGTGAGGAGGTAATGTGAAAAGAATTACCTTTTCTTGAGCTGCTGCTGTAATAACATCTGGACAGTAATGACTAGAATGCCCATCCATTAGTAGAAGTAAAGGTCTTATTGGAGGACAGTACACAAGGAAATGACGATAAAACCACTGGAAAAATAACTCTCTGTTGATCCAGCCCGTTTTTGACAGTCCGTAAAGGGTTCCAGGTATTTCTCCAACTGTCATCTCGGGGTTTAAGGTTTTCCTATCGAAGATGACTAGTGGTGGTAAAGCAATACCAATAGCACATGTACAAGCTAGCACAGTAATCTGTGTCTTGGTGTCACCAGAGATAGAGCTTACATTCTTACAGCCTGTTTTTGCAACCACTTTGACAGCCTTTGGGTTCAATGGCATCCCAGTTACATCATAATTGTAGATATGCATAGGATTATTAAAAATACCATTTTCCTTTAAAGTATCTTCCAACATATCAAAATATCTCCCAATTGTTTCATGATTTGTTGCCTTTGCTCTAGCAATTGCTAGTGGTACTGCAGTACGTAGTGATATTTCCTTGTGGCGTTCACAAAATCTCTGCCACCAGCCATGAGTTACAGAGCGTTTTATACCCTTCTGATCAACAATTAGCTGTACTAATGCAATTACCTGAGCAACTGTATGTGGGTATCCAATATCGGCACAACGAATCAAAAAGTTCACCAGCTCCCCTTCTTGTTCCAATGTTAAATATGAAGGTGGTCCAGGTCTAGCTCCATGTTGGATTTTCCCAGATGTCCGGTCATGAAGACTTGATTTTGGTACACCAAACATTTCGACAGCCCGTCGCAGTGACATTCCATTTTCCACTGCAGTCATAGCTTTCACCATGTTTATATCTTCATAAGTGTGATAGCATTTGGGTCTGTGAGAATTTGTGATAGAAAAGTCATCCAATCGATCACATAATTGTGATACTATAATCCTTTCACTCAAGATGGGATAATCAGTGATCTAAATGAAGCCCCATGAAGTAAAAGATATAATAATTATACAATTATTTCAATATATAATATAAAATAGATCATCTCCAGTCAGTCATCATATATTATTATACCAACTGGAGTGTCGAAATAACCATCAAGTAGTTAAACCACATACAGCCAAAAGGTAATTAATAACCACACTGCTGCCTACTTTTACATTAGTATTGCTTTGGCTTTTTAGCTAGTGATACTTGTATATATTTGCTAAATGATAAATATAATAAAATGTATCCAGAAGTGAACCCACAATGCCATTGGGCCAGGTTATAGTAATGATTTGTGAACCTACGAAATGTCTACACCCTAGAATTGAGGGACACGTCGTATACATGCACAGATACATAACCAGGCAAATAGACCATAAACATTCTCAAACGAAATTTAATACGTAAATGTTTGTATTTGGGTCCAATTCTGGGGTTATTGTATGTTTACAAATATTTGTTCAAATGGAATCTGAAATGTCAAAATGCCATTGCCATAAAAATAGCCCTACTCCCTTCTTTTGGTAGAGTTTAGTGCATCAGTACTCATATACATGTATCTGTACTTTAACACATACACTTTGCCCAACTAGTGACTTACTGACATATCTTCTATTTGTCTTACAATATAAGACAAAGTTGATAAAAACTTAGATCCAAGAGTGCAGGTTAGTGAGGTTCAATGCTGAAAAGAACTTCCTGGAACAACTCCTGCTGTCTTGCAGTATAATGTGGCTAATCATTGAGCATGCGCACTTCCGAAATTACAGCAATTTTATGATAGTCTATGATGACGACAATAAAGGAGTGACAGAAGACAAGTCTTGGAGATTTATTAGAAGATGAGTTGTTCTACTTCATACAGGGAATAGATGATTCATATGCCTTTGTCTTAACGTTTACAACATACAGTCCGTCTTTTGATTTATTTATCCGATGTTTGCTTAATTCGGACGGTGCAGGATTTGCCTCTGCACAGCTTGCATACATCACCTTTTGCAGGTGATTTTTGGTACACACATAGCTCCACAGTAACTCTTCCAGTGGTCCAAGAATGACAGCTGTATGTTTTTGCGTTTGCGTGATATGACTGTCCGAAAATAGATATGTCCAACAATTGGTGTCTTACTCTATAATGACTCTCGTCTTAACAAATAACAACGAATAAATAAGATACAATTATTATAAGAGAACAGAACAGAAGCAGACAACATATGTTCTCCGACAGACAACTAAAAACTCCTCCCCCATAATTAACCACACATTGATAACATAATCTACCATACATTGGTAGGAGCTGGAATCTGCAAGTCGTTGGAAAAACTTTGTTGCCAACTGTAGGGAGGGCGTGATCAACATATTTCCTACCTTGCTAGAAGGGATTGGTCATATCAATGAAAGAGAACCATGCAATAAACATCCTTAAATCCCCAATTATGTGAAGTGGCCCAGATGTAGAATGTGATCAACTGCATAGGCAATACACATGTTGGGGGAGATGCCATAGTTGATACTGGCTGGTGGAGGGAAAAATAAATCTACAATCATCCTCTATTTGCTTAACTTGGGCAACTGACTCTTTTTTATAATATACCATTATATGAATTATTGTTAATGCCTCTTGTAAGATGGTCTGCTGGATCCCTTGACACAGAGGGTTTGGCCACCTAATAGGCATACTAGTATCGATGGAGGCTCACAACTGGGTTCACATTTGTTTTTCTCCCCAATTGGGCTCACATTAACAACTGAGGCTAGAGTTATAGCATTTGGACCTAAAGGTTGTCTGGCTGATACCTCTGCTGAGATGTGGCTCCTGACAATGGTTAGATTTGCAAGTGGAGTGTTGGATGAGGCTGAATGCAACAGCTAGGAGAAGTAACAGTTAAATTCAATACTGAAGCCCTTGGAATGGCCTGTATAGATGTAGTCTGAATGTATAGTCATATTTGCATGACAGTAGACTACATGGGAATAGAGCATTGGGGCCAAAATAATCGGGAGAAGATTGCTTAGTTTCTTCAATCTGCAGGAGATCTTGCATATGTTTATCGGTGTTGTTTTTTAGTAGTTAACTATAACTAAACTAAAACCTTTTTTAGCAAGACATTTTGATTTTTAGTTAACTAAATTATAACTAAGTTACAAGTCTATTGTAATAATTATAAATAACTAAAATGAAAATTGGCCCACAATGGCACTTTTAGTTAGTTAACTAAAGCTAATACGCTGTAATATGGTATTGTAATTAATTAAACTATAACTAAATTAAAGGTTGAGAAACCAGACATACTTTAACTATAACAAAAAGTAGTCATTTTTGTCTAACTAAACCAATACCTAAATATATATATATAATTATAATGAACTGCAGTTATATTCATATAGGAGAAGGTGTCTCAGTATATTCAAGAAAACAAAACAGTTAATTTTTCGAAATGCAACGAAAATTAAAACAGAATAATGGTCCCATGTCCAGTCAAAACTCTAATGTTAAACTACATAATCACCGACTATCTGAGTCTATAGCGGTCAATGGTTTGGGCCCTCACTAAGAGTCATTGACTGGTTTATACTCTGATCTCTCTGGGCAGTCTTAAGCTCGTTGCTCTCAGTCTCAAAATCAAGTAGAAATTTGTTTCCTGTCTTTAATCATGTGCATAAAATGAATGGATGGAGCTAAAAATTGACTGTCATGGAAAAATGATTAGACCCATGCAGCCAGATTATGTAGCAGCCACTACCTCAATTGTACTTGATTTCAATCTATGCTTCAACAGCAATAGCCTTCAATCAAGACGTCCAGAAATTGTTTTTCAGACAAACAGAAAACCTGACTACATTAACCCTTCACTCCGCCTCGGGTTAATTATTAATATGATTACTATTTATGTTAATTTATGTTTAATGATCCATGATTTTGTCATCTGGAGTCAGATTGTGACAGCTCTGAGATATTTGCTGCAATCATTTACTGTGCAATGGTCAATTTACTCAAGATCACTTGATTCTATACAGTAAAAACACACTCCTCCCGAAAATTGATTTGCCAAAAAATGTTCTTGCCATTCTTTGCTTGCCAATTTATGGGTCGCCAGTTGTAATTCCTGGGTATGCCTAATGCTGCTATTCTGAGCAATAGTAGAAAATAAATGAGTACTGAACTCAAGAAAGTAATTACATAATTACTACATTCAAATGATGTGAACTGTCTTCTGGATATCATGTTTTTTGCAGTATCTTAAACTGCATCAACAATCACACCTTAAAGTACTCATGCAAAAGCAAAATGTTCTTGTGTAGCTGCTATATACAGGCACACGTTGTTATGGCACTTAATATTCAAGGCAAGGGCATACTCCACTGTTTGAAAATGGGTGAAGGGAACTCAGATAGTTTTAGTTAACTAACTCTCATATTGTACTAATTGGTAGTGGTTATAGCAGTTACTTTGCAGTTTTTTCTGACTCTGTGCTTGTCTGTCTGTCTGTCTGTTTACTGTTTTGAGATTATGACAGACAGCTGTAGCTCCAAACGTGTTGTTCTTCTCTGCACAAATACTAATATAGGCTATGTTTTAAACCCACTAGACATTTAAAAAGCTGGAATTCACTCAAAAGTTTTCCAATTTGTTTAATTAACACTCTTTCCCAGTAATAGTTACAATATTATAGCTACATACTAACCTTATTTCTGCAAACCTTATAGTCCTATGAAGGATGTTTCACTGTTCTTACTTGAAGAAAGTTTTTTGTTATGTTTTGAAGCATGAGCCAAGTTTCTTTAACAATGATTAGTATGTGCATCATTGCAAAGGCTCCTTGAGCCAATTAACAAACATGCTGCTTTTGATAGTGTAGTCGTAATTAACTGTACCATCACGTTCAAAGAGAGAACCTTGAGGTGCCAAATAAGAATTTCTTTGAGTCAATGGTGTGCCATATGAGCTTATCTTATCTGGTAGTTGAATATCCTGCAGCTCATTCCTCCAACTTCCGAGGATACTAATATAATTTGGACAAATCAGTCTCAGTGCCTAACCTACAAATTATGTACATGTAGATTCCCATGGTATGTCATCAAACATAAAGAATCAAGTTATTGACTAAATGTTGAATATAATTTTTTTATATTTTATTTACTCTTCACATAGGGATTACAAAATATCAATGTTATTAACAGTCTAAATTTAGTGCAAAGGATTCTTTGGGATGTGAAGTCTCAGTTTGAAGTAAAAACTAGAAATCTAACAGCTGATCAGAATACTCCACGCATACGATTTGCTTGTGGAGTGCTACAGCTCTTTGCCTCTAAGGTTGATTTCAAGAAAGAATCATGGGCTACAGACAGTCCAGTGAGAATTCTCAATCTGGTAACAGCCATGAAACCATTGTTTGAAAAGTGTCATGTAAGTATAGTTGCTCCACCTCCAGAAATTGAGGACTGCCTTTTATTTTTCATTAATGTTCGAGCAAAATGTGAGGACCTCGGTGATGTTTTAAGATCTGGGGCCATTTCCTACGATAAGCTGCAAACACTTCGTGAAAATAATCCAAATGAAATCAAAAGCATTGTTGAAGTTGTCAAGCCCAGAGGGAACAAAACGATTGACCTCCAAACCTTGGATACCTTGCACCACAGGTTTTTGAAGGTTCGGCATCAGTTAGCAAATCTTGTTCGAATACACTTCAAAGCAGGAAATGCTTTGTACTGGTAAGTTTCTTGTTCTTTATCGTATCTAGGTAATTGTTGTAGAAAGTTAGTGTAATGAATGTAGTAGTTAGTGTAATAGAAGTATATGTTGTCAAGTTTTTATACTCATTATGTTTGTTAACATACTTTGATACTAAATATATATATACATTTATAGCATAGTCTGCCAATTATCGCCCGAAAATTGTTTCACACTTCATATCTCAGTCGTCGATAATTGTATGAACTTCAAACTTTTTAGAATGGTAGTTCAAAATTTCCTTTATGGTTCTATTTAAACAAAGGTACGAATAAATAGAAACATTTTGAAGTACCAAAGAAAAATAATGAATACAAGTTATGAATAGACTGCACTACAAGATGGGCAAAACCTCTCTTGCCCATTGGTATCAACATGCAGTGGTGTAGGAACAGGGGGGGCAAAAGGGGCCTAGGCCCCCCCCCAAAATTGAATTAGGGGGGTAGGGCCCCCAAATATCCATAATCCTATCTTGCAATGAATGTTAAAATGTACGTAGTAAAAATGTACATAATACTTAACACAACATTAAAATGAGCTTCTAGAAGTGTACATATTACATCATAATGAAGCAGCTGATATTTCATCATATTTGAGTAATAAATTATGCATAATCCTTCTGATTAATTGATAATGAACTGTACATTATGCAGCCCCCCCCCCCCCCCCCCCCAATCATTTTCATCTTCCTACTCCACTGACATGGACTTCCTTGACACAGTTTTCATGGACCCACCTCTTACAGGCACAATGAATCCACTCTTTGCAATAAATTCCAAAGTGCAGAGCACATTCGTCATAGGTGTTTTCCTCTGTCTCTATGGAGGTTGAGGTGGATGAAGCATCTGTGACTATCATATACTGGAGAGACAGGTTTATAGTTTTCTTTGGTCTCAAGCGTTTTGATTTTGTGTTTGGTTGCTTTTTATTTTTAAGACGTTGCTCTTTTTTTTCTTCAGCAATTCTTTCTTTTCTTTTTCTTTTTGTTCTCGGTCTTGCTTTTTTTCCTTTTCTTCAACTGTTTTTTTTCTTCATTTCTTCAAGCATTGCTTGGCATTCAGCACTAGTCAACACTCTTGCAGAGCCTGTCATTGTAGAAGAGTTAATGAGTTAATTTGAGAAGCTTGTTTAGCACTGACGTTGGTGTTACATTTGATGTTGACAGAACATTGAGAAATTAAATTTTGTAATTGCCTTTCCTGGGGATGACTGATGGAAGTCATGACAAACCTGTCTCCAGTGTCTTCTAAGAGGACCAAACAAGCTCACATCAAGTGGCTGTGCCTTGTGGGTAGTGTGAGGAGGAAGACAGAAAATAATAATTGAATGCTCCTTTGCAAAACGGATTGTTTCTGGATCATAGTGGGAACTATGTCCATCCACCAATAAGAGAAGTGGACGCCTTTGTGCAGCATGTGTTATGAAATGCTCCTTAATGTTTGATCTGTCACCATTCTTATTCAGATCATAGCGTGTACCTGGTACTTCTCCACATGTCCAAAGATGGCTTAGTTGTTTTGCATCAAAAATTACAAATGAAGGTAGAGCCATTTTTTTCAGAAGAATTTACGATCTTATCTCATCTACCGTTTAGAACAAGAACATTTGATTGAATTTCCCTTAATTAATTAAGCACATAAAGTTGTTTCTTAAATAGATATTACAATAACTTAAAACATTAAATCATTCAAATGTATACATAATCATTCATTGTATATAATATTACAATTATTTTAAGATGTCTATAATACCTGCTTTGTGGAATCCATTAACGATAATATCAGGCTTGGACGTTAGAAAATGATACATATCAACAATCCATTTACCAATTAATTGCTTCATTACACTCAGCCTCATATCAACTTCTTTGTCTTCTAACTGCTGACAAATAATTTGCCCATACCAATTCTGGAACTTAAACTTCATGTAATCTTAAGCAGGCTTGTTTGCTCTTAAATCCAAGGGCTGGAATCTGTCTGTAGTATTGGGTGGGACTATGGCATACAAGATGTTGTTAATTTCTAATAACTCGAAAAGTTCATCAGTGCACTGGCCTTTGAAAACATGACACAGAACAAGAGCAGGATGATCATCACTTAGTTTGAGTTCTTGTCGCATTTGAGCTATGTATGCCACAATGATACACTTCACATATTCTACCATTGTAGCAGTATTCGACCAATGATTAGCTGTATATGTAAGATGTCAATCTTCAGGAAAAAAACATTCTTAGGCAGACATCTTGGTGTTGTTCCTCTGTAAATTAGCTGAATTGGTGGAATACTCCCAGCCAACGAACATGCGAGCACAGCGGTGATCTGGCGTTTATCATCTGTAGCTACTATTTCTATTTGTTTAGTGCCCTTTTTTTTCCATGGTCCATTGTGAGGAAGGGACAAGTTTCATTGCAGTTTGGTCCGAATATAATAACTTGCACAGAATTCCCTTCATAGTCACGACTGCTTTAATGTCCAATGGATATTATTCTTTTATCTCTATGAAGGTTCCAGATAAAATTTTTTCCTTGGAATTAGCTCTTCATTTTGTAAAGCCCATTCTCCTTAATACGCTTTTAGCCCACTCTTTATTAAGCTGAACTGTAGCACCAAATTCTTCGAGTGAAGATCTTACATATTTAAGCATTACTCCATGCCCTACACCGATGACGATACTTGTTCCTACTGGTGCTCCTCTACTTCTCAGTGAAACAAGTAACTTTCTCTAACAACTGTCATTATGTTTTCCTAAAAGAGGTGGTCTACTACGCTTTTTCATAGGGAGGGATTCAACAATGACTTCTTCCTACATACAACTGATTTACTCTTCTTCTTTAACTCAGTTTCATACATTCTCTTCCAGTCACTCACACTACTAGCTTTAAAATTCTTCGTCTTAAAATGTTGCACAGCTCTCGCAACACCATGCTCACTAGCATATTTTCCAAAGATGGCTTTCTCCTGTTGAGGTATTCATCTCTCCTTATTGTTTAGGACTTCGCTATTTACTTATTTAATAGTTGTAATCGATCACGAGTCTGAAAACAATAATGCATGAGCTGGACTGAAATATTTAAACACTGCTATCTTGATCACGGGTCTCGTTATACTGCTGCACATGTGCAAATGGTAGAAGGGTTGAGTTAAATTTTCGTTGATTGCATATAGTATACGAAAATAACGAAAATAAATCCCCATCCCCATCGAAAATTAGATAGATAGATAGATAGATAGCGATCTTTTAATAAGATTCATAGCCCATACATTTTCAATGGGTTGTGTAGGTTTATATTATGTACATAAACCTAACTCTAGATTTATATTAACCTTGAGTCAATATGCATGCTCAGAAGCTGTGGCTTTCGAAATGGTGGACTGAAATCTAACAGGTGTGAATCTCCATTATTAGTTATACCTGTATCATATACATGTATATCATTTTTAGAATAGTTCTGAACGATCAGGTATTTTAATAGAAATATTTTTATTGATCGCGAATTTAGCCACCAAGTCAGCCACCTTGTTTCAGTATAACACACAGGATGCTTCCTGGACCGGTGAAGTAATTCCCTTAAGCCACACTGGGCTCTAAGACTTCTCTTTGATAAGATAGTTCTTTTAAATTGTTCTATATTCAAAAAACCCAGAATAGACAAAAATACAATTGTTTTATGCTTATTTATTACATGACAGTTACAACAATAGACAGCTCTAGTAGGTCTATTGTAGAAATCTCCTCGGAAATGAAGATATCTGGCATTACAACAGAGTTGTAATAGATGATGGGGATAGGTCAGTGCGGTTATGTAGCGTGGGGTCGTTACTGAGTCTAAATTGAGCAACACCACATGATAGGTGAACTTATGAACAAAGTTGTTAAATTGAAGAAACGAGGATTTTATTATCAGGTGTTGTCTGATCCAAAATAAATGGTATAAACTCATTTGAGTTCTTGACATGGAAACAGGTGTTACCAAACAAATTTAGTTGTGATATACCCAGGTCTCTGTGATCCTGACCGCAAAAATATTTACTCATTTAAATAAAACAACATAATCCGTATTCTTTGCTACTTTTAGCTTGGTCATACTCTGTTTCATGATAATATTATGGGCAACCATTTAAAATGCCATAGGTAGATACAATGTTTTCCAAACAGTATTCATGCATTCATCATAATAATTATTTAGGGATATGAAAATGCCAAGATGTATAATCAAGGTCAGGTTTCAACGAAATTAATAAACTCACTTTCATATAACCTTATATATGTATCTATGTTGCTAAAAAGCAAAAGACAAAGTAGCTGTACAGTATATACAATTAAGTGGTTTGTTTAATTTTATTGACAGTTGACCTTGATTATACCCCATCCTGATTTCGACATCCTTACATCATCTTCTATCATTTTTACTGAAAATGTTATTGTTATTCTTGTCTCCATTGTGTTTTTTTTTTCTGAATTGTTTTTCTTAATGATAAAAATTTCAATTCCATTGTTATACTAGTGACAGTTTGATGCGCATACTGGAGGAATACCGAATAATAATACCGCAGAAACTTAGAAAAGAACTGGAGGAGAGTATTGATATTGAAATGATTAAAGAAGTCATTTCAGATGCTTCTATTGAAGTCGAAATACCTTTTGATGGAACTAAAACTTGTGTTGAATTGGAACAAATACTAAAAGAGCTTAAGACGTTTTTGGGGCCACTTCAAAGCGATCTACCCTTCTTCTGCTTTTTTCATCACTATAGTAGTGGATTCTTTGCTACATTTGTAGAGAAAAAGTACTCTGAACTTCTGTTAGAGGCATCTTTGCCGCTGACTGATAATTCGACATCATATGAGATCAGTACGAAAAGGCTCCATCTAGCTGTAGAGGGTGCCATTGCTGTTGTTCTTAACGCAGTTAAGGGTAATATTACTCTAAAAGACATGCAACTGGAACTATCTAAGGATACTAGTAAGGAGTTTGCACTATTCGAGTTTTTTACATATGAATTCTATAAATATTATGAGCCTCAGGGGCATGCTGGGATTGAGGCACTTTTATCTCTGGCAAGTTTTCAAAATGGCATGTTGATTATTGAGGAAGTGTGCAGCCAGTGTGAACTTGTGCGCTGTTTGGAAGATTCCACTTTCCAAGAACTCTGTGAGTATGCACAAGTATTGCGTTTTCCAGAAACAGTTGTTTTAAACAAAGCCCCCGAAATTAAAGCAAGCTTTTGTAAAAATCTACCAAATTACAATGGTAATTTTGATGTATATTTTGTGCTTTTTAACGAATTGAAGAATAGTTTTGCTTACATACAATTTTGTCGAAAAATGGGTTTTGTTGGTGAAAAAGGAAAACGATCCTTCTATGCTCAACGTAATCTTATCACACAAGAAATCCAGTACATGTTGGAACAAAGAGCTCTTGATGACCTTTGGGATGCCTACACTACACTCTACTATTTCATTGATTCCAGTATTACATACGATGCATGGATCAATGGACTCAAACAGCTTGGAAACATAGAGACTAGAGTGATGCAGATGAAAGCTCTGCAACGGCATACTATTGTACAACTGGAGCAATTATTCAGTAGACAAGAGGTTAGTATTCTTACCATCCTTTCAAGCTTTATAAGTGTTTTCATGATTATAGAGCCAAACAAAAGATGCTGTTTTGAAGCAATTACAGACTCTGTTTAATGGAGCGTCCGTTGTGTATAGTGCTGAGAAACATGCAGGAGTAACAATGGAAGTTCAAATATGTGAAGGTATAGTGTATACTTCAACATTTTGTACAGATATGCAAATTTAATCTCATAATAGGGGTTGTGAATATTGCTAGTGTATCTGTAATATTGTAAACTGGGTTATAACTAGTATTAGCCTAATTTATTATGTCGATTATGATTATACACTAAGGTGTGTTTAATAATGGTCAAAGCCTTACTGCATGTAAGTCTTATATGAATATTATACTGAAGCATACTCTTTTAAAAAGATGTATTCATGGATTCATATCATTGTGTACAATAATAATGATGATTATACTACCTTTTCACAGATGTAAAGAATAAATGGGATTTAAAGACCGTTTCTGAATTCGCTGCAAATTTGGAATTGCTACAGATTGATTTAAAAGACCAACAAGATGGTAGATTGAATGATGATATACATCTCTTTCTTAAACTTTTTGAGGTATGGTGTGCTAAATGTATCATATTTTTGAATAAGAAGAAAATGCATATCATAAAAGGAAACACTGTTGCATCAGGAGAATGTAGTTTTTACCAACCATTAAAAATATCATGGTTGTACCAGAATATTTGCCACTATATGCAAACAGTATGCTTCTATATATTTTGTTTTAATAAATGTTATATTACATTAGGAGTGCAATGAGAAAACAAAGTGTTGAATTAGTGATGTGCGATATAGGCGACATGACGATATATCGCGATACATGTATTGGTGATATGATATGATATGTGTAGCAATAATACAAATTTATATCATGTGAGTGGGCATGTCGTTAAGTTTGAGCACAAAGACAAAAGATGGTTTAGGAGCGTCTTGAATTTAGAACAGCCCGAAACAAGTCGTTTTTTTTTGTCTCACCCTAGACGAAAGGGCAAAGTATAGAAATATTTCGGTTTTTATGCCGATGGTAGCGAGATAATTGATAAGAAGAAGCTGTCATAACTTATTTAGGAAACACAACCAATCACATTTGCCATTCATGAATTCTGCAAACATCTGATAAACTAATTTACCCTACACCTACATGTACCTCCAAACGTCCTAGTACTACAATTATGTACACATATAGAAGAAAGGTATTATTTCTGTATAACATGACAGTTTTTAGTTGTTATCACTCTTTTTGTTGTACAGGTGTCATTAAATATACTGGAGCTGTTGAAAAAGCTGAAACGTGCAGGACATTTCCAATTCCAGGAAGTAAATTACTCTCATCTATTCAGTGGACAGGATTTGAAATGGGATAGTTTGGTAAACAAATTCATAATTTACATGCTAAAATTTTGCATAATGTGTAATAATATATATACATGTGTAAATCAACTGGTTTATATAACACTTATAGATGAGATTCTCATAGCCATACATTTTAAATTGGACAGGTTTATAAACATGTTCAAGAGGTGTGGCCTTCAGTCAAAATGGTGGACTGGCATTGTTTCATACAGGATTTTATTGCGGGTGCGGGAAAGATTGTGTGGATGGGTGGGGGGGGGGGGGGGGGGGGGTGGAGGGTGTTTGAAAAACAGGTGCTCTGAGATGGATTGTGGTTAGTTTCTTGCAGCTAGTACACTATTACTATGCTGTAGTTTTGAGCACTTGTTAATACTCTATTTACTATTTTGATTGATGTTTGTGGGCTATTTCCATTAATTTGTTAAACTGTTACATCTTACATCATCATACTTTCCAAAATTTCTGTGGGTTTTAGGTAGGAAATCTCAGGGCACTGCCTGTCTGTATGAAATAGTTAGTTATACATCATTAGTTATACATCATCATTTATCGATCTATATGAATTATATAAACCTGCCAATGAGGTAGTTTTGAACAGATAAAACTCAAGCACCGAATATCAAAGGGTGATAAACGTACATATGGGAACTTATATGCATTTACTTTAAGTTACATATTTGTCTGGAGTGAAGACTAAACCAACTTTCCAAATGGTCACTGGGCAAACTTTGACTGGATCCTCTGTGAATACTCAAGATGCAGCAAGGTTGGTTGTAGAGGCTAATAGTTTTTTAGGGAGGTATTCATGAATGAGCTTATTTTGACGTCAAAGTTTTTTCTTCTAACTGACAACGTCAGATCAGGGCTACCTAACACAATCATAAAAACTTCAAGAAATGCTTTTATGAAAACCTAAGGGAAATTGAAAACTCATTTTCAGTCATCCCTCTCATGTTTTCATCTACTTGTGCCTAGCCCCTGCTTTCTACACACGGCTCTGATTCTTATTGGCAAATAAATAGGATCAACACTACAGCACATCCTTGGGATAGCTTCGATGCAGACTCTCATTTCCATCCTTAATACCTCAATCATGTGCATTAGGTGTGCCAGGTTTTTCTTCACACATGTGGACAGATCATACCCCTATCGATATTGTGCCTCAAACATCTTTGCACAATGTCTCCTTTTTTAGATTTTTGTTTCATTTTGAATTCCTTTATTTTTTGCACTTGTCCTCTTATTCACCCATATAATTATACGTAAAACAATGAGATTCATGTTTATTAAGCCTTTCTATTATTTTTCATTTGCCAACAGTGGCAATATTTTAAAAGTGGGCCTTCAAGTTGCTATGAATCTCATCAACGAGAATAATACAGGGTGCAAATGCACCCCAGGACACCCATGGATCCACACCTGCCTATGATTGCTTTGTGGTGACTGTGTATCAATTATTGGTAACTCACAAGCAGCTATATACCGTACTTTCAGTATGTTTTGCGTGTCAGTAAGTAATGCGATTTTGTGATTTTGGGCTCCAGAGAAAAGTTTTGCTATTTTACTTTTGCGTTTTGTAGTGATCATGGTATTTGTGTTCAACAAACATATTAAGGGCAGATAATGTATACACATGTAAGATAGAGTTAGTCTTCTTCTGATTCCAAGTTAGCAAAAGGGTCTTCATCTCCTTCCAACTCTCCCCCTACAGCAATAGCACACGGATCTTCAATGGCAGCCACAATACCAGCTTCTTTTAAAGCCATTGATGCCTATTTGAGCGTGTTTTAATTTCTTTCGCACCACGCCCACTTACTGGAATATTTAATTGCAAACGCACATGGTTAAGCCCGCACGTGCGTATGCAATTATTGCGTGATGTAATACATTATGATTGTAGTTTTGTGATCCATAATCCCCTCGCAAAAGTCGCAAAACATACCGAAAGTACGGTATTAATTAAAAATATGGTATACTATAATTACAATACAATATGATATATATTGCATTACATTACGTAATTAATTGTAAGTTTTGTGTACTATAAAAATCGAGGCCTGATAAAGTCAGTGTAACTGCAGTCTAAGTACACAGATTTTTGATGAAACTGAAGTACTCCTTCAAGGTTCGGAATGATGGCTTCCTCATTTCTGAAAATCAACAACTTATTAGACTTACCTGTTAAAGATGCTTGCATCGTCTTTATAATCTTTCTCTGCTATATACAATAGTTATTCGTATTAGTTGCAGTTATATATTCTTCTTGAATCTTCTGCTGGTCTATAGCTGGAGCATGCTTTCGTTTACATGCCACACCAATTAATAAATTGACTGAGCCCCCTAGAATGATCAACTTCATTAATAACTATGTTTACAATGCATAATCACTTAGGTGGCACATTCACAATTATATTTCACAAGACTTAGTTTGACATATCTACTATTTCTCATCATACTGATTATAGCTATATAATTGGTCTTATATTCCTGGCGGGAGGGGTATGTAAATATATATATATATATATATATATATATATTATATGTTCAACTGGCTCTACGAAAACCTGACTTATGAATTAAAATATGATTTTGAGATATGAGTAAATATAGAGAGTTGTAAATTACTTGGGCGATCACCTATAATTAATTAACCTATAACTAAACTAAAAGTTTGAGAAACTAAGTATAGTCACTGTTTCTGTACATAATAATGAGCAAGAAATAAGGTTTCAAATTTGATCGGATAATGCAGAATTTTAATCTAGCTATATATATATGATATAAGCTCAAAATCAACTATCCTGTCGTTGGACATTCATTTAAATGGTTGGAAAATGATGTTCAATGAGCAGTTGTTGTTTCTTGCCCTATCCACACATACCTTCAGAGGTTTGGAAACACAAGTATGTTCTTGGTACTGTCAATTATTTCTCTAGTTAATTGCCAGTTGATTCTACAGTGTTGATGTGAGCAGATAAGGAATTTAAATTGCAATTGCAGCAACTTTACTAAGAACATCTACTAATGGTACTTGTGGTAAACAAACTTCTTTGTTTCAAATTTTGCTTTTTTAAGTAAATCATGAGCTAGATTACTTATCATTAATAACCATTAATACTAAAAGTCTACAGTACTAGACTGTAGCTGTTGCATTTACAATGTACATCGCAACGTAGTGAGAGTTTAAAAATAATAACACCAGCTAAATATCTGGCTTTAGCTATTTTAATTAATTGCGTGGGAGTTGCACGCTCCTTCCCTCTCATTCTGTTTTATGGGCTTTTCATATATTTACACTAATTATTAATTATTGTTCAAAAGATTGTTATTACAAAGTGCCGATGTGTACTTGGTATATATGTATTTTTCACATGATGTAGCATAATGAGTTCAGACAAAAACTTCACAAGTGGACAACTGAGATGCCTGAAAAGAGAAAAGCCTATCCTTTGCTCTCATTTTTCTCAAACTTGAAGATTCTTCAAATGTACCAACTTTTAAAAACTAGACCATCAAATGTAGCTGCTATTATCAATGCAATTAATTGTAGTATGTTGTATGCAGGCACACCAATCAATGAATCTCAGAAGCAAACCATAACAGCTGTGAGTATAAAATTAATAATTATAGTGCTGTATGAATTTAATCAATCATTCTATATAATAGGTAGTAGAGTCCCAACAGGTAAATGTATCTGATGACATATTCTCAACTGTGGGGTATTTCATTGAATCAGTATCAAGACAATACATACCCCAGGATCTATTGGATCGTCATTCATCAAAATACTATAGGATCAAATCAGAATTCTTTCGACTTTATTCCATGATAGATTCCAGCGACAATGAGGTTTATACTGTTGCTCTTAATCTTTTGGGGAAATTATCTAATACTTTCCAAGTTTTTGCCTGTACACATATTACAACACAAGAAGCTGTTACTTTGTTCTTCGAGAGAGTGAAGAATTATTATTGTTTTCGGTATATAGTGATTGACATCAATATTCTCTCATTGGACATTCAAGAGGTATGTTTTGTAGATCTCTCTTTAATTTACTCACATCATATTGTTGTTATTACTATTGGTCATTTTCTGTAGATTGTAATTAAGGAGTGTGTGAAACTGCTTGAGAATGGAAATAAAAAACACATTCCTTATGATGTTGTGTTTATTGAAACTGGTCCTTCAATCATGAGAACAATGCCGTGGTGTTTCCAGGATCATGTATGTTATTTTTGCATGTAATTGATTATGGTTTTCATTCAGATTTTGTAATTCCCTTCACGATGGTCCACATGCCCATCCCTATGATTGCTTTCCATGGGGTTTAATGCACATAATCATATATATATATGTAATTTATATATATATATCAGAGAGTATGGTAGTATATCTCTGTGTAGGGGAAAAAAAGGCCACCCTTACATTTCAATTGCGAGTGATGAGCTAAAATCTCTCGTAATACATACATATAAGTTCTAATACACACATACCTATTCATATCTAGTGTTTTTATGACTACCAACACCGTCTAGATGACCAAAGATTGTTGTTAAGGTAGAGAACTGACAAGTCGCAAAACTGGCAAAATCTGCTTATTATTATTATTATTATTTTCCAGACAAATCATTTTTTCGTTTGTTGAACTATCACAATGATTTTAGCACCATCCCAGTCGCACTCATAGTAAAATTCTGGTCTACAAGTATCGAGATGATATCCTCAGATAATATGAAAGCAGAAAGTCCCAACTGAACGCCATTTTCATAAGTGTATTCATTAATCGGAATTAATTACGAATGCGCATTTGTGTACTCTGAACATGGAAGCTGAAAAGGAGAAAGTACTTGTTGCATTGGAATCATAGTCATAGTAATAACGCTTGTGAGCAAATACATTCTTGAATATAATAATTATTAATATTTAAGCCATTGTGTAATACCGTAAATTGGAAATAATTCGTGTTACAATTAACTCGTGTAAAAAAACATTTGTTGTGCAAAATGTTCGTGGTTTACTCTATTGTTGAAAATTAATTAACATAAAAATTTTCATTATTAATTATTATAATTATAGTCAGATTAGTCATACGTGGCTGAAAGAAAATGAAGGATGGGAAAGAGTTTGCTGTGTCCGTGGCTACCATATTTATAAACATATTTGGGAAGCTGTAGAATGCCAAAGAGAACCGTGTAATATAAAGGACAGGTATGCAGTAGCAGTAATTAAAGATGAAATTATCATCGGACATCTTCCCAGAAAAGTATCTCGAGTTAGTTCATTGTTTTTACGAAGAGGCGGTAGCATTCAGAGTATTATCGTAGGAAGAAGATATTCATCTGACTTACCTCAAGGAGGGCTCGAGATTCTGTGTTGTCTAATCTTCACTGCAATGCCTAAGGAAATGCAGAGACTAAAAAAGACATTTAAATTTGATACATAACTATTAGCCAATATAAATAATTGTGATTATTATTATAACTGTGATGGTAAAATAATTAAATAATTAATGAAACTAATCTGTATTAGTATTACTTTTTATTTTAGTATTAATCCCTAATATAAATTATGCAAGTACACCGTAAATATATATCTATGCCAACACAATAACTTCAGGTTCATCATCCTCGTATACATTGGTCTCACATGCAATGTCTTCCTCAGAGTCTTCTTCATAATCTTCGATGTCTTCCTCAGAGTCTTCTTCATAATCCGCTTGATCTTCATTCATCTTGATCGCTTCCTCTTCAACACCATCTAGAGCTCCTGCAATTCCAGCTTGTATAAACCCATTCGTGATAAACTGTGGGTTTTCACTAATATACTCTGCTGTTTCCACCATCCATTTTGTCCCAAGTTCTTTTATTACTGGTAAGCTAATATTATTTTTCTCCAAAAGGGTGTTGATTGCTGGTGTAATCTAAAATCGTCCATTATTATTAAAGCAGCATTTTCTTTATCTTCTAAAGTGTCTTTCACTTGTGCTACATATGTACAAATCCCAGTGTTTGCTTCACCATCATCCTTTCACTTCAGTTTAATCTCCTCCTTGTAAGCATCCCTTATTGATCGCACAGTTGTCTCTGCCAACTGTACACTAAGCTTTCTAGAATAATATCGTGCAGTAGCAGTCACACCGTGAAGACACCCATATCTTCTTATTTCAGCACTTTGTTTAGGACTATACCTATAATACAATAAACATTACTCCATTATAATTATATATATGTAATTATACAATATATATATATATATATATATATATATATACCTGTTGTAGATTCCATGTTTCTTATTTCTTTCCTTGCCTTGTGCTTTTTCCACTTCACGATTGGCTAAAGCAATCGCTCGAGAAGGAAATGATGAACTAGATAGACAGCCCCTAGGATCTGGAAGACCGTCTTTGGATTGAAGGTATCTCAGGATAGACATATTCTTAGCAACAAACAAACAACAGTAGAGACCATGAAACAGCTGCCAAACAATCTGCTTTTTTACCGTAAAAAATTATCGTTGCTCATATTAATCGTTGTAGACTTTATTTTATGTGTATAATTTTCGTTGTTTAATATACCAACGAATTATTTTTAACAGCTAAATTATTCCAATTTATGGTAATATTATTGGAATAATAAGCATTGGAATACTGAATGACACAGTGACAGACACTAGGACTGCAGACAGTGCTGTAAGTGGAATAGAGAATAGACATCATCTGTAAGTAATTTATAGCAGTGTAAGTACTTATGTAGGGTTACATGAAGTGGTTTGTTTAATTTTGGGTCCTATGTTAGCCTCCCGACCTTGTTCACATGCTTTTGGGGTTTTGACGTCTCTGCATCTTCTATCATTTTTATTGAAAATGTTTTTAATATTTTTGTATATATATATATATATATATATATATATATCTATATATATATGGTCAATTAGTGGGCATGGTGCATAATAGATGCATGCTCTAGCTCTACAGACCAGTAAGAAAAAAAGCTGCTTGTAGCTTACATAGACTAGTAGCTGTTCTAGTTGAAGTATATTCCTAAAGTTCTACATGCTCATTAACCCTCACCCACGAAGCAGAAGGTTACTGTAATGTTGTGTTCTGTCTGTCTGTCTGTCTGTCTGTCTGTCTGTCTGTCTGTCTGTCTGTTTCTCTGTCTCTCTCTCTCTCTGTCTCACTGTGTATATATGAACAAAATTTCTGGACAACTAACAATATTGTGATTTTGATTGAGCTACCAAAAAAGGTGAAATTATACAAGGATCAAAATAAAAGACAGGCTTTTCTAAAACCTTTCAGTTATAAAGTTATAAAAGTTTTTACAACTCATGATTGTCGTTTCACCATTTTCAGAAGACCTCTGGTAGCAAAAGAGTACAAGAAAACATAACTCATTTCGTTTGAAGCTCTCGCTGTCAAATCACAGCTTGAAATCAAGTGCAGTTGAAGTAGTGGCTGCTACAACGTCGAGCTGGCTCTAAGCTTTTTGCCCTGACTGTTGATTTCTAGCTCCACCTATTCATTTCATGCAAGTGATTGAAACCGCGAAGCTGTTTTATAAAGGCATTATGCTTCTTATACTAGTAATCATGTACTCTTGCAAGGACTAGAGTGTAAGTTCTAACACGCACACTATAATCTCAGTATAGTAATCATTATTACAGTCAAGTATAGTCTGCAATTATTTTCTTGTCAGTAGTCATGTTGTTTCACAATCACACTTGTGGCGAGGGGCTACGAGTGCCTTCATTTTAAAAGTAAGGAGAGCAGATAATCAAAATAATGAATTTAAATAGACTGTTGACACCACAAAGCAATCATAGTGTACCTTTTCTCTATAATATTTATATGCCTGTTTTTAGTTTAAATCCTAATTTTTTTATTCTTTTCATAGTTGTCTCCAGATGAGCAATTAAAAATCAACATGGAACCTTTGAAGAAGCAGATTTTATGTCAACTGGTTTATGGATTTGCTGGTAATTCTTTCTTACTCTTAAGAAATACTTACTAACCATAAATAAACTTGAACCTGCATATTGTTACCCCCACATATCAAATTAGATGATATTCAAGTAAATTAAATTTTACTACCTAGCAATCAAACAAAAGTGGTAAAACTGTAATGTTATTTATCAGTGTTTTGCCCAGGATATTTAGAGTGGTGGTTGGATTCAATTCTACATTGCATTTAGTGCTGTTTATCTAGTATATACATGCATATACTCAATTCTGTCTTAGTAGCCTATATTTGTATTATCTGAGAGGGGATTAATTTATCTAAGAGGTTGTTAATTTAACAAAAGGTTGTTGTTCCCTATCAGTACTGACCAGTGTGGGCAGAACACTGATTTATGCAATGTTTACCACTTTGCATAAAAGAAACAATCTAATTTTTACATGGATTGTAAATGTGCATAGTTCTTTTGAATATTTCCTGATAAGTTTACTGAATCCTTGAATTCTTAGTCTGCAATTGTACAGATAACATTGAAATAAAAACTAGGTGTTAAGGAGAAAAATTATCGCTATGATTGCTTTGTAATCATTGTTGGTGACTGAAATACTAACAGCATAATATTATACTTATTTGTCTTTCCTTATTTGTTGCAGTCCTTGTATATGTTTTACGATGTATTTCAGCTGTACCAGCAAGTAATTGCTGTTTTTTCCAGCTGAATTCAGCCTGCTGGTCTGCTCTAGCTGAAGTACACGTTCAATTATGTGCCACGCCCATTAATTGACTCCCCCTCTAATGACGCTACTTCCTTAACTATGCATGTGTCACACAAAAATGTATTTATATACAAGAAACCCAATAGAAAGCAATCATAAGGATCGCCGTATGATCTTTAAAATGTTAAAGTATAATATTGTTTTACTCAGGTGATGGCAAGTCTCATTATATAAAATATGTTATTGAGGGGAAAAAATTGGCACATCTCACAATTCCTGTCAACGAAGGATTTGATATTCAAAGGTGCATTCGTAAACTGAATTGTACCTCACAGAAAAGTGATGAATGTATGATTCACATTAATTTCACTCTGCCTTTCATTAAGGTTTGCTTGTCATTAACAGCGGGACACAACAATTACTCTATCCTTGTTTACGTATGCAGAGCTGAGGAATAGTGTAATGGTTGTGTCCAGCTGTGTGTGTGTGTATGTCTGTTTGAGTGGGGTTTTGGAAGTCTTAAAACTAATCAGTGTTGTGACTGAGTCTCTCTATTGTCTAAAGTATTTCACCATTTTCCCTCAATCTAAAGCTTTGGCAGTTCCTATTTAATTAACAGTAGTAGCTTTGGAGTCATTATATGACACAGATAGTCTGGCCTTTGATGGTTGTTAAAGACATCTTTGGCATGATCTCAAACCTCCTCTCTCTATCTGTATCTGGTGATGCTTGCATACACCAGTTTAACCTGCACATCAATTCATACTAACAAAACACCAAAGTTACATAAGAGACCTCTCCTATTAGATGATAAAAAATCCATATACTCTCTCTAAATAACGAGTAAGATTAAGTATATGCTTATAGTAAAGTCTGAGATGGAAGATATAGATACAATGATATTTTTATATTTTACATTCACAATCGTTTCAAAATTTTCATTGTGAGTGCTTGTTTTCTAGTGACCAAAATAATTATATGCATTTTATTTATATAATTATTTATATAACATTTACTGGCATTTTCTTGTAACAGCTAAAATTTTATTTGTTTTCTTAAATCTACTTTTCTAATATTCCTTCATTCTATATCTAATACTTATAATATTAGGTAACTGAAGAGGAAAGAAAGACATTTGTGAATTCATGCAAATTGATAAACTGGTTTTTCTTCAGCATACTCATTTCTCGTTATGTGGAAGATTATCAGACTGGAGAATCTTTTTCTTTAAATCAGTTCAAGGAATTACAGATTTATGTTGAGGTAATCATACTAAGAAAACCGTCCTAGATAATTAAGTCATGTACAACATTTTCATAGGTTCCTGTGCTCAACCAGACATCACAGGAAGAGTCATATCTGACAGACTTTAATAAACATTTCCCAGTATTCTCATTTATTGGTACAAAAATTTGCATAAGTTCAGCTACTATTGCATATGATGCGTTGTCGGCTGATGCTATGCTAGTTTGTAAATACTTCAAAGCAAAAGAGTTAAACCAACTTGATAGACTGCACAATGGTTGGTTTACATTGTAATTAGTTTATATTGTGATTTGTCATTTAAATTCTTCAGTTCCTCCTAGATGGAAAAGATTATTTAAAAAGGAGAACAAGGATCATGAAGTCAGGATAGGAGACTGCGAAGATCTCAATTCCACAGAATGTGTTGAAATCCTCAATGAAATAATGCCTGCTCATGTGAAAACCAGGAAATTGTATCAACGAATGTTTATTAGGTCTGTGTACAGTGTATACACATTATCATGTACTCAATAATGATTTTTGTTTGTTTAATTGTAGATATATGTATCGCAGATGTCATTTTATGGAAGAAAGTTATCACATGAGATACTTTGAGGGGAAAATACCATCAAAAGATCGAAATGGACAGTATATTGAACTTGATGCCAAAAACCTACGTTCATCACTATTGGATATAATGAAGAATGAAGTCTCTGAAATGTGTGCAAGTGGAATGGGTGATGGGTTTCAACCCCCTCATATGCAAGTAAGTGATAATTCAGTGTTACTATCAACATAGAATATAGGAGTTGTGAATGATTATAATCAAATGTTTTAACATACCAATACATGTTGATCCTGAGTCTTCCATAGCTATGACAATTCAGTTGGAAAAAGGGATTTGTAATTTCACAAGCGCCCTACCCCAAAACCATTTACTGACAACTAGCAAGCATTCTTGGCATTAAAGGGGAACTGCTTCACCTGTCATATAAAGGTGACTGCTACACCCGTGTTATGTTGATGCAGTGAGAGTGCAATGCTGATATGTCTGAGAGGGGTGCTTGACCCCAACCCAGTCATACATCCACATTTGTGAAACTGCGACAGCGAAAACTAATTATGAAATATCGAGTCCTGCTACCTGTAATTCCTGTCTCACAGCTTTGAGAAAGTGGTCATGGGAAAATGGTATGCCATCCTTGGTGGGTTAGTGTACTGCTGAGTGGGCCAGAACCAGGCATAAAGCCTCTCTTGTTCAGCTTGTTTACAAACTGATCCCAGCACTATAAAGGATCAGTTTTGCTCTGCAGGTAGTGTACAGACAAATATGAGCAACTGAACTCCCCTCATCACAAGAAGCAAAAACGCCAAGAAACATGCTACCCATAACATACCTTTATTGCAATCTATAGGTTTCTGTGGTCACACTCAGTGGATGGTATCAATTACATGGTTGCTGTAGCAACTTTGGTGAACAACATTGGCCTAACGCATTAGAGCACTGTCGTTCACCAAAAGATCTTGAATCTCTGATCTATCATCTAAAATTGAACATCACAAATATACTCTAAAGCATAGTGACTATCCCAATAAGGCTGTACAATCTGCTACAAATTCCACCAAAATGTCTATTTATGGAAGCAGACAATGAGAAATGAGATGCACCAATGTCATTCCCTATATGGTGAGGCTGGGAGAAACCATCAGGAGAACTCATAGCAAGTTGAAAATCAGAGTAGCATTCAAACCAGACACCGTGAAATCAACTTTTATAAAAGTCAAAGCCGAAAAACAAGTACTAAATATGGTATATATGAAGTTCTATCGATTGTAAGTTAGTTTACATTGTGAAACTAAACATAGATTAGAGATTCAACATAAAGAACACAGAGATGCAACCTGCCTAGGTTATCCTGATATGTGTGCATTGAGAGAACATGCATGGCAAACTGGCAATACCATCATAGCATTGACTGGCAACATTTTATACTGCTTATAGAAAGTATGAGCTTCTACCTAAAGAAGCATACACATTCGGCAATAGAGATGAAGGCATTATATTGCCAAGGTGTTTGATCACATTTGTTCAATTGTACAGGGCAGTTGTTGGCACAGGGAGTGATACTGTGTGAGTCATATAACATGCTCTCCCATAATATGCAGCTTTATTATAAACTATTGTAACAATGCTAGAGAATCATTGGGTAAAAAACCTTTGTTTGTAAAAGAGAATATATATGTCAAACACATCATATAGATGATAAAGCTCAAGCCCAAGTGATTGATGAAATGGAAATTAGATACAAATATCACAGTTAACAGCAAACTAATAATATACTTGTAAACAAGCAAAACAAGTGAAATGAATGAAGTGTGTGAAGGAATGAGAGAACAGCAGGTTAATGATACAACCAGTTTGATGCGATGTAGGACGCCTACAACTCTGTGAATGGTATGATTTGTCAGACATATGGACAAGGGAATGGCTTCCTCGACTGTTGACTATCTTCACATTCTCAGCTTGCTCCTTACTTAACTATCTCTGTTGATTTAATAAACACAAGGGCTAAGCTACTACCATCGGACTTCCATAGTTTTCTTAAGGTATTGATTTACAACCACACAACAGACAGGAGTGAAGGCATTCTTGGAGTAAAAGGGTGTTGTAACCTTATTATAGGCAAAGTAAATACACGTACCATAAACTAATGACTAAATAATAGGAAGACAGAGGCCTATTAATAACTGAATAAAAACTATAAAACATCATTTTATATACACATAATTATATTATAAGATTTCCTATGAAGTCGTAGTTACCACACTCCTCCCTTTTCAAATTGATACTTGGGTATAACGATCCATGGAGTTACGAGTTCGGGTTGACCGACGAACAGACGGTTGTGTGAGTTCTCGAGAACCACATGAGGTAGAAGGCTGTGAAACATTCAGAGGACCTTCTATAGTAGGGCTAGTATAAGTACTTGATACTGACCAGTCATCACGATCAGTTCTAGGATCAGTGACATTATCATCTGGAAGATAACGAATACGTAAATGATCTAAATGACAACACATAAAATGTCCAGACTGTGTCTTGAGCTTATAAGATATGGGACCAGTTATTTTATTAACTAAGGCAGGGATTAATTTTCTTCAAAGGACCTTCTGTAGTAGGGCTAGTATAAGTACTTGTGTCTGAACGAATTAAATCAAAACGAGTACGTAATCTTCTTCCCACCAAACGTTCTGCAGGTGATAACTCTGTAGTTGATTGGGAAATTACATGGTAATTGAATAGAAAACGACCAAGTCTACACTCAATAGTACCTTCAAGCTTACTGATTCCATGTATAACAGTTTGTACTGCACATTCAGCCTAGTCTGTTTGAAAAGGGGTGATATGGTGATGTTGTTGTATGTTTGATACCATTATGTTCTATGAATTGTATAAATTCTTGATTGGTAAATCCTGAACCATTGTCTGAAACTACATGTTCTGGAATGCCATGGGTAGCAAACAGATTACAAGAACTTTGATTGTTGCTTCGGATAAGGTAGAGTTTACCTCGTGTGACTCAATCCACTTAGAGTGAGCATCCACTACAATGAGAAAAGTGTGTCCTAGGAATGGACCATCATGATCAGTGTGCAGACATGTCCAAGGTCTACTAGGGTATTCCCAAGGGTGTAATGGTGCTTTAGGTGGTAATGGACGATTTGCTTGACACTCTTCACACGAACAAACTCAGTTCCAATAGCAGAGTCTAAACCAGGCCACCATACAAAACAGCGGGCTAAGCATTTCATCCTGCTTACTCCTGGGTGAGCTTCATGGAGTTGGTTTAAAATAATATTATGACCAGTGGGTGGAATCACAACACATGAACCCCACAAAGCACATCCATCCAAAACACTGAGTTCATGACCACGATTAAAATATGGAATGAAGTCTGGGCCTGGATCTGACAATGTCCAGCCAACTTGAACTAATCTCCTAACACGAGATAAAACAAGGTCTTTTTCTGTCCATGCTTTGATGTGATTAACAGTAATGATACATTCGGAGAGATGATTAATTAGTAAAATCAGATCTCCTGGCACAGGTACAGATGAAGGCTTGTGTGGGAGTGGTAAACGACTTAGGCCATCAGCATGAGCCATTTTACTTCCTGGTTTGTGTCAAATGGTGTACTTGTATGCACCTAATGTAAGTGCCCAATGTTGGATCCGAGAGGATGCCATCACTGGAGTTTGTATAGATTCATTAAATAGGTATTTTAACGGTTGGTGATCTGAACAGATACATACTAAATTGTCTACCACGTAGATATTGATGAAATCTTTCACTGAGAAGACTATAGCGAGAGCTTCTTTTTCTAACTGCAAGTACTTCTTCTCTGCATCCAAGAGTGTTTTAGATGTCAGGGGTTGGTTCAGTGTCCACAACAAGTGCCTGAGAGTCTGGAGGCGGGCTGTCTTTCACAACAGAGTGCATTGTAGGGCGTGTTTGACTTTGACCTTTCCTTGGTGATTGCGGATGCTTCAGGGGTTTAATGGAGTCCAATTTAGGTCTTCTGCTACAACAGACGTTTGCAATATGGCCTTTCTTGCCACATGCTTGGCAATTTACAAAACGAAAAGACAGACGTTCAACTGGTGGTTTCCTCCACACCTGTGACATGTACAGGCGAACCTTCCAGCACCTGCACACGTTGCATGGCTGGAATGGTCTTGCATAATATTTTTCGAAGCAGTTTCCATAGCTTGTGCTATGTCGTACGCACACTTAAGTCAAGTTACTTTCTTGAAGGAGATGACGTTGGATTCCGTGGTCGTTGATACCACAAACTAGTCTATCTCTGATCGTATCCTTAATCGTTGTCCCAAAATCACAGTATTCTCCAAGCGCTCTAAGTTCAGCAACATAGTTTGCCAGTGATTCTCTAGCACGACGGTCTCTTATGTTGAACTTGAATCTCTGGATAATAGGTGACGGTTTAGTGTTAAAGTGGGTCTTGAGCGTTTCGACTATCTCATCGTAAGTCTTCTCCATTGGTGTGCGTGGTTGCACTAAGCTCTTCAACAATTGGTATGTCAATGGACCACAGACGGTAAGTAAAATCAAACGTTTCTTGCCGAGATCAACAATGTCGTTGGCATGGAAATAGAAATGAAGACTTTCACACTACAACGTCCACGACTCTATGGTTAAGTTGAAAGTAGCTATCTTCCTGTATGTTGCCATAGTTGACCTCGTCGCCAATTATTGTAACCTTATTATAGGCAAAGTAAACACACGTACTATAAACTAACGACAAAACAATAGGAAGACAGAGGCCTATTAATAACTGAATAAACACTATAAAACATCACTTTATATACACATAATTATAATATAAGGTTTCCTATAAAGTCATAGTTACCACAAAGGGGGACTACTCCACTAGTCACATTAGGATCACTATATACCCTTGTTGTGTAGATGCAGCATGGGTGAAGTACTGATAAGTCCAAGGGAGTCCCCCAGGCATACATCTAGCAATTTCCAGTACTTGCAGGAAGAGGGTGCATTGTGCAACCACGGTAAACGTACACTACAGAGTCTACAGTTAAGAACCTGACATCCTCCAATAGTGTAATTGTTATTTGTGATGCATCATAATGAACAAGTTAACTATATACAACCTAACACTTATAATGTAAAATACCAAATGATTAGAGACAACACCTAGTGAGAAAAAAGTATCCTTATGATTGCATTTTTGTGACTATCAATCATTGCTGATGGTGCTAGTGTCCCTACCTTTATGTGTATTCTGAATACTGGGATCTGAAGAAGTGTAACACCAGTCTCAATATGCAAATCTTTGAGGAAACTGAAACTTGTTGAAGATTCTTGCTTCTTTTCTCTGCTGCATACAACAGCTATCTGTATTAGTTGCACTATTACATGCTCCGTACTTCCAGAATCTTCCTAGTGGTCTGTAGCTCGAGCACTATTCTTTTACCTACCACACCTATTAATTGACTCGATCTCCGAAATGACATAACCTCTTTAACTACATATGCAACACATATGTGACACAAGCATATAGATTAACCCTGTGTCGGAGTAGTGCATGTAATTAACAAAGGAATTTAAATAAACTAAACATTTGTGGTAATAGCTGTAATAACTCCATGCGAGATACCTATGATTCAAGTGACATTCCATAAAATTATCTTGGAAGGTGGAGGGTAGTTGACTACATTTAATTTCCTGGTGGACCTCGGCCATGATAACAGCAAAGAATTGCCAAGGGACAATGAGGATCGCTGGGAGAGTTCCCAGTGAATTGGGGCTGATGCGGTGAACTGGGAGTAGAAACCTGGGTGATTGGCTCTGGGAACTAGTCTGTGCTTCTAGCTCTTTCACTGTAGTGGCTGGCCCCTCGGCTGTCTTTAAACTAGTAGTTCAAACATGATGTAAATTTGATTGTACATATATACTTAATAATCTTAAATCAATCTTATCATTTTATTCGTGTAGCTTATTTACAATGATGGAGCTTTCAGTGTACTCTCCCGTACTGGTCGTCTATCACATGAAGAATCAGAGATGATAGAAAATTTCGGATTTTATTTTCCAAGTCCAATGTGAGTATAGATTTTTTTGTGAGCTACAGCATACTTTTTATTGTATTGTGGGTTTATTTTCATTTTATAGGGAGTTAAAGGAACAGAAAACATTGCAAGATTGTCTGTACACTACTTTGCGAATACACAATGATTCATCTCAGAGTGGACTCTCAGTTCTCCAGAACCAAGGCTATGTTTTAACCCTAGATTATCTACTCAAAATGTTGAGTGTTCATGAGAGACAGCAGTGTGGAGTGCCAGTAATAATCTCAGGAGAAACAGGGGTTGGCAAAACGTTTCTATTAGAAACTCTTTCAAAACTCTATAACCACTCCTATCAGCAAAGACTGTCTCTTTGGAGAGAATATCTAATGGAATACATCAAACAGCAACTTCTTTCATTAATTTCATCACCTGATGAAGTTTGTACAATTGTTGACAGCACCTGGAAAACTGCAGAACAGTTTGAAGACATGTTGTCATCCTTATGTGATGCTGTGAAACAAACATTTCTTGAAAGAGTTCTTTCCTGGTTCCATAAAATGCAGAAAGAAAATAATATTAGTGACGTGTTTCCACTAATACAGTTTCTTCCATTTAGCAGAGAAATTCCTCAATTATTTGATGCTGAGGTGAGAAACACAGCAAAAAAGTGGAATATCCTATTTTGCACCTACGTAAGGAAATGTAACAATTCCAGTACCTAAAATTGAACTGGTGTCGTATTATAGACCTGGATTTCAGGATAGTTCATGAAATTTAGGTCAAGTATGTACCTACAACCGGATACACATAAGTCATAAGGTACTGGAAAGTCTCACATTCCCTTATAAATGGGTACTTCTACGAAATTCCACTGTGAAAGAAAGCTTCGTTTAGATTTATTGCAATCTATCCTTTCCATCTTTAGAGTGTAACTTCATTACTGCTAAAATTCTTATTTGGCAAGCAAAGGGAGCTATTTCAAGTGAAGAAAATTGATTCTGGTATGTTTTTAATACTATGAAAAACTGTAGTTCCAATTATATGTATTGTATCTGCTGAGGATTACCATTATAAATGAATACAATGTTGCATGGAGCATCTCACTGCATGTATGCTTTATCATACTACAATGGTGAGGGGTTTGCACAGCACAATGTTCATTTTGTACTACAATTAAATTGAAATTTATGAAAACTAATGTGATGAAAGGAGGAGTACTTAGAGATCCCTGAACTCAGCATCTAAAAGATGGTCAAAACTGATCATTCATACTGCACTTTTGCAAGCACTCCAATTGTATGTTCTGTGTTAATTGCTATTATGAATATATAACCATGCACATTTATCAGGATTTCTTGACATTAATACTAATAGTGTTTTACTTCATGTGTGGTCATAATTTATTTATTATTAGGATTGACACCTTCTGATATAAAGGAGTTTCTGCAACCAATCATTGATGAAGAAGGTTCTCTTCAAGGGCATTTTGACAAAAGACCAAAACTTACTGTAAGTGATAGTGTAAATAAGTATTTGTATAGCATAATGTCAATATTAACTATTTCATTGTTAGATTTTTTTTGATGAAGTTAATACAGCTTCCTGTCTTGGATTTTTAAAGGAGATTATAGTTGATCATACCTTGGACGGAAAGGTATCTTATGATTTACCCCAACTATATATTTATCGTTAATTTCATTTAATTAC
This sequence comes from Petrosia ficiformis, assembly GCA_947044365.1. Classification (NCBI taxonomy): domain Eukaryota; kingdom Metazoa; phylum Porifera; class Demospongiae; order Haplosclerida; family Petrosiidae; genus Petrosia; species Petrosia ficiformis. The sequence goes on along the minus strand of OX345636.1, from coordinate 36,101,761 downwards.
ATTTTTTAGCCTCTTCCTCAAAACATATTTATTGTTGCAGCTTGTAATCCTCATCGAACAAATAGCCTTTGCACTCTCTCCAGTGCAAACAATGACACATGGTTCAAAGGCGATTACTTGGTACGTCCACTTCATCCCTCGTTTGAGCTCTTAATGTGGGACTTCGGCTCATTGAAAGAAAATGAAGAACGAGATTATATTCTGTCTAAGTTTAAATTATTGGACAATCAATTGACAGAATTAGAATGCGAGACACTAATAGAGAAAATATCATTGAGCCAACATCTTCTTCGACAGTTTACCAAGGATTATTTGATTGATGCCAATGTGGCTGAGAAGGATGCCACAGCTGCTAGTTTCAGCTCGGTTAGTCAAAGAGATATCCAAAGGGTACTTAAGTTGTACATTTGGTTGAAAAGTTCTTTCCAACTATTGGAAAAGTATGGCTATTCAAGCATATCTGAAGCAAGGTCTGTTAGTAATAATTGGCAGCTCTCGGTAAGAGCTCTCTTTGTATCGCTCGCATTAGTGTACTACTTTCGCTTGAATGCAAAGTACAGAAAGGAATATGCTACTCGGTTGGATGCACAACCATTCTTAGTCACACAGGTAACTGAGGGTTGTGATAAAGGAACCCATAATTTTGAGGGAATTAGGGTTACTTTTACAAAAGCTTTGAAAGATGAACTTGACTGGCTTATGGAAAACATTGATCGCCCCATTGGAGTAGCAGACACACAAGCTCTGAGAGAAAATCTATATGCTATCATTGTATGTTGTATGACTCGTATTCCACTCATTATAATAGGACCACCAGGTTGTTCAAAAACCCTTTCATTCAAGATAGCCCTAGCCAATCTCCAAGGTGAAGTGTCTCCCAAAAAAGTATTCAGACATAAGATAATGAAATCTCTTGATCCTCACATTTATCAATGTTCAAAACATTCTACAACTGAAGATATTAAAACACTGTTTAAAAAAGCTAAATCTCGGCAGGAGCAGATAGATAATAGTGGACATGGTGCGGTTTCTGTTGTCTTGATGGATGAGGCTGGCCTACCAGAAGAGAATTTACAAGTTCTAAAAGTTCTTCATTTTCACTTGGATAATCCTGAAGTGTCTTTTGTTGCTCTGACAAACACAATTCTTGATGCAGCAAAGTCAAATCGAGCAGTTTGTCTATTTCAAGTTAATGCTTCAAATGACGATTTGCAACAACTTGCTAGTACATTAATGGGGTATAAAGATGTAAAAAATGTCCCAGAAAATATAAAGGAACAGCTACAATGTATTACTAGCATTTATTCAAAAGAAATGGCGTCCCACAATTTTAGTTCCTTATTTGGTTTGAGAGATTTGATGCATTTTTTCTCATATATGCGAAAAAACATGTTAAGGGATCACAATTATATATCTGCAAAATTGCTGCTAAAATCCCTTCAAAGGAACTTTTTAGGAGCTGAAGATTTTAAGAGACTGGCTGGAAAATTTCTCTCTGAAGTAAGTATGTACTACACACTATAGCTATTAGATATTTATTATCATTGCTGAAAATAATTATTCTGATGGGTTGTGGAAAATGTATATTATTTATGTTGTATTTGGTTCACCTGGAGACCAGGCCCTTTATACCTACACACAATATGACACATGGGCCAAGCTGGGCCTGATTCTGACACTGAAAGGTCATGTTGTATGCAGACAAAAGTTTCTGTCTCATAATACGTAACATGAGTGCGATTTGTGTGAGTGGGGCATTCACAATAAACTTTTGTCTGCTTTCAGACTTGGAAGTTGACCCTTTTACTGTCTATGTGTCATAATCTGAATAGGTGGAAAGGGCTTGTTCACATCATTATGTGAACAAGCTGTATTTAGGAAAATTGTTGGGAGAGAGGTTGTAACATTGTAATAATCCAAAAACTTGCTGTCATGTAGTTTGGTGTGAGCGAAGTTAACACTGAAATGCTGCAGTCACCTCTAAAAATTTTGAAGTCAAGTTTGGCAGACAAACCAGAGGACCTCTGCTTTGAGAATGAAGTTCGATACAAGTTGCTTATTGATCACAGTGAGGATGAATCACTAGTTCGCTTCCTATTTAAATTTGGCATCTTGAAAAGATCAAATTGCAGGATATATGCACTCAGCAAACTTCCGGGTGACAGACTTCAAAGGGTTAGTTCAGTTTTTAATGTTACTTCATAATAATATTTGTATCTTGCTGCCGCAGTTCTTTTCTATCTATTTACTATCATCTCTTGGTCTTGATAATCTTGTGCTGACAAGTTGTAACCAAATGAACAAGTGGTGGAAAAAGGCTTATATACCAGCTTAAGGCTGATTTGCACAATGATGCAAAGCCTTATGTTGCGTCCGTTGTGTTGTGATAAAATTTGGAAAAGTGATTGGTCAAATTCAGCTCACCTGATGAAAAGATAGAAATTTAACTATTATCACGTTACATTGCATTTGATGGCTTTGAAGGAAGCGCATTTTGTTTACAATACAATGCATTGATGCAACACAAAGAAACAATGATTTGCATCATTATGTGAACAAGCCAGTAGTCTCAAAAGGCACAAGGAGAAGAAAGTTTCTTGGAAAAGTGATATACATGCATAAAATTAATTTTGGAGTATTTTTTTACACAGCATATTTAATTCGTATCAGTATTTTGAGTGATGCTAATTCATTCTATATATTATATTGGTAGTATCAGATTTGCTTATTATTAATTTTATTTATTATATAGGCCATGACAATAGCTCGAGTTACAAGTTCCATTATTCATGGTCACACTGTTGTTCTGAGCCAGTGTGACGAAATTCATGAAAGTTTCTATGATCTTTTCAACCAGCGTTTCACATGTATTGATGACTTCCAACACAAGACCAAGAAATATTATGCTCGAATTGCTACAGGAAATAGAGTGTCTAACTGCTTAGTACACCCCGAGTTTCAATGTGTGGTAGTTCTGAAATATTCAGAATTGCACAATACCCCAGCTCCATTTTTAAACCGGTTTGAAAAGTTCCATTTAAGCCATGAGTCATTCCTTACTGAAGTGGAAAAAGAACATAACAATATTTTGATAGCACTCCTACTTGAAGCTAAAGAGAAGGTTTGTGTATACACCAGTAATAAAAAAGATCAAACATGCACATTTTTATATTTGTACGATGTCATAATATAACATAGCACTGCAAGTGTGAGAGAGAGTGTTATCATCTACCTAATCTAAGTTCAAACTGAATTCGAAGTTTTAATTAGTGAAATTGTTACCTCTTCTATAAACAATAATTACATTCCATAAATTGTTTTCTCAAGTAGAAACTGCCGTCAAGGATTGAAATGGTAGCCATTGCTTATACTCGAATAAATGCAGTACTTTAAATACAGTGAATGATTAAATTGTATCGGTGTAAATTATGTATAACAAAATGGGATATACTGTAGATTGGGAAATCTTCAATGTTGCTCTGTTGCTTCTATCCACAAACTTATTGTCCTTGAAATTACATTATTTTTAATTTAGAACTAGTACAGTCAGTGAAAATTAAAATCCATAAATTTTCTGATTTACTGTACACGTGTGTTCACTTGCTCTTGTATTAAACTCATTCTCAGGTCAAAACATTTGTTGAAGAGATTCCCCAACCTGGAATTTATGGACAACAACAGCACACTCTGCTCTCATTAGTGATGACACACATTAGAAGAACAACTGATCCAGAAAGCCAAACTGTCATTGACACTGTTTTAGTATCTCCCAGTGGAGAACCTGTCATTAATACATTAGCTAAGTATTTGCAGTTCCAGAATCAGAAATCAGAAGTGAGTTAGCACGCAAAATGTAATTTCTCTTGTCAAATTTTGTTACTATTGTTATAGATTTAACCACAGCCCCCAAGCCAGGGATTGTGGGCAAGTCTATCACTATTTCATAACACAGTTACTGTAAGACATAATTCTGCCATCATAAATCATACATAGGCACATTCATTGAAAATATACGCTAAATTCTATGAATAAGGCTGAAAGATGAAAGTGAAAAAATGCTGGCAGTAACTGAGAATCGAACCTAGGGCCACTGACTTCAGCCACCAGTGCTCTCACTACTGAGCTACGACAGTCAGACAACATTGTTACAAATTACTTGCATGGCTTTACTTCTGATGGAGTAAAGTTTCCGGTCAACTACTATACTAATGGGTTCGGATGGGACGTACATAGTGGCTGCTTGGTGTGTGACTGAAGTATTCAGTACCACTTCTGCAGTGTATAGAGGATTGTGAAGTGCTGATGGTTACCTGGTTGTTGTAGCTCAGTAGTGACAGCACTGGTGGCTGAAGTCAGGTTGGGTTCAATTCCCAGTGACTGTCAGCATTTTGTCATTTTCCTCTTTCAACCTTATTCATAGAATTTAGCATAATTATCTCTGTCCTTGCTTTCTGCACTTTTAACTCCCCCTTTCCTTTCGTTTTTCTTGTACGCTCGGCCGCCTTCTCTCTCTTTCTTCTTCTTTTCAACTTCTTACTCAACTTTTCTTATTTCTCTTCTCTCTACGCCTTTCTCTTCCTATTTTTTTCTGTCACTCATTCTCCTAAATAATACTCAAACATTCAGACTAGTAAGGACTCTACAACCAGGACAAGGTGCATCATCTTTTTGGGTGCCTTTGCTTTGGGAATGGTAACAAACTGAGATCTAGAGGGTGTGTGCATCAACAGAAATGTTATCATCTCTAGATTTAGTCAAGTGCTTTTAGCTACATTCAGTTTGCCATGAGTTATAGTGTTAAGTGAAACAACGTCTTCTGTTTGCTAATATCAAGGGTGGTTCTTGCAAAGCCATTGAACATAACTTTCATCCGAAAAATATTGTATTCAGTAAAAATATCGTATTCACTGTCATTTATCTTTTCAAAACGCAGCAATTCCTCTACTTTTTAGTCATCACAAGATTCCAGTATGGGAGGAATATTATCATTGTGGTGTACAGAAGGTGTGCAACGTCAATCGGATCATCAAATGACAAAGTTTCATCATTGCTTGGCAATCATGTTGGACAAGATATACATGGATTGTCCATCACAAATACAGTTTTGACTATTATCAAATGAATTTTGTTTGTCATCTGATAATTTTGTCTCATCGTTGGAAGACCGTTCATTATTACCAGATGATAATTGATTTATAGAAGAGCAATATCACTTAACAGAGAATGGTCAGTAACAGAAACAGCATTCGAATTCAAAGGCTAAACACCACATTTCTGGAAACCTGATATGATGCTTTCAAGCTTGATTGCTTTAAACGATAATAAAAACTGATATTTGGTTTCCACAAGTCCAGGAATATCAACCATGTACGTGTATGACAAACATCTTACCAGTGTGAAAAACTCACATCAAGTTGTTCCATGGCATGGGTTGTGTGGGGAGGTTGACATAGCATTATCATTTTTAGTGAGTCTTGTGGCCATCAAGAAGCAAAAAACTCGGTGTGCTGGTGGTATGTTGTTGTTGAATAGTTTAAAGAAAAAGAGAGATTCATCAATTCAACCTTTGTTCATCAGTCCATATAAGTTCTCAGGTACCTCTCCATAAGTCAGTTCAAAACTCAAATGTTCTGCTTTGAAAATAACTAAGGATGAAACTTTCTGTCCCCATTATCATATAAAGTTTTAACACGATAATCACAATACTTTAAAGCTTTGTGTTCCTCCATGTAGCAAATCCACAAATGATAAAGGAGATTAGTCATGTTGCCACTGTTAGGTAAATGCCACTTACACAATTGACAAATCACCTCTTTGCTGTTAAGTTGGAGCATCGACCTTGAATCTGAATAACTGCCAGATATTGCTTTTAGCTCCTACAAGTGGAGCCAACGAATCATGCTTTTATCCTTCAACTTCCTTGCTAGTCTAGCCATCTGTGTATACAAACTGAACTGTGCATGCATGAACGCATGTGTCAAGCAATAATAATTATTAAAATCAATAACAATAAATATTATAATTATATCGCGATATCGCTTATCACGATAATTACTTCAGTGATGAAAAAAAATATCACTATAATATTATCGATATTATTGCACATCCTTAAAAATAATTTATGGTGGCAGGGCAGAATGGAACCCCAAGGTATTTCCACATCTCATAACGGTAATCTGGGCCTTTGAGCCAGATAATTGACCATACACCTTTTTCTCTCCTTTCTCAAGAACTCTGCATGTGTTAACGCATCAGCCTGGGCTTTCGAAAGTGGGTCAGATGGGACAACCTTTTGTGATGAGATCAAAATATATATATGGGCACAATACCTCTCCATTAAATGCTTGGAATGTCTATAAGAGTTTCTCAAGTATTTGCTTTTTAGTTTTGCCATGCCTAAACCTTGATGCCCACTGAAAGTCAACGAGGTCTTCCTTAGCAAGATAGGGGTTGCTCTGGGCCAGACTTGATTCCATGCTCGATTCTTCCAGACAAATGATCTCTCAATATATGTAGTCCTCTTTTTACCACTTCCATCACTTGTTTCATTGAATCATCATCCCACAGCATCAGTTTTATTGGATGGCAACTGTTAATAGAAGTAACCTCATAGTTTTCCACTCTTTCTTTGCTGCTGTACTTCTTTTTATCTTTTTGGCATTGCAAAGACTTATATATACTATATTACCAGTGTCCTTTTCTTTCTGTATTGTAACTGGATGATTATATGTTAATGTGAGAAGTTGAAAATATATATTGCTTGCAAAATGGAGAACTACACTAGTGTAATTACAGCTATTATGGTAGAGTTTTGTTCAGTTTAATGCACACTTTTCATCCTCGTCAAAATGTCAATTTAACAAAAGATGCATAGCCAGTGGCCTGGAATCAGTTTTCCTAGTCAGTGATTGCTTCCTCCCACTTATCTTTTAATAACATATGCAGACGTGAGATAATTAGAAACAAAGGAAAACTGAAAAAACGTCAGCAATCCAACTAGGGATTGAACCCAGGACCTTCTGATATATCTAGTAAGACATCTTACCATCTGACCCATGTTGTAACTGGTAGAAGAGATTGACTTGGTTTATTACAACAACAATTCAACATACTACACACACACCAAACTCAAATAAAAATCATATATATAACCATAGAGTCAGTAACATGTATAAAAAAGGCCATAAACAATTAAGCTTGGATTGTGAAGTCTATGAAAATATATATTGCATAAGTACAAAAAGAAACAATATGTAATATTGACTACACAGTTGCCACACTCCAGAATGAGTATCATCTGAAGCAGGTCGATCGGATGAATAACGTATACATACATGATCCACATGATGTCATAATGTGATGCCAGATTCAGTTTCCACCTTATAAGACAAAGGACCAGTCTTAGTCACAGTTATCTACTTTTCAGGACCATGATAACGTTTAGCATAAATCTATCATAAGATTAAATTTCCTTGGCACAGACATAGACTCTCTCTGTTTTTCTTGATTAACTCTGATATGCAAAGCATGATTAGGAGAGGTATATAGTAATACCTGATGTAGAGAAGGTTTGTGTGTTATATAACCCAAGCCCCTAGGGCTAAGGAGTATATCCACGTCAACATCTCAACACCAGCAAGTGGTATATCATTTATACACTAATACAGCTATGATTTATAAATAATACCATGATATAACAACTAAATTTTCATGAGGTGTATATGTAAATTGTATACATAACCACGTCAAATAATCCCATAGTGGCATAGTAATATGAGTATATATGATGTATATAATTTATTATACTATGCTAGACAATTTTTTTATCGTGATTATAAATTAATTACTTTTTTTATAATTTTAAAGGAGCCTTCAGAAGTCTTTGAAGATATTGGGTATGTACTTACTACTCTAGCAGTCACCTTTACTAAAGAAGCTCTTGAAAGTGCGGTACAGCTCCTCCAGGACTTTAATTCTAAAAATGTTAATGAAGTAGATAAAGAAATTTATGATGTTCTCAGGATTATATCACAGCTGCTAACAGTTCGAATGACAAAGGAACTAATGCAATTAATACCTCCAGAAGTATTCTTAGCAATGAAAGAAAAGATACCAAAGTATTATGTGAAAGCCTATCTAAAACACCACACCCACTTCAGCTTGCAAGATTTAGTTACAAATCTAATGAAGAATATGGATCAAAGGTACAAATTTTCACTTGTTTGTAATAGAATATAGTGGATAGTTTTCCGCATACGTATTTCACACATGCTCGAAAACTGGTCATCCCAGCATACTTGTCTAATTGGGCAATTTCATATTTTGCATTATGGATGTGTAGTTGTGTACTGAAAATATCTAGGAATACTGTTTGAATAGACAAGTTGTGATGTGTTAGGCAATTAGTGCTATCATACATACTTGATGCTATTGGAATATAAATACAATGTCCTATGCTTTGTGCTTTGTCTAGATAATATTCTGTTCTCACTAATTAGTAAATATTAAGAACAGAAATTAAAAATAATTACACCCATATATATTTGTTTCTAAAGCAATGTTACTGGTTCAAACCCATTTTCTACCTTATATTTAAACCTACAATTACATTATTTAGGTCAGTAATATTTTGTACCATTCAAAAGGGTGATCACCTTAATGTAACTCTCTAGAATAACTCTATATAAATCTGATACAATGTCAGTAAAGCAATACTGTTAGCTGGAATGTATAACTGGTAAGCTGCGATGATCCCCTTCAACACAGTCACAGAACGTAATGTTATTCTTGGACACATGTTTTAATTTATTGCTAGGCAAGAAATAAAAAAAAAAGAACTTTGAAATTTTTTTCTTTCGGTTTTCTTACCGACAAGCATGAATCTCAACCAATTTCAAAATTTGTGTTAAGCACTTGTTTCTCACAGAATTAGCAAACATTTTCTTTATTAGTAGTTCAGTTGAGGTGCAAGTTGTGATTTTAAGTGGCAGTATAGAGGCATTGGTGATATTCATAACTAAACAGTTTTTTTTTATTATCATGATTATTACTTATCATTTCATTTTCATATTTGGAACATAATATTAAAGTTTGTTGTTGGAAAAAGGTTAAAGTATTTTGTATGTTGCATTCAAGAGTTATGATCAGCAGAACCAGCCACAAAGGTACATTTTTGTCCAGAAACAAACAAGCGAAAGACAGGCTTTTTTTATCTGTTTTTGTTCCAAAGCTAATGTAAACAGCCATTCTTCTTTGACAGATATCTCAACAAAAATGTAGCAAAATTGGGAAAATGGTTTCATTCTTTTGTAGATACCCATGTAACAAAACTATGTTCAAATTTTAGAGCTGTACTGATTATTAGAGCTGAGAGAAATATACCTCAGCATAACCTGCTGATTTTACTTCATTAGAGCGTAGATAATACCACAGGAATGTATATTTAACCTGTTTTTGTATGCATACAGTATTATACTGCAACCTCAAAATGAATCATAAATAAAGTAATTGTATTGCTAGCTGAAGTAATTTTATTGTCATTCAAGATGTTTCATTATGCATCATACCTATAGGGAGCAACCAAACAAAATTCTTTGCTTCAGTCGAACAACATCGTTCCTTTTTGAGAGTCTACCTCACGAATTCTTTGCATTTTCTTCCGATGAGTCAAAAAATGAGAATAGGAAGAAACTCAAGAGAATTTTTCCTAATATTGAAGATCATACCATAGATACAATGTGTCTTCTGCAAGTACTTCAGAACAGTACTGGAAGTGATATCAGTCGGAAAGTAAAGAAATTTTTGGTATTTGGAAATTATGATCTTTTGATGGTGCTAGTCAACGTGCAAGAAATATCAAGAGAAACTATAAATTATCTTCGAATTATGATAGAAGAGTTAGAGTTTGAGTTGAACGAACATAAACATTTCATTATTCTTCTACATTTTCCTTCAGAGAATTTTTACAATCATTGTTATCCTGCACTGTTCCTTGATGGATGGAACCACTGCTACCTTGATGCCATAGCACCATCGGAGAAAACAAGAGTCATTGATTTCAAGAGCTGCTTTCAATACTGTTTTCATAATGAAATTCCTGCAAACCTTATGTTTATGGAGAAGACAATCGAAGTTTTGCTTGATACAGAAGTGTCTGCCATTTCTGCTGCACGAATTGGTACTTTACGATGTAATAGTCAGGCTAACTTTGCAAGTTTTTCGTCATTACTTTCCCTGGCTGGAAGTCACTCCATTGGAAATTCACTGAAAATGAAATTTTGCCAGCAATGGACTCCAACAAAAATGATGCAGTTATTACAACAAGCAGCTAATTCAGCTATTTTACAAGAATACACTCTCAATATGACAGATGCTATTAACACATTACTGAAATCAAGCTTTTACGATTTCATGCACTACATGGTTACCATCTTAAATAAGCATGGTGCTTTGAGATTGCTGGTGGGTGATAATGCTTCCAAATTCCTTCCTCTTATACAACTTCAGATAGAACACTATCCCCTACCAAAGTCATCTGCTGAAATGAAAATCGAAAGCACAGTCAACGACAGTGCTCCTCGCTCCATTCCATACTTTCCTTTCTTCAACATTGTATATGACGCAATTGAAGACTTCCTTAAGGTCAATCACAGTGGTTCGATTACCAACATATCTCAAACTCACATAGATTCCTTGTCTAGTAGATTGAAACTGCTGGCTGCAGACAAACAGGTGAATAATTAATGGAATGATTATGCCACTCACTACACAATTAATTGTTTATTGATAGTTTCTGATTGTCATCTGTTGTTACATATATACTATGTTTATTGATTACAATTGTGTGATTTTGCTGGCTAAATAAATTATATTTTATCTTTATATATATAATTTTTGTAATATGCTATGCAATAAGTCATAATTCTAACTTGATTTGTAGAAGATAAGATCTTGTATCATAACACTACCTTTTAAATAGTTACATAACTAATATTATAATTATGATGGCAGGTTGACAATCTTTTTTCTGCTCTATTAGGATATTCTATCAATAACGTTTATGATGATGGACAAAGATCCTGATCTTTGGAGTTACTACATGCTTCAGTTTCTCTCGTTATTCCATGATAATGTCCAACTAGATTCGGAATTGTTCTGCTTCTTTCAACAGCAAGCACCATCACAGAGTATATTTTCTAGACTTGTTTGGTTGCACTGCAGTTTCACACTCATCCCAATGGATATTTTAAGTATTTTGAGATTTTTCAATACACTTGCAGATGTGCGTGATGAAAAACTTACAGGAGATGACATGATTAAAATTTTTTCTACTCCTATCCAACTTGCAGAAGTGGTAGTTAACACACTTTTTACTGCCCTTAAATGTATTGCAGAAAAGTATGTGGGAGATGAAAATTCTAAATTTGAGGAAAAAATAAAGAGTATGCTACCAAAATACAATAGTCTGGTGTGTAAGAACTAATATTATAATAAACATTCATTGTAATCTTTATGTTTTTGTAGTTCTTAACAAGTCCAACAAGAGAGTTATTGCACATGAAATTATCACCACAAACTGAAATACTGAGGAACGCTATTTCTGTATTCTTTACATTAGTGAATGTTAATGTAAAACCAGATATAGCCTTAGCATTACTGAAATATTTTGTTTCAAAAACATTTGCAGTAGACAAGGTGAAATTTTTTTATGCAGCAAATAGTGCTATGCATAAGTTATTTTATACCTTCTTCCACTCAGATATCACATTTCAGAATTGAGTATTTGGTAAATATTCCAGTGGAAATTGTAGCAGTGTCTCAATATAATACAGTATTCAGTGGAATGTCTGGTATGGAGATTGAAGCCAAACACAGTGTCAGACACTTTGTTGAACAAATCATTCAGCTTTTGATGAAAAGTGTTACTACTGAACAGAAAGAACAGTTAATTAGCTGGCTTGTTGACCTGTGCAGTAAGGAAACTATGCAAAATATATCTTGTCTAATATGTAAAGAAACCGAAAACATTGCCACACTATGCTTTCTATATATCTTGTTTTCCTCCATAATTGAAGGGAATGGTGAAAATTTGGATACACAAGTATGTCCATTTTAATATTGAAATTTTATGTTTATAATTTTATTGAATCAGACCAAACCATTTGATCACTTCTCAAACACCGATGAAACCCCTTCTTATGTTCCATATTACTTCCAACATCTGTCACGCCAAAATATAACTCAAGTTTCCAACCATGTAAGTTATATATAACAGCACATTTTTATGAACTACTAAATGTAATTAGTATGTGCTTTATAGCAGGAACCACTGATGTCTTTATATTTTCTCAAAGCTTGTGAAATGCTGAACACAGGAGGATATGAAGTAGCTTACTTAATAGACCTATTTCAAGAGGTGAAATTGATTATATATACTTATTAGTTAACCTCATGCTCAGGTTAATCATTTACTATACACTTATAATTATTGACTAATTCATTGCTAAATTCGATTTCCTAGTTATTTGTTATCCAACATGAGATTTAAACCATTTAAACATCTCCTGATTGCCTGTCATGTTTTGGCTAATGGAGTTATTTGTCTCATTTAAATTTATACTTTACATGTATATATTCTTTTACTCTATTAGGAAAAGACGTATAACAGTCCATGGCATTGTGTGAAAAAACAGGCTATAATACATTCAATAATAAAAGTTACAGCAGAGAACATAATTAAAAGCTCTGATATTTTGGTTAGCAATGTTATTAATTAATTTGTGATCATTCATTCTGAAGTAATTAGAGTATGGGACAAAAAATATTAACATACTTTATGATGACAAAAAATGCTACTTGTTGTAATTTTGTTTCATGTATATTTCCTTTTCTCTCTGATCATAAAAGATTATGGATGTTGATATGATACTGAATGAACATTTTGGTGAATACAATGGACTTCTGTTGGCATATCAAATTTTGAAGTGCTGCAAAAGTTATAAACAGTTACAAGGGCTATTGCTTCCTAAACATGAGTTATGTGCACATTTCACATGTCTAACAAAGTTACGAGATGATTTTCAAAAAGAGGTGATATTATCAATATACATACTCTAATACTTATTTTAGTAATCCTTCACTCAGAAACCTCTATTTCCGGAGCTCTCAACAAGTTGGTTTCTTGAAACATTGCCTGAAAAGAGCAAAGATTATGCGAAGCATATCTATTCACGAGTCTCACCAGCAATCAAAGAGATGGTCATCTCCTCAAAAAAAGTTGTTCCTCATGTTTTATTAAGGACTATGTCCAATTGGTTAGTTGATATCTATATACCGCTTACAGCTGAAAAAAATCTTCTAGTTAAAGTATTCTGAATTAAATTATCATGTTATTAAAGCTCAATAAACCTCATAACTTGAAGGCTTATAATTTGCCACCTTTTCCCTTACATAGTTGTATGAGTAACAGAGGGCAGACTAAAAAGTGCAGTTTCATAATGAGCATATTTTTGGCTGTTTATAATTACTTCTATATTGAAGAGGTTTGTATATACACATAATTTATTACACCAACATAGCCCATAACCATTACATTTGTTTTCCATGACAGCATCACTTTCCTGAGGTTGGTGTTGTTTTGGAGTCAGAAATGAATCTTTACATATCACCTACTTATATACATCTTATCACTCTATTTATTGGAGGTGGAAGGACCATTGATGATACAACAGTAACAGATATGGATCAACTCCAGACAAGTTTCTTAAATCCAAAAGCACAAAGCAATGGTATGTATAAGTACAGGGAAAGTTCATGTTATTAGGTGAATGTATAAATGTTTTCTTTTCTCATAGACACGAAGGACATGTGGCAATGTGCTGCTCATTTAATTGCATCAATAATTGGAACTCCCGAAAAAATGAATCACTTTTGGAGTCATCTCTTTTATCCGGAAGGTCTTGTTGGTACATTTATTCCAGGATCAACAGTAAGATGGTATTACAGTTGATGCTAAAAATGTATAATTTTATTTTTATCTTTAGTATGAGGATCCCGTTGGAAGTAAAATGTATGATGAAGTAACTTTTCTGTCAGATTCTGGTCATTGCCTGTCCCAAGAAAGTTATCAGCACATTACCAGAGGAACAATGAGTTTACCATGCTTGTATTTCATCCAGTGGGCAAACTATACTTGTTTATGTGTATATCTACTTTGTCTATCAAGAAAAAAGGTACAATTTCCATTTCAAGGGCAACTTTTCTGCAATGTTCAAACAGCTAGAAACATATGCAAAGAAAGAATGGAGAAAGCATGGACATTGATACTACAAAATCTTGGTATAACATCTGAACAGAGGGAAATGCTTGTCACGTTGTGTGCTACAAAACTTCTCAATGTTAGTAATTTGTGTTAAAATTAAGCAAAACGTTCATTCCCCTTTCTTCAGACACAGTACTCACATGCAGTGGTGTCATTCAACTCCTTAGAAGAAGTCAACAAATATGAAAAGTACTTCAATCAAGAAATATTTATTCCAGCATGGAATGACATGCTTGTTAAGGTTAGATCACTAGAATTGATTGTACTTAATATGGATATCTTACAAACTCTCATAGACAAATTGTCTGAAACAAAAGATTATAGAAGGTTCAATTCATAGTCAGTTACTGTAAGTCTCTACCATGATGTGATACTACATAATAATAAACACTCACATTAATTGCCTTGTTATTCATTGCAGGCACCTTGAAAACCACTGTCCTGTATTTGCTGATGAAAAGAGTTTTATGACTTTCATTTTAACCTCCACTAACTTTGGAGACTCCAGCTCGTCTTTCTATGTTTTATATCAGTTTTTGCTTATGCGTCCAATACTTGATGCAGGAATTCGTATACTGCCAGATCTAGTGGACTTCTACCAATGGATCCATACTCAGTTTCCTCATTACTTAACAAGAAAACAAACTGAAAGTACCACTGTTAATAATCTACTGGCTGTAGAGGTGTCTGATGTTGGATATTCAACAGAGATTCGTATTGAAAGGACAGAACAGTTTAAAAGGATTTGTGGTAAATCAGAAATGTTATATGTGTATTGCTACGGTGGTCATATCTTGTTCTACACAGAATTCACAAGGAAGTATAAAGAATGCATTATGCCTGGTTTGAATCTGCCCATACTCAATCGAGATTCTATGTTGAGTGATGTGATTTCAGTTCCTGGCACTTCTGGTATACTTTTGAGATACATTGACAACATTGTAAGTTATATTTATAGTGGAATACTTTTAATTGTTTTATTTTTATAATGCATTATGTAGATAAATGTCAATAATAACTTCCTCAAGCAAATATGTTCCAGTGACTTCGGAAAAAGCAACCACTACTTACAAAGGATTGTTGAAGATCAAAATGAAATATCTTCTCTCAAAATTTCATCTTTCACCAAGCAACCAATAGCAAAGTATTCTTGTTACATATACTACTTATTAAACTTATTATAAAA
The DNA here is from genome assembly GCA_947044365.1 of Petrosia ficiformis. Lineage (NCBI taxonomy): Eukaryota > Metazoa > Porifera > Demospongiae > Haplosclerida > Petrosiidae > Petrosia > Petrosia ficiformis. Next base: position 36,086,255 of record OX345636.1, on the reverse strand, counting down.
ATGTCACATTCTATAGATTTGATGATCTGACTGATATACTACCTCTTATATCTCGATGTTGTTGTCTCAGCCCCTCTTGCTTTAATCCTAGTTGTGGATCAGATCCTTCACTGTTGAAGAAGATTGTTCCTCAGGTGTACAATTTACATAAACTTCAAGAAGATGTAATTTCTATATTCTTGTCTGAAATGAAGATTATAAAGTCAGTTTCATCTGTCACAATGAAATGGATATTTAAAAATGTTGATGAGTCAGTAGCCAGTATTTTGTGAGTTTAGTAATTACTTCAAACTGTACATGTTACATGATTATAACTGTTATATGTGACATCAGGGTTAATTAACTTAAGGAACACGTGATTGGTAATTCGTCTTTCAATGCACCCTGTGTATACATTAAGGGGAATGCAGTTTGATTCACTCAGTAAATGAAATAGTTTTAGTTGATGACATAGGCATATGTAGGACTTCCTACCTACCAGGGCAAATAATAAACCTTGTGCACAGTGTACGGGGAAATTTTACCTTATTAATTATTCATGATTAAATTTATCGATTTTATGCAATTAACGCTGTGTGAATAATAACCGGCAACATGTAATTCTCACTTCGTACACAGATTGGGCTAAAACATTTGTTACCTAAGAAAGTTTGCTAAAGTATGTAGGACAAACATTGACGGGAACTGGCCATTCGTTGTGACTCCTCCTATTTCAAATTAACAAGATATAATTTATAGAGAAAAAAGTATTCCTACGACTGCTTTGTGGTGTCCAGCATTCAGTAATCATGGCTAACCATTGGTTTGTCATGCTTGCAACACATCAGCCTATTATAGTTATTATTTTGATTATCTACTCTGTTTACCTTTTAAAGGGCCTTGTAGAACTTTAGGAATATATTTCAGGTAGAATAGCTAGCTATTAGTTCCAGTTTCTACGTAAGCTACACAGTTTTCTTTGCTGCTTTGTAGAGCTCAAGCGCGTGTTCTTTTACGCACTATGCCCATTAATTGACCAAGCCCCCCTGAATGATGTAACTTCCTTAACTACGTATACAATGCATAATTGCGCAATTGGCCACAAACATATATATATATATTTATAGTTCGAACCCATTGGAAAGCAATCATAGGGATGGCCCTACGGGCCATAAAAACATGGCTGACTTCATAGTTTTATCAGGCCAAAGTCCTAGTGTGCCCTGTTTATATATATGCATGTAGTGCCCTGTTTATATATACGCCTGTAGTTGATCCTATGTACTGTTTCTCCTGACACATGGGATAAATACCGGCTCCATGAGCAAACAAATATAATGAGAACTAATTAATTATAAGGAAACAGCAAAAACAACTTCTAGATACTTAACTAAAACCAGTAATTATTACTTAAATTTGATTTTTCTTAACATTTTTAAATTTTGGCATCCTGTATGACACATTGACGGTTACTTCTGCTGCCTTGTCATATTTGTAAACAACATTATTTCACTATTACACTTTTACTTTCAATTACAGTGTTGAAAGTTCTGCTGTTAGTCTTGGTGATCTTGTGGATAGCATTCCTGCTGATTATAGGGTAAGCTCATATTTCATGAGTATACTAAAGATTATTTGTCTCCACCATGAGAATAATTGTTCATAAATTTAGTTTGAATACACCAACAACATTCTTTATTGCTTTGTAATGAATTTCAATCCACTGCTTCATTATTGTTACAGAATATTTCTCATGGCGTTTAAAGTATACGTTATATTACACATGAAGTCCTCACAGTCTAATTTTGAGGTTATTTTGAATATGAACAGGCTTTAGATACTTCTTTAGCTGGATAAACGTTGCTGACAGCCAGCTGTTTATCACAATTGTCATCCTTTTCAGCAGGAGCTTATGAGCGCCGCGAAGTAGCATGAAGGAGCGCCAAACTGCACTAACCATCTGTTGTTAAATCACACTTTCAGCAAAACTCCAAATATGGTCAAAAGGATGGGTTTAAAATAAGGGTTCCAAAGTGGGTGGGCAATTATTAGAATCTAGCCAAGAAAACAATGTCGAAAGCACTCGTGCAGAAGAACAGTCAAGCCACGGTCCTAAGCAGATTCGTTGTTTAGTAGAGATGCACAGATTTCTGAGATGGAACATGGGACACTTCAAACAAAACGCAAGTTCTACAAGACAAAGAAGAAACTTGAGTAGAAAGCTTGAATACAAGGCAGTTTCAAATCCTGCTCCAGGTAACAAACTAATCATCATGTGCTTATTTTGTTGTCTATTTAATAGTCCTTTTGTACACCCTGTAGAATCAACACACTGACAGTACTTTGACACTTTTGTTACAGAATTTGGTAGCACCTATCCTTTGCTGAGTATACTAGTATCGTTTCTGTCTGGAAAGAAGTGGGGGTTATACAGACTCATCTTTTCAGATGCACATGATAGTAAATTTATAAGATAATTATTTTAAAAATAATTATTTTATTTTTTAATTTTAATAAACACTTATCATGCCTACTTAAATTACTTATGCAGTTTATAGAGGATTTCCATATAAGGCAGTTTGCAAAGGTGTGATTTGACAACAGATGGTTTGCAAAACATACTGGAGTTTGACACTCCATCGCGGTGCTCATAAGCTCCTTCTTTCAGTCATCTTTTAGGCAACATAATCCATCTTTGTTTGCTACAATTACTTTTAGGTTGTACCAGACTCTGAATATATGCTGAATGTGTTAAAACATTGTCATTCATTAAGTTATCACTCACTTTTGGAAATAACTATAGGTTTGAGAATTGCTGCACTGTGCTTAATACAGGTAGGAATTACATTTGTTGATTTGATGCTACATAAGAGTTTTTTAAAAATCAAGGAAATATGGGAATGATGGCAAATGTATAAAATTAAGAATAAGAAACAAGGTAGATTACTAAAGATAAATATCACTTTTGTTATACTTTGTAGTAGCACTATTCAATGGCCACAATGTAAGGTAACAGAAATGATATTTAATTTTATTACTGTTCTGTATTAACCTTGTCGTAGAAATGTGTATTATGTACAGTAGTTGATTTCAGTGTTTTAGCTAAGATCATATTCTACGCCTTTGGCCCTAACAGTTCATTTAGTCTGTGTAGTTTGCCTTTAGGGCCAACATGACACTATTATCACTAACTCATATCTATTTGTGTTTGTAAGCTATACTATATACAATTTCATCATTCATATTATTTTGCTACACTTGTATAAATAGAGCAGTCATTCTGAAGTTGCCATCAAATCATCGCTCAGGGACCATATCAAAAATGACAAGTTACCAGATTTTCTGAAGTCACATGCTGTGCTTGATGAAAATATTTCAAATCCCATGACTTTGAAGGATGTACTTGGGATCGATGTCTACAGGTATTAAACTTTACTCACTGAAATATAGACAAAGAATAACTTTTTCTTGTCACATGCTACTTATAATTATAGAGAAAATATTGTAGTGGGTTATGAAATGAAAGCATATTTGATAATGATTATAATGTTTTCATTTTGTTTCACATCATTCTTGACTATAGATTGAATCAACTACAACTGAAATTCCTTGAAGAACTTCGTATGATTGAAATAATGAAGGCCTTACAAACGTTTGTAATATGGCTACAGGAAGGAATGTATGATTTCAGTTCTCTCCCAGTTACATTGAAAGAAGACCTATGTGACTGTCATATACAAAAAATGAAACAGGCCACTGCAATGGCAGTTTCTGAAGGTAATGATATTGCGAATGATGCAGTGTCAATGTCTGTATATATAGTTATAATATATATATCTATATATTATATTATACATATAATTTATTATATGTTTTGCCTCCCTTTTTTCAAGTATATTACACGAAAACTTTGTGCAATTTTCTATAATCCTAGGACTGGACAAGAGATGTTTATATTTCAGTTTTAAATAACACAGTAATATAAAATGATAGTTACACCACTGAAAAATGTATTGCCGTACTCACTCCCACACATGCATACTTATAAACATAAACACACAAACACCATGATCATAACACATACGTAGCATAAACACACACAAATACACATAAAAGCACAAATACATTAAAACACATACAAATACATTATACACATAGCCACACAGAAGCATACATGTACCTCAGCATGGAAAGGCAGTGACCATATATCATAGGAAGACCTATATGTCCTGTAATATTTGATTATAGCCTCATATAATTTAGTAATCATGACAAGTTACTGGTGCTGTTATTTGGAATAGAAAGATTACTCTAATAATTGTATTTGTATTCTTTTTATTACAGGCAAAGTTTACCAATTTTTGCTAGAGATGAGAAAAGTAAATCAAGCTTTAGCTCAGTGTGAATTTTCAATGAGGAGCATGGCTGCAGAAAATAAAACATCAGTAAGAACAAAAAAGAAATCACATTAAGACTATTACATGTATTTTGTTCATTAACAGTCATCACTCAAGTTGTTTCTAGTGGAAAAACTAAAAGTTGAAGTAGTGGATTTCCTTCCAGATGTTAATGTCTGTCACTATGTAAAATTACGTCTTGCACTCAGGAAGTAAGAGCTATTAAACCACTACATAATATGTATCCCAGATTTGAAACACATCATTGAGTTGCTTTTGCATATTAAATTGTATATACAATAATTGTTTGGATCTGTGTCTAATAATTATTACCAAACAGATAAATAGTCTTTTAGCATAGGTCTACTCTTATATATAGTGTATATTTCTCTTAGGAATACAATAGTTCCAGACCCATTGAATAGGTGGTGCAAAAACTTGTGTGCAGTATGCTAATGTGTTCGCTCATGAAGAATGTGGCAGCCAATAAGCATACGTACGTGTATTATGCATTTACGTAATTATATGCAAAATAATATTCAACGAGATTCATAATTATTAAGGCACACCTTTCAGTACGGGTCACTGAAGTAACAGTTACTTTGGTTGTAAAAATTTTAAAGGTGTACGTTTGTGTAGCTATCAATCTCACTAATGACTAGAAAAGGAAGTGTAAACGCAGCCCACGATAAGCTTCTTGGATCCACCCCTGAGTCAAACATGAGATTTCAGTGTAGCTATATCAAAAACACAATGTCGCTGTCGTTCAGCAACTAATCAAAACAAGCTTCCATACATAATTGTAGCTTTTGTAAATGTCTTCGGAGATAGTTTATGTTTTTCAACTGCATTACAGATTATGCACATATTATATGTGTAACAACCAAGTGCAGTGTTCTGACTTGTGTTCTGTGCACTTGCTACAGTAGTCTATGCACTGGTCTCAATGTGAGTGTGTTGTGGGGGTACTGCATTCATTTGAGTCTTTGTGTTCTCTCTGTCTTCTTTTATGCTGCTTGCATGTGTAGTCACCATTCTCATCATCATTAATACTTGATTTTGTATAGTTGTTCTTTAAGAGCTGTCGTCTGTTTCTTCTGAGTGTTTTCACCTCTGGTGTAGGGACTAAGTATGACATCTAAAATTGCAGTAACTGTGGGTGGTTTCAAGATATTATGGGCTTTTAACATTACCATGTCTTTGATTCTCAGTTTGGGAAGGGGTTTGTTATGCTTGTCATAGTAGTACTTTTGCATTCTCTTTTGTTGAGTTAGAATGAATATCACGATGATGTAGAGTCAGTGAGAGTCTTCCTTCAGTGGAGACACACTACCAATGTTTACAGTAAGATTTCCTATTGAACATCCATTAACACCTCCAAGTACACCACAAATAGAACTGCTTCCACTAATTTCATCCTGACTCTTGATATTCGAAAGCATAATTTTACTCACTTCCATGTGTTGATCGCTGGATATTTGCTCGTAACCTCTGAGAGCATCAAGTGAGCGATGTCCAGTCAGTTTTTGAATAACCTTTTCAGGTACATTGTTCTGGAATAGTGTTGTAGCTCCTGTTGCACATAAGCTATGGTTTGTCTTGCCCAAAATAGCTGCCTCAGAACACATATCCTTTACCATTGTGCTCAAAGTATTCTTCCCTACAGGAATCTGATCATACCAAGCTGCAACACAATCAAATGGTTTGCTACGCTTTGGCCTGAGGTACAAAATATCATTTTCAAAAGCAAATGTGGGCAATTTAGACAAATAGAGATCCAGAAGGAATACAAGACATTTCTGGCCATTCTCAGGCACAGCTGGACATGGTACTTGTTTTTTTTCATACCTTAAATCTTTTACACGAGCAGTGTAGTTCTTAGAGCCATGCTGTACATAAGTGAAACAATCAGGATTAAAAGATCGAATAAACTGTGATGGACCAAGACGTCGCTGTTCTTCTCCTCCGCGTATACAAAATCTTTTCCCAATATAGAAAAAAACAGTTCGTTGCAATGACTTTGGGTCACATATTCCAAAAATTCCACAATCCCACAACTTTTTCTCTTCAAGTGGGGTGATGACACTGGTGTGTCGAACAGACGTACCAATACCACTACTATGAAGGGAATGATAAACCGAATCACACGCACCATGGATGGGTTTAAACATTTGGTTTTGACGATCCAGAAACTTAGGAGAGCAATGGTTAAGATCTAACATGTGTCGCTAGGCCAGCCAAGATTTGATGGATGCTTCGTGGCGGGTATGGATCCCCATCGATTTTTCTAACCTCATTAATAAATTGAGGCAACAAGTAATTGAGATCCTCTGCTACTGGTGACTGGAACAAATTCTCAGAGCATTTCTTTAAACCTTCTCCCATTCGTTAAACACTTTAACTGACCGAGATGTGCTTCTCTTTGTGTTGTTGGGAATGTATCCCTTAATGATAAAATTTATTTCCTCTTCACTGGTAGCTGTTTTAAACCTTTTGGAAGGTTCACATTTACTTACTTTCTTCCTCTTCAGTGGTTTGAAATCACTATCAGGATCAATGTTTTCCTTATCCATTCTCAAAACAACTGTCCAACTAATTAACTATAGCCTCAGTCGAGCAGTGCGATACAAATGACGTACTTTGATTACCATGGCATTACTATAGCAACCACTATGACATCAGGTTGTTATGAGAACGTATGAATCATTTCTTTGATCTAATGGCTTCCCACAAGATAAATCAGTTATTACGTCCCGCCTTTGTGTGTTATCGATACACACTCAATAATATTCATATATGACTGAGGGCGTAGCCCGAGGTGATATATGAATATTGTTTCGTGTGTATACGCGATAACACACTCAGGGGGGTGTAATAACCTATGCGTATCTCCCAAAGGGTGTGTTGAAAGTGCAGAGTTTGGCACTGCTGTTCTCCAATTTAATTTGCCAGTACCCGGAGGTGTCATCAAGGACAGAAAAGATTTTGACTTTCGGTATCCTGGTGAGTACTTCCTCAATGGTTGGCATGGGGTAGTGTTCTCACTTGATGGATTTATTTAGACCCTGGGGATCAATGCAGATTCTCAACTTCCCATTGGCCTTTGTTGCTGTCACTATGTTGTTAACCTAACTTGTTGGTGCCCGAACTTACTGGATTACATATAACTGTTCCATTCATACTAGTTCCACAGAGCTACTGGGACCCTGCAGGGTGGGTGGAGTACAGGTGTATATTTTGGGTCTGTTTTGATATGGTGAAGGACATTGATGACAGATCCCAGTCCTGTGGAATACTCTGCTAAAATGGCTCTTGTTATCGATGCCTATTTCAACATAATATCTATATAGCTTTATTCCACCATGAAACAAGTGAAAATATGATTGTGTTGAATTGTCTTCAAGCTGTTGTTGACTGAAGCAGCAACGTCTTTGACAATTGTTCCAAATGGGTAGTACAATTAAAGTAATGGACGATTGTAATTGTGCCACAGAACCTACTGATAGAGGAACCCAATAACATATTCATCCTCTAATACCATGAAAGAAGACACTTTTGCAGCTGAAGGGTAAACACACCCCCTATTCACAATGTACGAAATTTAATTGTGCAGTTGACACTATAGTTATTATGGTTGTGATGTTTTGTTTTTCATGATATTATTTGGTACACCAGATCACCTTTAGCTACTCTTTTTAGCTTAATTACATTTTAATACTTAATTACTGCATGGTGTACTATCATTAAACCTTTCATGTCTATAATTAAAAGGCGTTTTTGTAATTACCCCAATAGCAGTGGGTGGAGCGCTAAATATCTAATTCTTTTAGGCTCTATAACTCACATTTTACAAGACTGAAGATTCTAACTTACTTTGCCGGAAAGAAGTGTTATTGAGACAGCCATAGATATCAAATTTACTCTTCGCTATCAACAGGAAGAGCAAGGCAAATGCTTGAAACCTGAAAGGATAGGCAATGCCTACCTCTTTACTAGCCTGTATAACTTCTACATTTTAAACAACAGTGACTTACTGAACGATCCACACAGTAAAATCCCTGCACAATTTTCTTCCTTTTACTGTTTTTTCTTGCAACGATTAATTTGTCATTCTTAAAAAAAATTTAACTCTTTCTGAAGTTTACTGCCTTTTTGTGCCAGGGCATACAACGTAGGGCATGTATATTGGCATCTACAACTTTATGAATATCGTCATCGAGTATATAGGTTCATTCAACAAAGATTGACATAGCTTTTATATAGCTGATCCTTCCATTCATGCACTCTTGTTACTATAAATAGATGAGTTTCTTAGTAAAAAACCTGACGCTTTTATATTCTTCTATGGACAGATGGTACTTGATTGTTTTGCAATATAATTATATTATATATTTTATATATAATTATATCATTTTTTTCATTAACTTGATAGAATCCATGTAGACCTAAGCAAAAAACATGAAGCTGATACTGCTGATACTTATGAGATATGGGATGATAAAATGTCTGATGAAGTCCTGCCATCATTACTCAATATCAACTATATAAAAAGTCCAGCTTCTTACTCAGGTATTGATATAAACAACTGTCAATTATAGTCTTCTAATAATTGCATCAAACAATGTTGCTTAAACAGTAAATCACATATATGAAATTAATATTGACTTTTCTAATCTAAAAGAAATGAATGACCAATGTTCTGATGCCTGAAACAGAACAACATAGTTTTTATCCAATAGATATTACTTTTGCAAATGTTCTTGTAGGAGGATGTGATAGATATACTTCAACTAGAACAGCTAGTTTCTACGTAAGCTACAGCAGTTTTCATTCTGCTGGTGTGTAGTCTCATCCTCAACCACACTCACTACATGGAAAAGTGACTGGTGACTGTCTAGCAATATCTTGGTTGTGCTGACTCAGCATGTCATGTGATTAATTAGTGTAGAACACACGATCGTTTTGGGCATTTGTCTGCCATCATGATCAGTGAAATATCAGAGACTGGTTGCTTTTGCATACTCGTTGCGGTCACCAGGTATCAATAGTAAACTCACTAGTATAACATAGACTCTTTTCTGAGTTGGTAAACTAATGAACACATTTTTCCCACTCACAAACATCTGGTAGCTAAGCTTTGCAACATAGTAAAGGATTGTAGCCATCAGTAGTGAACAGTTTATCTTAATCACTAGAATAAATATTCCTTAGACATTTTCAGGAACATGTCACATACGTATCCAGGTAATCACATCATATTGTCTATGATTTGATGTATACTTGAATTGGATTGGTGTTCAGGATTCCTGCATACTGATTAAGGACAACCAAGAAATTGCTAGAAAGTCATTTGACAAGATATGTGGGCCATTAAAATCATTACTTCAGTCCAATAACATTCACTGATCATGACATCCATACAAAAATGAATATACTTCATTGTTGTGACCAAATTAATTATGTATTGTATAATTACAGTAATAGTAATGAAATGAATAATAGTTAATATTATTTCTTCCCACACAGAAAACATTACACCTACAAATCAAGACAAAGGTTTGTTGTTTTCATACTACCGATTATAAGAATGTTCATTTGTAATACCACTGTAGGTTTAATTGATTTAGGTGTGAAAGAGGTTGCAGAATTTATGAGAAAACTAGGTATCAACGAGGAATACGTAGAATCTGCAGAAGATATGGAGGTTAATGGAGTTATCATATCCAATTTATCAGATAAACAACTCAAACATCTTCTTGGAATGAAAAAAAATCCTGTGGCATTTTTACACTTTAAATGTTCTGTGAAGAGAGAGTTTGGAGGTCAGGCTATCAGTCCACTTGGTGTAAAATGTCTACCTCCTCAGACAGCAGAATTCTGTCGCCAGTTTGACGTACTCAAGAGTGCAGCTGAAATAATTTTGCAGCACAAAATAGATGGTGAGATGCTATGGGAAGCTGACATCGAAGTATTGGAGAACATTTCCAAAGATTCTCAGGAAGCAAGAAAAGTCATCGACGACAACCTCAAAGAATATGTTACAAACATAATATAATTATAAATGTGAGGTAAGATTAGCAAAGCATATAGCTATTTTTTTACAGATATAATTATATATACACAGAAATAATTTTTAAAGTATATTTTATATTTGTCAGTAGTTAAATGACTATTTTTTAGTAGCTTTTATTGTAATTTTGTGTGTTTTTTAAATTTAATACTTGAAATTCATGATATTCTATAGCTAATTACTTCACTTTACTGCTCATAATTATATAACATTCTTATGGTGCATCAAGCATGGTACAAGGAGGGATCATGGGTTTTCGTGGAGTTATTTAACTTAATGTTGCAAACAGTTTGAATTAAAATCATAATGAATTGTGTTACTAATTGAGAGAGACCTATGTATGTAAGTAGCATGGACCTGCATAGTTGACTGGCCTCTTCCTCTCATTTAGATATGTAAGCATGTGATGACATCACCTTCATAAATGATTAATGAATGAACGTATTAAGGTGATCAAATTCCGGCTTCAGATCTGAGTTAAGGATCAATCATCGTGATGTTCATATGCATATACCATGGGACAAGCTGCAATATATGAACGACGTGATGATTAACTTCATTTGAGTTCGATAAGGTTGTAATTTTACAACTACCTGCCAGAAAGGAAGTGCAAACTACTTAATAGAATACTAAATTAAACTGCAATTCACTGGTTCTTGGATTTACCACACCCCAAATTACTGTAGATTATATACATGGGTATACCAATTTGGTGACAGCATGTTGGCATTCTATTAGCTAAAACACCCATGCTCTTTTGAATGTGGTCAGGTGGTGCTTTGATTGAAGTATCCACCCTTTGATATTATACTTTGAAGTTAGCTTAGGAAATTGGAGTAGCATGTTGATGTACGTGTGATGTATAAACATGCATTGTAGCTAGTTCTACTGAGAGAGAAAGGGATGTTGGGAAAATAAATGAATTTGCCTGCAGACTTGTGTGATGCTGTGCTTGCAATAATTGTCCTAATCACAATACCTGGAATGCAGACAATTTTAAAGCACCCAAAGTATGACAATTTTTTAAAGCCCGCTAATCTTTTCAAGCATCCACCCCTAGTTACTACTTGACAACTAAATCATTAACTCAGTAAAAATAAAAATGAAAATCATAATAATGCATTACAAACAAACAGACTCATAAAAAGCAAACTTTGCCTAAATGCAACATTAGCAATAAAAATCAGTATGCAGGGTAATCTTGCTGGGGTGGGTATTCTTGTTGAGGAGGATATTCAGGATATCCTTGTCCTGGTTGTGGCAGATAACTGACAGTAGGATATTCCACTGGATAATCTGGTTGATACATATTAGCACCAGGATATTCCACTAGATAATCTGGTTGATACATATTAGCACCAGGATATTCCACTGGATATTGCGGTTGATATGTATCAGTGTTATGATAGGCAGCCGGTTGTGGTCCACAGTTCATGTATGCAGGGTACTGTGTATGATATGGAGCACTACCAATGTTACAAGTTTCATACTCTTCAGTCACACCAGTGTCATTAGTATTTTTGGTATACATAGCATTAGGTGTAGCTACCACTGTTGTGCGTGGCTTAAACTCATGATTGGAAGATGTACAGATTCCACTTCTAAGGCAACAACAAATGCAGAATGGTACAGTGAAGACCAGTATACAAATGCCTATGAATACAGCTGCTACAACTGATCCAATAATACCACCAGTAAAAGCACTTACTGCATGAAAAAGAGACAATGAAATGTCATGAGCTAACTAGGAAGTAGAATATACATATATATCATAACTTTACATGAAATGATTAATCAATTCTGGGTTCAATCGTTTACTGTATAAAAATTAAGTGGATTAAAAAGTGTCTGTGTTGTATCCACTTGTAAAGAAATTCCTGTGCCTTGTAAGGAGGTCACCCTGGTATCAATCAGATATGTCCTCGCTAGAGGTACACTAGTATGGATTTATGATGCATTTGGAAATGTGTCTCTGGCTACATCCTCAACTAAATTTTAATCTACAACATTATACATACATGATTGCATTTATATAAGAACGTTCAAATTAATACTCACCGGAACCAGGTTCACCAGTAGGAATTGGAAGACTGGCAATTGAGCTTGCAGATGAAGTGGTAGTGGAAATAGTACTGATAACATTTTGATTACCAGAAGTAGTTGAAGTGATACTAAAAGTGGTGGTACTAATACTAGAAGTGCTTGAACTAAATGTATCAGAATCTGTTCAAGAGATATTATTATAACATAATTAAATCATACATTTTATGTATGCAAAAATGAATAATAATAATTATTATTATACTAAAAGAACATTCAAATTAATACTCACCAGAACCAGGCTCGTCAGTAGGATTTGGAAGACTGGCAATTGAACTTACAGATGAAGTGGTAGTGGAAAGAACAGACATTGAGGCACTACTAGTAGTAGAAAATGAAGGTTTGACAAGTGAGTCAGCAGTTGAAGTGGTAGTGGAAATAGTAATAATAACATTTTGATTACTAGAAGTAGTTGAAGTGATACTAAAAGTGGTGGTACTAATACTAGAAGTGCTTGAACTAAATGTATCAGAATCTGTTCAAGAGATACGTAATCATAATAATATTATTATAACATATACATATTATGTATGCAAAATAAATAATAATAATTAATATTATTTTTTAAAAACATTCAATACTCACCAGAACCAGGCTTGTCAGTAGGATTTGAAAGACTGGCAATTGAGCTTACAGATGAAGTGGTAGTGAAAAGAATAGACATTGAGGCACTACTAGTAGTAGAAAATGAAGGTTTGATAAGTGAGTCAGCAGTTGAAGTGGTAGTGGAAATAGTAATAATAACATTTTGATTACTAGAAGTAGTTGAAGTGATACTAAAAGTGGTGGTACTAATACTAGAAGTGCTTGAACTAAATGTATCAGAATCTGTTCAAGAGATACGTAATCATAATAATATTATTATAACATATACATATTATGTATGCAAAATAAATAATAATAATTAATATTATTTTTTTAAAACATTCAATACTCACCAGAACCAGGCTCGTCAGTAGGATTTGAAAGACTGGCAATTGAGCTTACAGATGAAGTGGTAGTGAAAAGAATAGACATTGAGGCACTACTAGTAGTAGAAAATGAAGGTTTGACAAGTGAGTCAGCAGTTGAAGTGGTAGTGGAAATAGTAATAATAACATTTTGATTACTAGAAGTAGTTGAAGTGATACTAAAAGTGGTGGTACTAATAGTAGAAGTAAATGTATCAGAATCTGTTCAAGAGATAATCACAATATTATACATGTATGGAAACAATTATTAATAATGATGGTCTGATGTTGTGACTGCTATATACTCAGTAAATTAGTGTGAGAAAGTTGATTTGTTGATTTTGATATAATATTATTATTAGTATTGTTCATACATACATAATTATTAATTATTTGTAGAATGTAATTAATATGTGCACAATTATAATTAACACCAAACTAATCCTCGCAGATGCTCACAATGAAGTGATTACGTATACAAGCATTTGATTGCAAAATATTAACAATCTAAAATAATTATGCATATACCTGAAACGTTACAATATCCTCCAGTGATGGCCAAGTCAAACAAAGTTGAGGTCTCTAAAGTACAAATTAGAAGTATGATAAAAAAAAAGCAACAACTACTTAATTTTTGTACTTACGACAATCAAGAGTAACATCTTCAGAATGCAAACAATCATGATCTTCAGCAGATGGACAGCTTTGACAGTAAGTTAGACAATAGAATGTAGTATAATCACATTGCACATCATCAAACCAAATTGGTTGAGTTTCTCCAGTACTATATAAATAAATTGCATATATCAATAGTATTTAATAGTACATTTGGACCTCAGATACAGCAAATAATGATATCATTTTGTATCAGGAGCGCATGATGGAAAAAAGTAAGAGAGAAGGAGCGTGAAACTCCCACGCCACATGAAACTGTTCATGGCGTTGACCAAAGGAGTGTTTATACCGCCTGTTGTTACTCCTAGAAGATCTCCTAGACTAGCTGCTTGAACAAGAGACGACTAAACAGGTTACTCCAGTGAGAGAAACTCTTTAAAAAATTCCCTTTAACCAGATGCGAGTCCAAAGCTTTGTTGGACGAGCTTCAATCTTTTATTAAATGTTCTGAGAAGTATAGATTGTTAGAAGCTACTTCTATTACTGCCAAGATTGAGTTTAATGTGATAAAGACGTACCTTGTAATCACTAGAAGCATCAAAAGCAGTAAACACTTTTCCAATGATTTTTTGCAGGTCAAATTGCTAGTAAGATTTTCAACAAAATCCTTTCGCGATTGACTGAATTGTAATTGAACTTCATTAGCAGTCCATCATTTGATTCTGTCGCTACATCGCTGTGGGAAACTCTTTTTAGATCTTGTATATAGCAAGTTTCTTTTTGAAGCCATGCTGTATCACGTGGTGTCTAAAAATAGTATATCCGCTAGCGTGGGAATGCAACAGAAATATCTAATTAACGGCATTCAACGTGTGGGAGTTTCACGCTCCTTCTCTCTCACTTTTTCATCATGCGCTCCTGTTTTGTATGTATATGGTTTTTTTTAATGAAACCTATGTGCTCTAAATACTTTAGCGGTGGTGAAAAGAACAGTAAGTTGTAAAAGTGTAGTTTCTCTTTTTATGTAGCCTACACAAAATTGTGTTCAAAATTTCAAATGGAACCTTCAGGCTTCAGTTATAAATAATAGTTTGTCTACTGTAAAAACTTACATTTAATACCCTGATGGTCTGTCTAATTATTATACAAAAACAAAATAACAGTAAAACGTTATATTATACTCACATAGATAGATGATCATAGTCATTGTAGTCATTATAACCCAGTTGTTCACATGCCACAAAAGCATCTAATCCACTAAATGTATCATCACATACTGTTCCCCACTGCCCATTACAATAGATTTCTAATAGACCTTGATTGGAATATTCACCTCCTGTGAGACGAACCTGACCGGTGTAAGGGTTGTTCCATATTCGAGTTGAATCTATAAATATAAAAGCATAATTACATATATATATATATATATATATATATATATATATATATATATATATATATATATATATATATAACTATATACACTGTAAAAATTAATGGGTTATTTTAACACTCATTTGGTTATGTGAGTTTCAATACAATATTAATAATATACTCCTCAGACTATGTAAATTAATATTGATTTTTTTTCTTGTTATAATATTATAGATAATGTTTACAGGTAGTAATTTACTTCTTGATTAGTATATATATATAGGGTACATGTCATAAGAAAGAATGGTACCAATAATAATACAATCTACTTCAAACATAGTATATGTAAATCACTTAGTAATTACGACATCTCCTAACTTCTCTAATTTCTATGGATGTTATTTACTATTATAATTACAAATTCATGTACATAATTATACTAATTACTCTAGAATAAGCAAGTAACATGTTGTTTTCGCAGGTGTTAGAATTGGAATACTAATATAACACACCACAGTTTATACCTATAATACTATTCTGTGCATGTATAATTATAGCTACATTATATTAATGTATTTGTTACTGTATGGTTTAATACGACATGTACTTTATATAGATCAAGATCAGATGATGTATGACTTGTAAATGTTACCTAACAGGAAAAACAAATCAACATTCAGGAAAATAGATTTACATTGAAACTCCTGTAACCAACTGAAGGTTAAAATAACCTATCATTTTTTACAGTGTACATATATAATTATGTATATATATATATATATATATATATATATATATATATATATATATATATATATATAGCTATATATATATATATATATATATATATATATATATATATATATATATATATATATATATATATAATGTATATTTATATTATAATTATAAATTATGAAATCATAATTATAGAATTTGTTATATTCAACTTGAATATAATATACATACATAAATTATATATATTATGTATGTATTATGTGTATATTCATATGGCAGTTAGATACTAGCTTGGTTTGTTTTGAAAGTTTATGCTTTGTGGATTATCAAGAGTGTGTGCTTGTTTAATAATATTCACGATGCACATGTACTCACAGCAAGTAACCACAACATCTCTGTTATTGTTATTACAGTATGTGGAATACTGAGAACTGACATCACACTGTAACAACACCAAATAGTTGCTAGTAGAGCATGATACATCTTCAATTACCATTGAATTAAGATCTGTACCATATCTGAGAAAGTTTTGATAAGAATATAGAAATGTAATACTATAGTTATTATTATTTCAATTCCTCCTGAAACTGTATAAGTCAATGCTTTTTTCTTGTCTAGCTAGGTGATGTTTACAAGTAGTAATTTCATTTTGATCTATATTGACAAATTATGGCATGATAACAAAAGCAATACAATTATTATTAATGAATTAATGAGCTATATAGTAACATCTGTTGTTTTTGCAGATGTTGGAATTGGGAAACTAATAACACACCACAGGTTGTACCTATGCATTACTATACTATGAACTGTGCATGACTTGTAAATATTACCTAACAGAAAATATATAAATCAGCATGGAGCAAAATATTATTGCATTGAAACTCAATTGAAGGTTAAAATAACCTATTTTTTTACAGTGTATGATTTGTGTAGTGTTATAATTGTTTCGGTAACAAAATGTGCTTTGCTTATTTTAGTTGCCAAAATAATTATTTGGGTTTTTTATTGACACATATAGTGTCACTTTTAGTGTAAAGGTAACAACAAACTGAATATTTTCTGTGTATAAACAAAATACATTATTAATCTATCATGCTAATGATAATACATAAATGTATAGCATTTCTTATTACAAGAGCAACACATGTATATATACAACTACTCCACTACTATTTAGGCTAGTTAGTTATCTAGTGTGTCACACTTCACAAGTATTCCATTTTGAATATTAGTTACTATGGCTAACACCTTTGAATACATATAGTCTTAGTAAATTAATAGGTTATTTAAACCCTCATTTTGTTAGATTGGTTTCAATACAAATCCCTCCAAGTAGGTGTATAACCTACATATAAACACTGCTTTGTGGTTTTCTCTCTGCATGCATGGTTAGAAACATATGACACTGCATAATTGTAAAATAATTTTGAAGCAGTATAGATTTTACCTCAAACTAAAGGGTTGATGCAAGTTAATATATAGCTACATTGCTCATACAATTATTAGCAATAATACTAACAAACTGATTTGTCCTGAATTTCCATAACTAGAGACACCGGTAAAAGCAAGTTGCTGACACAACACATTTGCTTCACTGTATCCAAAATAAGCATCATCACAAATATTACCCCATGTGTCATCATAGTATATCTCAGCTATACCAGAACTCCAAGCTTGAATTGTGGAATAATAATTATCTCTGACCAAACGCAGTGCACCATTGGAAGTTTCTGAAAAGGTATATTATATTTCTCTTTCTTTTATAATTATATATATAGTATAGAAAGTTATTAAATAATCTAGCTCAGTACATACTCACCTCCCCCAACTTGCGTTACTGCGATAGAGAAAAGAAGAAATAGACTTAGATGCAGTTCCATAATAATATTCTGCAACAATTCTAAATGGGTGTGTCATCAGGTAGTACGTGGGAAAGCAATCATAGGGATAGGCCCTACGATGAAGCCGTGCCGTCCCTACATAAAGAGTACTACTGTCAGATAACAAAGTGGAGCCATGGTTCTACGGAAGCATGTTGTATAAGTACAGGTATAAATTTTACTACTATCTGTTTTCATTGAAAGTCTAGACAGTAGTATGTACTATAATAACATCATGAACTGATGTCACATACACAGCTCAGGCTATCAACTAATAGTTGTATAAATATGGCGGGGGATTACTGTCAATTGAATCAATTTTAATCATGATGAAGTAGAAATACCACCCTCATGACAAAGTACCACTACCTCACGACGAAGTAGTACCACCTCATGACGAACAGTATACCATTGATAATTTTGACAGTAATCCCCCGCCATATATAAACACAACAGTTTGGAATCCAAACAAATAATATTATGTTGACATGTAGTAATTTTGTTGCACATGGCATGCACATGCATAGCTAGAGCCAACACATTATCTCACTGTAATAATTGGTTATATAAACATTGAATCAATTGTGGAATAGTAGATATTTTTTTAGTTGCTGACAGTCGATTCTAGACTTCTGCAACTATGTAGAGAACAAGAAGGTACATATTAAGTTAACATTCTTTTTGGGTTTTACATATTCAAAATTCTGCGTAGGGGTCAAATATCACGACATCACCCCTCTATGGTTAAACAACATTTATTTCATGATAGAAGGTTCAAATTTAACTCAACCAAATATCTATTAAAGCACTGTAAAGAACATCAAAAGTTGAATATATTGAATTAGAATGTGTACATGTATGACTGTTAGCACAGCTAGACTGTACTATCTATGCTGTTAGGAATAAATCTGAAATTTAACCCAAGCAAAAAACTGATTTAAAGAATATATATCAAATGTTGCAAGTGGAAATGCTGTGCTATCATTAGGTATGATTTCAACAAAGTCTTTTCATGATTGAAGCTCCAAATTTAACTTAAGCAAAAATCTGTTAACACCACTGTATAAAATCTGTGTAAAAATGGGCTATAAGATTATGGTTCTTATAGCCCATTTTTGCTTAAGTTAAATTTGGAGCTTCAGTCATGAAAAGACTTTGTTGAAATCATACCTAATGATAGCACAGCATTTCCACTTTTAATAATCTTTACAATGGTTTAATCAGTTTTTTGCTTGGGTTAAATTTCAGATCTATTCCTAACAGCATAGATAGTACAGTCTAGCTGTGCTAACAGTCATACATGTACACCATTCTAATTCAATATATCATCAGATTTTGCACTCAAAGTATGACATACATAATTATGGTTCTTATAGCCCATATCGCAATTACATATAATGCATGTTTTGAAGATATATGATATATATATATATCCCGATACGGCGAAACATCAAAGTAAACCACAGGGATATATAAGATATAGCACACTGTGGTCAAATATAGCACTGTGGTCAGCAGATATAGCACTGCGGTCAGATATAGCACCTGCAGACTACAAGAAAACAACGCTTACCTTCTCCAAAGTGCCGACAATAAGGTAGGAGAAGCATCAAACATCAACAAAGGTTTTGTCTTTCGTGATATATATTGGTTATATCACAGCCACTTGTGCTATATCATATTTATAAAAACCTCGCCCTTGGGCTCGGTTTCTGATATAGCACTCGTGCTGTGATATAACCTATATAATATATTGTTGTAATATGTAATTAGTCATGTAGTAAATATGTTGTACATATGTTTAGTCTTTGATGTTTAATTACAGTCTTCAGTTATACTAACATATGCTTTGAGTTTTATATTTAGCACCTGCCTTTTCTCATTATTAATGTACCTTGTACTTTTGTCAGTTGTGACAGCTGCTTTTGTTTACTGTAAGGCCTGTTAGTACATAAGGCTCAGTTTTCTTTTATTTACTAGAGAATGATAATCATTGTGGGGCAAGCCTGAGAGAACACATAAAAAGGTGTGGTTGTAAGACGAGAGTGTGTGCAACTGCGCATACATTATGAACACGTGCAAGTCTGTGAAGATGGCAAACGCTACAGTTCACAGAATAGTGATGGAAGTTTCACCAATAAAGGTAAGTAGGAAAAACCCTGATGTTAAATACTTTAGCAGGAAGATCACTTTGCTCAGCCATCTATAGCTGTTCTCTCTATCTGTCTCTCCCGCATAATCTCTCTTTTCTTTGCTCAGCAGTCGAATCATCTCTTATCTCCCTCTGTCTGTCTCACCAACTTTCATAATCTGTCTCCATAGCTCTTGTCTCTCCAGCATAATCTTCAATCTCTCTTCGGAGGCTTTGCTCAGCTTATCTTCCTCTGTCTCCATTCAGTCTCTCTTCTCTTACGTAATCTCACCTCTCTCTCCGCTTTAGTTTCTCCGGATCGTTTGGCTCTGTCCCTTTCTCTTCATGATGAACAATGCTGGCTTTCTCAAATTTTATTGATACAAATTAAAAGATATTTACGGAATACGAGAATTAAAAGTATTTACGGAATACGTACGAATACAAGCATAAATATATATACAATGCAAACTTTCGCTCAGGCTCGCCCCAATTATATTCTTATACAAGTTATCAAAATTATATTCTACAAGTCATAACTCTGTTAAACTTTGCGGCGACTACCCTTTCGCACTGGTTGTTGGTTATTTACAACATATATAATCATGCATGCAGTTTTGTTTCACTCAGGAGGGTAGTAATCATAAGTGTTAAACTCATTACAATATTACACCAGAGAAACTATTGATAAATTGAAAATATAAATTTTTGATATGATTATAATCATAATAATAATTATTATTATTATTAAAAAAGGAATACGTAATAATAGCTATTTAATTTTTGTAAAACGAAACAAATGACAAAACAATACTCAATTTATGATAAAGATTCATCTAAAATAATATAATTGTAAGAATTCGCAAAAGATTTAATTTTTCCAAACAAAATTTATTTATCACAGTGATGTTCTGTCAGAATTAACTGTTCAATTAGGTGGTAATGTGTTGCTGTTAGATTCATTCTCAATAACTACATCAATTTCATCATTATGTAATATAACATCACTTTAATTTGAATATAATATACATACAGTGGAACCTCCATTTAACGAACAGTTTGGGGATTTTTACTTTGTCCTTTATACAGAGGTGTCCTTTACAAGGAGGTTCTCTAGTTCAGGCACTGGTAACGCAAACTTTAAGACTTTATAAGACTCAGAATTGTTTCAGAGAAGATGTATTAAGAAATCCACAGATGTAAAATTTATTTTTCATCATCACCAGGAAGATATTAACTCTACCAACTATAATTGAAATAAGCGTTTTCGTTATTAATTTATAATTCGGTACTAGCTATAGCTATATAGTTATACATATCATTGATAATCAATATTTTAAAAGTATAGTGAGTTTTGTTGATCATGACCCCCTAGCCCATATGCGGAAGCAACTCCAGCTAATATAACTAGCAGAGGTGGATCATACAGGACAAGAACCTGTGAAGCACCCAGTACCTTCTTTGCTCCCCGGAATGCTAGAACACAATCATGATTCCATTTCAGGCCTAGCTGTAGTAGGCTATTGAGTGGATGGACGTTGACAAATCGTGATGAGCTTCCCATAATAATTTAACAGGCCAAGGAACGGGTGCAACTCTTGTACATTTTGTGGCTTGCGTGTGTTGATGATTGTGCCCAACTTGTTGGGTATGGCATGTAAGCCTTCACCATATATTCTGTGACCTGGCAGATGTTGGAGGAATTTACACTTTCTCCTTTTAATTTGTACTTGATGTTGCGGTAAATTGTGGCTAATCTGTCCAAATGATCAAAATTATTGATGCCTGTCACTAGTATGTCGTTAATTAACCCTTACACCACTGAGCTTGTTTTTCAAAACTCTTCCCATTAATTTCCAACACCTTTCGCTTCCTCCTCCAGGGTGTGGCAACGCCAGACTACTTGCTTACCAGGACTCGAATGTCCCCAAGCACTTCGTAGGACTAATTCAAATGCAGTTTTCTCCGTCTTTTGTCTGCAATTGGGGCAGACAAAACTGCCCCATTGCATGTTGGCACCAGCTACACCCAGCAAAAGAAATGTTTACCAACCAATTATGTGGGCGGGGTCACTGAATCCCCAAATTATGTGGACATCCCCATTTAAAATCCCCCCATTACTTGATATTTAGGGCAAAGGGCGGCCACAAAACCATAAACATTTTACCATTTACATGGGCTTATCAATTACAAACATTTGGAATGCTAGGATCACACTCCGAACTACGTAGGAGTCAAATTTCACATACGTGTGACATCAGCCCCTCTAGGGTTAAACAACATTCATTTCATGATCGGAAGGTTCAAATTTAACTCAACCAAATAGCATTGTAAAGAACATCAAAAGTTGCATATATTGAAGTGGATCTGACTGATCTAAGCATAATTAGAATGGTGTATGACCGTTAGTATAGACTGTACTATCTATGCTGTTAGGAATAAATCATTTCAGTCTGAAATTTAACCCAAGCAAAAAACTGATTAATACCATTGTAAAGAGCATCAAATGTTGTGAGTGGAATTGCTGTGCTACCATTAGGTATGATTTTAACAAAGTCTTTTCGTGATTGAAGCTTCAAATTTAACTCAAGCATCAGATTTTGCATTTGAAGTATGGCATACATAATTATGGATCTTATAGTCTATATCCCAATTACATATAATGCATGTTTTGAATATATATATATATATATATAATATATATATATATATATATATATATATATATATATAATATATATATATAGTATGATGGTGACATCATCCCTTTGATGTGGTGAGTCCTATATATATATATATATTGTATATAGACCTTCCATTTGCACACTATGCAGGAGATGTCACCATCACACAATATATTGTATATAGTATGCTAATAGGCCCTATATACTGAATATAGGACCCTCGTTTTGTGTCCTCAGATGTGATATAGCCCTCGCAAGCTCGGGCTATATCACATCCTTGGACACATAACCCAGGTCCTATATTTTGTATATAGGACGTATTAGCATACTATATAATATACATATATATATATATATATATATATATATATATATATATATATATATATATATATAAGCATGAATGCAGTTTAGTTTCATTCAGGAGGGCAATAATATGATATTTGTCTATTATTTGATGATGTTATAGTATACTTGAATTGGATTGGTGTGCAGGATTCCTGCATACTGATTAAGCCCAACTAAGAAATTGCTAGAAAGTCATGCGACAAGATATACGAGCCATTAAAATCATTGCTTCAGTCCAATTACAGTCACTGATCATGACATCCATACAAAAATGAATATACATGTGACCAAATTAATGATTAATGTTAAATAAGTATAATCGTAGTAATAGTAGAGAAATTAATAATAGTTAATATTATTAGATCCTAACAGGAAACATTACACATGCAAATCAAGACAAAGATTTGTTCATTTGTAATACCACTGTAGGTTTAATTGGTTTAAGTGTAAAAGAATTTATGAGAAGATTAGGTATCAATGAGGAATATGTAGAATCTGCAGAAGATATAGAATGTTAATGGAGTTATTATATCTAGATAAACAACTCAAACATTTATTGGAATGAAAAAAAAATCCTGTGGGATTTTTACACTTCAAATTTTCCATGATGAGAGTATTTGAAGGTGAGGGTATTAATCCACTTGTTGTAAAATGTCTACCTCCTTAGACAGCAGAGTTCTGCCGCTAGTTTGAAGTACTCAAGCATGCAGCTGAAATAATTTTGAAGCACAAAATAGATGGCGAGATGCTATGGGAAACTGACATCGAATTATTGGAGAAAATGTCCAAAAATGCTCAGGAAGCAAGAAAGGTCATCAACAACAACCTCGAAGAAATGTTACAAACAAATTAATTATAAATGTGAGGTAAAATTAGCAAAGTATATATATAGCTATTTTTTTTTACAGATACATATAATCAGGAGCGTATGAACCCCGCCGCTCCTGATATAATATATATAACAAATACTTTTTTAAGTATATTATTTTTATAATTGCCAGCAGTAACTCAACAATAATTATACAAGCATGAAATAAGTAATACTCATAATTATATATATAACATGCATAAAGCATGCTACAAGGGTGGGTACAAGGAAGGATGATGGGTTTTCATTGAACATGTACAGTTACTTAACTGAATGTTGCAACTGCAAACAGTTTGAATTAAAATTAACTTGTAATAAATTGCATTACTAATGGTGAGACTTATATAATGTATGTATGTAGCATGGACGTGCATAGTTGGCCTCTTCCTTTCCTTATTTAGATATATATGTAATAATGATCTTGCCAGAGTAAACTCATACATAGACACATTATAAAACATGAGCAAAGAATATGAGATAGTTACAAAATCAACTATGTTTCTGGATCTGCTACAACCATCTACCTTCCTCTCGCATACATACAGTAATGACAATTCTATGATGTCCATGACAGGTTGTAAGAATGTGATGTTATGAAATGGTCTCCGAGACTGATACCTTCTTGTAGATAATAGTTGCATGTACATAGTGGTGTGATTATATGGATTAGGCCAAAAATGACACACTTTTCCCTGGCTCATGCAGTTTAGTATGTTATGATTGTTATAGCATTGAGCAGCATATTCAATAGGTGCACACAACTCATAGTCTAGACTGGCTGACCTGAGCACTGGTGAAAGTAGTAGTATATATATGCAAGGTTCGCCTACAATGCATACGAGTGACCAACCCTGGAAACAAGTGAACATATATATAGACACCTATCATCAATGCCACTACATACCCAAATCCCCTGTGGGGAAGTTACCACTATGATTATATTTCAGAAACCATTCCTCCCTCTCCATTTAACATTCCCAAATTCAGATTATCAAGAGAAATATCTTTAGCTATTGGTCAACTTGAACATTATCTTGTGTCAGTGTCAAAATTAAACAATTTCATAAACGAAAAGTAATTTTTTTTTTAAATCAATAAAATGAAACATATTTTTGAAATTAAAAACCACAATAGCTTTTTATAAATACTGGTTTCATATTATGCTAAAAAGAGAGTTACAAAGATACAAACTATAAGTGTATTACATGTGAAATAAACTTATTTGGTGTCACAAACACTACAAACTAAAAGTATTTTCAAAGTAATTACGGTATGAAAATAATATATATTTTTTATAGTTTGTAATACCCATTATGATGATCATCATTATTATAATAACTTAGAAGTTCAGTTTATATGCAACTTGCTGTTCATGCACATCACAAAATATCATAAAAACATGTTTATGAAACATGCAATGACTACCAGTATTGGAATGGTGAAATGACTAAGTCCATCACTTCAAGTTTGCAAGCAACCAATAGTTTTGGCAATAATTAGGATATAGCTAACATATCTTATATAATATTATTACTTCAAAATTTGTAAACTGACTACATAAGACAATTGACTAGTAGCTAGCATGAAGAAATCATGAATACCATTTTTTTAACCCCAATTTTCCCGATTGAATACGATGGTAAAATGGCTGTGCTTTCAATATTTAAGCAACCAATCATACTAAACACATCTAGTTTTGAGGCTATTCAGAATATCATAGCATACATCACAATGTGTAGACCACCTAAAGACAAATGCTCAGAAGCATGAAGTATAAACCATCACTTTGATGAGAAATACCTAAGCCTTTGCACAATCAATATGAGTATCCAATCTTACAAAATACAACTAGTCTAGCACTACTCCATGTAGTGACAATAATTACAACATAACTTACCTTATTTCAGATCAAAATTCATAGTAGGTAAAGGCTTAGAACCACGAAGTACTTAGTACCAGTTTTAAACCTATGTCTATCCTACATTCAATATTGTAAACAACTAATCCTACCAACCACAAATACTTTCATTAATATTTAGGATATCATGTATTTTATATAAGATATCACATATCATATCCTACCAAAATTATCATGTCTTTCTTTTAGACATGTAAGCATGTGACTTCATAGACGACCCCACCTTCATAAATCATTAACGAATGCAGGTATTAAGGTGATCAAATTCATGCTTCGGATCTGACTTAAGGATCACTCATCGCGATGTTCATTCCATGGGATGAGCTGCAATATATGAACGTTGCAATGATTGATCCTTAACCCTTTGAGTTTGATATAAGGTTGTAATTTTACAACTTCCAGGAAGGACAATCTAACTTAATAGAATACTGAATTAAATTGCAATTCACTTGTCCTTGGATTTACCACACCCCACATTACTGTAGATTATGAGAGTATACCAATGTGGTGGCAGCATGTTGGGATTCTATTGGCTAAAACGTCCATGCTTTGTTAAATGTGGTCAGGCGGCGCTTTGATTCAAGTGTCTGCCATTTGATGTTACTTTGAAGTTAGCTTAGGAGATTAGAATACCATGTTGATATCTAGACTTGCTTTATAGCTAGTTCTATTGAGAGAGAAAGGGATGTTGGGAGAATAATGAAAACAGTGTTTGCTTGCAGACTTGGGTGATGCTGTGCTTACAATACAATTGGCCTAAATTTGATCATCTCAATACCTGGAATGCAGACAATTTTAAAGCACACAAGTATGACCATTTTTTAAAACCCGGCCAATATCATTTTAAGCCTACACCCCTGGTTATACTTGACAACTAAATTTATAACTCAGTAAAATCATAATAATGCTATAAAAGAGATACATAAAAAGCAAACTTTGCCTAAATGCAACGTTAGCCCTAAAACGTTTCCTAATAATTAACAATCAGTATGCAGGGTAATCTTGCTGGGGTGGGTATTCTTGTTGAGGAGGATATTCAGGATATCCTTGTCCTGGTTGTGGCAGATAACCGACAGTAGGGTATTCCACTGGATAATCTGGTTGATACATATTAGCACCAGGATATTCCACTGGATAATCTGGTTGATACATATTAGCACCAGGATATTCCACTGGATATTGCGGTTGATATGTATTAGTGTTATGATAGGCAGCCGGTTGTGGTTCACGGTTTATGTATGCAGGGTACTGTGTATGATATGGAGCACTACCAATGTTACAAGTTTCATACTCTTCAGTCACACCAGTGTCATTAGTATTTTTGGTATACATAGCATTAGGTGTAGCTACCACTGTTGTGCGTGGCTTAAACTCATGATTGGAAGATGTACAGATTCCACTTCTAAGGCAATAACAAATGCAGAATGGTACAGTGAAGACCAGAATACAAATGCCTATAAATACAGCTGCCACAACCGATCCAATAATAACACCAGTAGAAGCACTTACTGCATGAAAAAGAGACAATGAAATGTAATTATTTTCATGAGCTAACTGGGAAGTGGAATATACAATATACATAATATATAACACAACTAAAAAATCCTTTTACACGAAATGGTTAATTAATTCTAGGTTCAATTGTTTACTGTATATAATTTAAGTGGATTAAAAAATGTGTCTGTTTTTAGTCCTCTCCCTGTCGCCACTTGTAAAGAAATCTATGCCTTATAAGGAGGTTGCCCTTGTATCAATCAGATATCTCCTCACTAGAGGTACTCTTATGGATTTATACAGCACTTGGAAAATTTGTCTCCGGCTACAGTTTCAACTAAATTCTAACCTACCTCTAGCAGATCATGCATAGAAATATCAAAAACTGACTACTATTAAAACAAAATTATACATGCTTGCATTTATAATAAAAGAACATTCAAATTAATACTCACCGGAACCAGGCTCATCAGTAGGAATTGGATGACTGGAAATTGAACTTACAGATGAAGTGGTAGTGGAAATAATAGATGTGGTAGTGGAAATAATAGATGTGGTAGTGGAAATAATAGATGTTGTAGTGGAAATAATAGATGTTGTAGTGGAAATAATAGATGTTGTAGTGGAAATAGTACTGATAATATTTTGATTACTAGACGTGGTGGTACTAATACTAGAAGCACTTAAACTAAATGTATTGGAATCTGTTCAAGAGATAATCACAATATTATACATGTATGCTAATAATAATAATGGTCTGATGTGGTGATTGATGGAGTATGTTTTGTGACTGCTATATGTTCAGTATATTAGTGTGAGAACGTTGATATGCCATATATAATATTATCATTAACTTTGTATTATTCATATATACATAATTATTACAGAATGTAATTAATTGTGCATAATTATAAATAACACTGAACTAATCCTCACAGATATTCACAATGAAATGATTATGTATACAAGCATTTGATTGCAAAATATTAACAATCTATGCATATACCTGAAACGTTACAATATCCTCCAGTGATGTCCAAGTCAATAGACAAAGATGAAGTCTCTAAAGTACAAATTATAAGTATCATCAAAATAAGTAGTTCTTATACTTACGACAATCAAGAGTAACATCTTCAAAATGAAAACAGTCATGATCTTCAGCAGATGGACAGCTTTGACAGTAAGTTAGACAATAGAATGTAGTAAGACCACACTGCACATCATCAAACCAAATTGGTTGATTTTCTCCAGTACTAAAGTAATTGCATATCAATAGTTACAGCAAATAATATCATTTTGTATGTATATTGTTTTTTAAATGAAACCTATGTGCTCTAAATACTTTAATGGTGGTGAAAAAAAACAGTAATTTGTGAAAGTGTAGTTTCTCTTTCTATCCAGCCTACAAAAAATTGTGTTCAAATGGTAATTTCAGGCTTCAGCTATAAATAATAGTTTGTTAGAAGCGAAAAAGCACACAGACAAGATTGGGATGGGATGGTGCCTTAGCAACAAAATCAAAATAACCACTTTCATGTAACAACCAAACAATTTTTTAGGTTTTCCTTTTATTCTCTAACTATTGTTATGTTGGGATGTTATATGGAAGCTGTTATTTTAATTTTGTTGCTAAGGTAACATCACAATCTTGTTTGTGCTTTTTTGGTTTTAACATCCCTACATGTTCTTTCATTTTTTCGAAATTGTTTTTAGTATTCTTATAAAACATTTATATATAATATATTTAAACCACTATGATGTCTAACATCAAAGGTACCGACAGTTCTATATTTTCCATATATAGTACACTTTTTACCACATCCAGTTATATATTTTCCTGATGTTGTTCACAACAGTAGAAAACAACGCACTTGCCTCATATTTAGTGAAAGCACACCAACTACTTTATTTTTCTTCTCCATCACTGGCAACATTGATTAATTCAAACTACTATAAACCATTTAAACCACTGGTTTTGCTCTTGCTTACTACAACATTGGAGGTAAGGTCTCGAAGCTTATAAGCATACAGCACTCAGCTTCGCCTTGTGCCTCTCGATCTACACCTTGTCCTATACTTCCAGTGCTTTAACTAATACATACATACACAGAATCTGATATATATATATATATATATATATATATATATATATATATATAATATGTTATATTATTACATTGAAATAACAGTAAAACGTTATATTATACTCACATAGATAGATGATTATAGTCATTGTAGTCATTATAACCCAGTTGTTCACATGCCACTAAAGCATCTAATCCACTGAATGTATCATCACATACTGTTCCCCACTGCCCATTACAATAGATTTCTAATAGACCTTGATTGGAATATTCACCTCCTGTGAGACGAATCTGACCGGTGTAAGGGTTGTTCCATATTCGAGTTGAATCTATAAATATAAAAGCATAATTATATATATAAAGAATAGTAAAAACATTTTCAATAAAAATAAAGGAAGATGTAGGGACATGCGAACAAGGTTTGGAGGTTAACGTAAGACCTAAAATTAAACAAACCACTTCCATATAACCCTACATAAGTACTTACACCGCTATAAAGCAAAACACAAAGTGCCGTACTTATGTATAGGTTTATAATTATGGAAGTGGTTTGTTTAATTTAAGGTCTCCCAACGCAGTTCACATGCTTATTGGGTTTTGATGTCCCTACATCTTCCTTTATTTTTATTGATAATGTTTTTATTATTCTTGTTTGCATTATTTTTTTTCTAAATGGTAGATGATTTGTGAATATTTTATGCAGATTGCTATGAGGCTTGTTCGTCATTGAAGGTCGGTCTTTTGTATAATTATATCCATTGTTATGAATTGATTATCATACTTTTGATGAGGCTGCCTATTTTATATTTCACTTACAGCTTTGCCACAAATGGTATCTTTGTGTCAATCATTCAGCATTCCAGTGCTTATCATAGTATATAACAGCATTCCAGTACTTATCGTAGTATATAACAGCATTCCAGTGCTTATCATAGTATATAACAGCATTCCAGTGCTTATCATAGTATATAATATTATATCATCAGTGTACAATGGTTTTAATATTAATGATTATTATGCTCATTATTTTATTATTATTATGAACTTGAGATTTTGCCAGTTTTGCAACTCGCCGGTTCCGACAATCTTTGGTCATCTAGAGGGTGCTGGTAGTCATAACAACACTAGATATGAATAGATGCGTGTGTATTAAAACTTATCTGTATATATTACCAGAAATCTCAGCTCATCACATTTTTTTTCGGTGCCATCTCTACATAGAGAGTACTACCGTACTCTCTGATATATATAACTATATACATATAATTATAATTATATATATATTATATATATATATATATATATATATATATATATATATATATATATATATATAGCTATATATAGTATGATGATGACATCATCCTTTGATGTGGTGATCTGAGGTCTATATATTGTATATAGACCTAAGAGGAGGTCTATATTTTTAAATATAGACCTGTCTGACCACTCTGTGTACACTATGCAGGAGATGTCACCATCATACAATATATTGTATATAGTATGCTAATAGGTCCTATATACTGAATATAGGACCCTCGTTTTGTGTCCTCAGATGTGATATAGCCCTATAATATATATATATATATATAAATTATTATGTATATTTATATTATAATCTGGCCCCCCTGAAATTTTTGGTACTCATTTTTCATTATTCATTGATTATAATTTTTAATAGCTTTGCCAAGCCCTTTAATCTAGCACAACCCACTACCAATTAATTGTGTAAGCTACAAGCCACGTGTAAACAGTAAACTACATAAACTACTAGCCACAACCAGCTATCTGTAAAAGTAAAAGATGTCAAAGCAATTGAATTTGTTTAATTTAACTAATATAAGATCTAACCAGGAGCCCATAAAAAAAGAGAGGGTACCCTCTCTTTTTTTATGGGCTCCTGATCTAACTTAATAGCTATATGTGTTATGGCAATTCAACATTTAATAGCTACAGGTCAAAGAATAAATAGATTAAGACTTAGACTAAGGATAAGAATAACAGAAAACAGCGGAGTGTCTGACTTGTCGATATTATCCATTGAAAAAGAAATAGCTCGGGAATTACAAGAAGACAAGATAATAGATGATTTTGGTGCTAGTGATAAGTATAGACGCATTCTTTTGCTTTAATGAAAATGATAACCTAATGAGCCATGTACCGCACCACCACACCCAAATATGGGTGTGTCAGTCACCATAATTGACCACGCCTTTCATGAATAAACTATTGGCCCCTCCAAACAAAACAACCTAGATCCTGATTATAATTATAAATTATGAAATCATAATTATATATAATATAATTTGTTAGATTCAACTTGAATATAATATACATACATAAATTATATATATTACGTATGTATGTGACTGCAAAAACAAAGTTGTTAAATTAACTAATTTATTTGTTAGCACAGTTGCAACACTGTAAAATATTGTTTGTTGTTTCACTCAATTCGGTTTGTTTGTTATATACAATGTCATATGTCTACAGTATCACTGATGTGTCCCCCTATACTATAGAGTTATGTTATAATGTGACAAATGTTTACTATAGCTAGCTGCTTTGACTGCAAGACTGTTACTGTCAAGCAGTATGAAAGATTTCTTGTTTTACAGTAAATATACTTTGACAGTGACACTTACTGTCATGCAGTATGAATAACATCTAGTTTTGCAGCCTGTCCATGGCTTCATAGCAATTATTTATGTTTGATGTTTATAAGTTTAAAATGTAATTCATAATAATGGATATAATTATACAAAGGGCTGACCTTCAATGACAAATAAATTAATCAAAATAACAAATCAGTTTTTACAGTGTAGTATGTGTGTATATTCATATGGCAGTTATAGTAGGTAGAAATACTTGATTTTGTCAGCTCAAATAGGGTGTAGCAATATACAACACACTTGCATATATACTAATACTGGACTAGGTTTGTTAGTATGGTAATAAAAGTGATACTAGCTTAGTTTGTTTTGAAAGTTCATGCTCTGTGGATTATAAAAATGTGTCCTTGTTTAATAATATTCACGATGCACATGTACTCACAGCAAGTAACGACAACATCTCTGTTATCGTTATCACAGTATGTGGAATACTGAGAACTGACATCACATTGTAACAACACCAAATAGTTGCTAGTAGAGCATGACACATCTTCAATTACCATTGAATTAAGATCTGTACCATATCTGAGAAAGTTTTGATAAGAACATATCAATAATAAGAAATGTACTATAGTTATCATTATGACATAGAAGGGACCTCCTCCTCCTCCCCCAAAAATGTTAGTAAGCATATTATCATAATAAGATAACAACATAATAATTAAAAACAAGTGTATATAGAGAAAAAAACATCCCTATATTTGCTTTGTGATGACTATGTATTAAGCATTGCTGATGGCACTAGTGTCTCTACCTTTCTGTGTACTTTTGGGGCCTGAAGACGTAAGTGTAAGCCTAATTGCAGTCTAAATACACAGATGTCTGATGAACTGACTGAGGTACTCCTTCAAGGTTCTAAATGATGACTTCCTCGTGTCTGAAACTCAACAACTTATCATACTTACTTGTTAAAGATTCTTGCATAATATCTATACTGTTTCTCTGCTATATACAACAGTTATTAGCAGTTTTACATCCTTTCTGAATCTTCCAGGCTGACCGAGCCCCCGGGAATGACGCAACTTCCTTAACCACGTATACAACGCATAGTCGCTCAAGTGACACAAGAATATATATATATATATATATATATTATATACATTAAACCCCGTGGAAAGCAATTATAGGGATGGCCCTATTATTATAATAAATTATGTATAATAATGATTATTTATAATTATAGTATATATACATTCGATGTGCCAATGTAAAATGAAAAAGATAAACATGTAATGTGAATTTCAGTTGCCAAAATAATTATTTATGTTTCTTATTGACACAATACATGACACAAAAGTTATATTTTTACTCAAACAAAACACAATTAAAATTATTAATTATATCATGATAATGATAATACATAAATGTATAGCATTTCTTATTACAAGAGCAACACATGTATATACAACTACTCCACTACTATTTAGGCTAGTTAGTTATCTAGTGTGTCATACTTCAGAACTATTCCCATTTTGAATATTAGTTATTATGGAAAACACCTTTGAATATATATAGTCTTAGTATTACGTTTGGCACACTGTAAATATTAATAGGTTATTTAAACCCTCGTTTTGTTACATCGGTTTCAATACAAATCCCTCCAGGTAGGTGTATAACCTACACCCTGCTTTGTGTTTTTCTCCCTGTATGCAACATATCAAGGCTAAAATAATTTTGAAGCAGTATAGATGTTACCTCTAACTAAAGGGTTGATGCAAGTTAATATATAGCTACATTGCTCATATAATTATTAGCAATAATACTAACAAACTGATTTGTCCTGAATTTCCATAACTAGAGACACCGGTAAAAGCAAGTTGCTGACACAACACATTTGCTTCACTGTATCCAAAATAAAAATCATCACAAATATTACCCCATGTGTCATCATAGTATATCTCAGCTATACCAGAACTCCAAGCTTGAATTGTGGAATAAAGATTATCTCTGACCAAACGCAGTGCACCATTGGAAGTTTCTGAAAAGGTATAATATATTTCTCTTTATATATATATATATATAATTATAATATTGTATAGAAAGTTATTAAATAATATAGCTCAGTATACATACTCACCTCCCCCAACTTGCGTTACTGCGATAGAAAAAAGAAGAAATAGACTTAGATGCAGTTCCATAATAATAATATTATTCTGCAACAATTCTAAACGGGGGTGTGTCATCCAGGTAGTCGAAGCCGTGGGAAAGCAATCATAGGGATTGGCCCTACGGGCCATAAAAAATGATATATGATGAAGCCGGCGATTCTGTGCCTGTTCTCTACCTTAACGACAATCTTTGGCCATCTAGAAGGTGTTGGTTGTCATAAAAACAGATATGAATAGGTATGTGTAGGTATATGTGTATTAAAACCTATATGTACATATTATCAGAGATTTATGGGCGGCCTTTTTTATTTCCCTACATAGAGAGTACTATACTACCATACTCTCAGATAACAAAGTGGAGCCATGATTCTACGGAAGTGTGTGAATACATGTTGTATAATAGAAATTAAATTTTACTACTTTCTATTTCATTGAAAGTCTAGACAGTGGTATGTACTATAATAACATCATCAACTGATGTCACATACACAGCTCAGGCTATCAACTAATAGTTGTATAAACACAACAGTTTGGAATCCAAACAAATAATATTATGTTGACATGTACGTAGTAATATTGTTGCACACGGCATATGCACACATATTTTAAGAACTGTATTGTATGCACATGCATAGCTAGAGCCAACACATTATCTCACTGTAATAATTGGTTATATAAACATTGAATCAATTGTGGAATAGTAGATATTTTTTTAGTTGCTGACAGTCGATTCTAGACTTCTGCAACTATGTAGAGAACAAGCTTAAGAAGGTACATATTAAGTTAACATTCTTTTTGGTTTTTACATATTAAAAATTCTGCGTAGGGGTCAAATATCACGACATCACCCCCTCTAGAGTTAAACAACATTTATTTCATGATAGAAGGTTCAAATTTAACTCAACCAAATAGCTGTTAAAGCACTGTAAAGAACATCAAAAGTTGAATATATTGAATTAGAATGTGTACATGTATGACTGTTAGCACAGCTAGACTGTACTATCTATGCTGTTAGGAATAGATCTGAAATTTAACCCAAGCAAAAAACTGATTAAACCATTGTAAAGATTATCAAAAGTGGAAATGCTGTGCTATTATTAGGTATGATTTCAACAAAGTCTTTTCATGACTGAATCTCCAAATTTAACTTAAGCAAAAATCTGTTAACACCACTGTATAAAACAGCATCAGATTTTGCACTCGAAGTATGACATACATAATTATGGTTCTTATAGCCCATATCCCAATTACATATAATGCATGTTTTGAAGATATATTATATATATAAATATATATATACAGTATATATATAAGCATGCATGCAGTTTTGTTTCACTCAGGAGGGCAGTAATATGATATTTGTCTATTATTTGATGATGTTATAGAGTATACTTGAATTGGATTGGTGTGAAGGGTTCCTGCATGCCGCTGATTAAGCACAACCAAGAAATTGCTAGAAAGTCATGTGACAAGATATGTGAGCCATTAAAATCATTGCTTCGGTCCAATTACAGTCACTGATCATGACATCCATACAAAAATGCATATACTTCATTGTTGTGACTAAATTAATGATTAATTATGTATCGTTTAATTACAGTAATAGCAATGAAATTAATAATAATATTATTACTTCCCACACAGAAAACATTACACTTACAAATCAAGACAAAGGTATATTTTTTTTCATACTACTGATTATAAGAATATTCATTTGTAATACCACTGTAGGTTTAAGTGTGAAAGAGGTTGCAGAATTTATGAGAAGATTGAGGACTATGTAGAATGACTAGAATCAGCAGAAGATATGGAGTTATTATATCCAACTTATCAGATAAACAACTCAAACATCTCCTTGCTATGAAAAAAAATCCTGTGGCATTTTACACTTCAAATTTTGAAGAGAGAGTTTGGAGGTCAGGCTATTAGTCCACTTGGTGTAAAATGGCTACCTCCTCAGACAGCAGAATTCTGTAGCCAGTTTAAGGTACTCAAGAGTGCAGCTGAAATAATTTTGCAGTACAAAATAGATGTTGAGATGCTATGGGAAGCTGACATCAAAGTATTGGAAAAGTTTCCAAAGATGCTCAGGAAGCAAGAAAAGCCCTGGCGAAAGCAGTAGTATATACATGCATGGTTCGCCTACCATATGAGTGACCAACCCTGGAAACAAGTGAACATATATACAGACACCTATCATCAATGCCACTACATACCCAAATCCCCTGTGTGCAAGTTACCATTTGATGGGACTTATCTTATTTCCAGAAGCCATTTTTCACTCTTCATTTAACATTCGTTACAGATCAGCCAGGAAGCTTCAAAAAGGATGTAAAACTGCTAATAACTGTAGTATAAATATTATGCAAGAATCTTTAATAAGTAAGTATGATAAGTTGTTGAGTTTCAGACGCGAGGAAGTCACCATTTAGAACCTTGAAGGAGTACTTCAATCAGTTCATCAGAGATCTGTGTATTTATAATGCAATCAGGCTTACACAGGCTCCAGCTTTCAAGTACACAGAAAGGTAGAGACACTAGTGCCATCAGCAATGCTTGATACATAGTCATCACAAAGCAAATATAGGGATACTTTTTTTCAATGTATCTTGTTTTTAAATCAATAAAATGAAATATACATTTGTGAAATTGAAAACCATAATAGCTATTTAGTAATACTGGTTTCATAATGCTGAAGAGAGAGTTACAAAGTTACAAACCATGATGATGTATAGACTTGCTTTATAGCTAGTTCTATTGAGAGAGAAAGGAATGTTGGGAGAATAGCAAAAACAGCATCTGCTTGCAGACTTGGGTGATGCTGTGTTTGCAATAATTGGCTTAAATTCGATCATCTCAATACCTGGAATGCAGACAATTTTGAAGCACACAAGCATGACCATTTTTTAAAACCCCACCAATATCATTTTAAGCCTATACACCACTGGTTACTACTTGACAACTACAATTTTAACTCAGTAAAAATAAAAAATGAAAATCATAATAATGCTTTAAAAGAGTCACAAACAAACAGACTCATAAAAAGCAAACTTTGACTAAATGCAACATTAGCACTAAAATGTTTCCTAACAATTAACAATCAGTATGCAGGGTAACCTTGCTGGGGTGGGTATTCTTGTTGAGGAGGATATTCAGGATATCCTTGTCCTGGTTGTGGCTGATAACTGATAGGATATTCCACTGGATAATGCGGTTGATATGTATCAGTGTTATGATAGACAACCGGTTGTGGTTCACAGTTTATGTATGCAGGGTATTGCGTAGGATATGGAGCACTACCGATGTTACTAGTTTCATTCTCTTCAGTCACACCACTATTTCTTGTATACATAGCATCAGGAGTAGCTACCACTGTTTTGCGTGGCTTAAACTCATGATTGGAAGATGTACAGATTACCCCTCTAAGGCAACAAAAAATGCAGAATGGTACAGTGAATACCAGTATACAAATGCCTATAAATACAGCTGCCACAACCGATCCAACAATAACACCAGTAGAAGCACTTACTGCATGAAAAAGGGACAATGAAATGTGGAATCATCAATCGGGAAGTGGAATAATCAATATACATATATAACACAACAAAAAAATCCTTTTACACGAAATGGTTAGTTAATTCTAGGTTCAATTGTTTACTGTATATAATTTAAGTGGATTAAAAAGTGTCTACTTTTAGTCCTCTCCCTGTCGCCACTTGTAAAGAAATTTATGCCTATATAAGGAGGTCGCCCTGGTATCAATCAGATATCTCCTCACTAGAGGTACTCTTATGGATTTATACAGCACTTGGAAAATTTGTCTCTGGCTACAGTTTCAACTAAATTCTAACCTACCTCTAGCAGATCATGCATAGAAATATCAAAAACTGACTACTATTAAAACAAAATTATACATGCTTGCATTTATAATAAAAGAACATTCAAATTAATACTCACCGGAACCAGGCTCATCAGTAGGAATTGGATGACTGGAAATTGAACTTACAGATGAAGTGGTAGTGGAAATAATAGATGTGGTACTAGACGTGGTGGTACTAGCGCTTAAATTAAATGTATTGGAATCTGTTCAACAGATAATCATAATATAAAATAATTAACATCATAACATTATGTATGCAAAAAGAAATAATAATAATGGTCTGATGTGGTGATTGATGGAGTATGTTTTTGTGACTGCATGCTATATAATCAGTAAATTAGTGTGAGAAATTTGGTATGCCATATAATTATAATAATTATTATTATTAATTTTGTATTATTTGTATATACATAATTATTAATTATTTGCAGAATATAATTAATATGTGCATACTTAACACTGAACTAATCCTCACAGATGTTCACAATGAAATGATTATGTATACAAGCAAAATATTAACAATCTATGCATATACCTGAAACGTTACAATGTCCTCCAGTGATGTCCAAGTCAAAAAACAAAGATGAAGTCTCTAGAGCACAAATTATAAGTACCATAAAAAAAGTAGTAGTTATTTTTGTACTTACGGCAATCAAGAGTAATATCTTCAAAATGAGAACAGTCATGATCTTCAGCAGATGGACAGCTTTGACAGTCAGTTAGACAATAGAATGTAGTAAGACCACACTGCACATCATCAAACCAAATTGGTTGATTTTCTCCAGTACTAAAGAAATTGCATATCAATAGTATTTAGCTAATAATTGATTATTACATTTGAAAATCAGTTACAGCAAATAATGATATCATTTTGTATGTATATTGTTTTTTTAATGAAACCTATGTGCTCTGAATACTTTAATGGTGGTGAAAAAAATAGTAATTTGTGAAAGTGTAGTTTCTCTTTCTATCCAGCCTACAAAAAATTGTGTTCAAATGGTAACTTCAGGCTTCAGCTATAAATAATAGTTTGTCTACTGTAAAGGCTTACAGTTGAGACATTTAATACCCTGATGTTCTAATTAAGATACAGAAACAAAATCTTCTGTCTCCCTATAGGTGCAATCTGGCAGGAAGGGCCTAGTAGCACACATTGTTTGACTTCTTCACTTTTTTCTTCAAATATCTCTTCAGTATTATTGTTGTTATTATATTTAATATAATTCCCCCCATAATTACCCTATTAATACTAATTTCTACTAATAATATTAATGTGCCTATTGAATAAATAAATAAAAAACAAGAATAATAAAAACATTTTTCAAAAGAATGAAAGAACATGAAGGGCGTTAAAACCAAAAAAGCACACAAACAAGATTGGGATGGGGCCTTAGCAACAAAATCAGAATAACCACTTATATGTAACAACATATAAGATAAGTACCCTTTTATTCTCTAGGGTTGTTATATGGAAGCAGTCATTTAATTTTGTTGCTAAGATACCATCCCAATCTTGTTTGTGCTTTGGTGGCAAACCGCATTGACCTTTCCACCTTGGGGTGTATATTTGGTGAATACACTTCAAAGCTATGGTTTATATATTACATATATATAACTATGCAGTGCTGTGTGAGGTTTCATACAGCACACATACTGTATGAAAACTCACACAGTACTGCACATAATTATATATATATATATATAATTTGTTATATTATATTATAATTACATTAAAATAACAGTAAAACGTTATATTATACTCACATAGATAGATGATCATAGTCATTGTAGTCATTATAACCCAGTTGTTCACATGCCACAAAAGCATCTAATCCACTAAATGTATCATCACATACTGTTCCCCACTGCCCATTACAATAGATTTCTAATAGACCTTGATTGGAATATTCACCTCCTGTGAGACGACTCTGACCAGTGTAAGGGTTGTTCCATATTTGAGTTGAATCTATAAATATAAAAGGATAATTATATATATATATAATTATAATATTATGTATATTTATATTATAATTATAAATTATGAAATCATAATTATATATAATATAATTTGTTAGATTCAACTTGAATATAATACACATATATATTATTATGTATGTATGTATGTATATGCATAGGTAGAAATACTTGATTTTGCCAGTTCAAATAGGGTGTAGCAATATACAACACACTTGCATATATACTAATACTGGACCAGGTTTGTTAGTATGGTAATAAAAGTAGATACTAGCTTGGTTTGTTTTGAAAGTTCATGCTCTGTGTTTATCAAAATGTGTCCTTGTTTAAAAAATTACAATGCACATGCACTCACAACAAGTAACCACAACATCTCTGTTATTGTTATTACAGTATGTGGAATACTGAGAACTGACATCACACTGTAACAACACCAAATAGTTGCTAGTAGAGCATGATACATCTTCAATTACCATTGAATTAAGATCTGTACCATATCTGAGAAAAGTTTGATAAGAACATATCAATAATAAGAAATGTAATACTATACTTATTAAACTGTATAAGTCAATGCTTTTTCTTGTCTAGCTAGGTGATGTTTACAAGTAGTAATTTTATTTTTGGCATGATAACAAAATGTGGTGAAGTTTCAAATATTTGTGGAGTACATCACGCTATTTTAGTACAAATTCATGTGCATAATTATTTATATTAATTAATTACTCTAGTAACATCTGTTGTCTTTGAAGATGTTGGAATTGGAATATTAATAATTCACCACAGGTTGTACCTCATACAATATTATCTCTTCATCTGCTGTAGGCGCTTTAAGGATCGTGACGATTGCTAAGAAGACTGTAATTACGTAATAAGCTAATAACTAATAATAATTAATAATTAAATTTTTACATTACCGTCGTATTTCACTGCCCAACCATCAGTAGAAAATGGGCGAAGAAGCGTATGACGTGATCGTTTCAAGACTACCAAAACTTGTGGAAAAGATTCCACCAGAAGAGATCAGTGATGAGCTACTAGCCCTTAAAATCATCAATGAAGAACAGTGGCAAGCATCGTTTGACGTACGTGAACCTCGAAAGAAGAGAACAAGAGCCTTAATTTATGCTGTTATGCAGGCAGTAAAGAACGATGCTAAGAATTTTGAAGGTTTCTGTACTGTCCTGAAACATTCAGACAAAAAGGCCACTCAAGATTGGGGAGATCGCTTAAGAGGTGAAATAAGTATCTTGAATTTTAATATGTTAACTATATTAATTAATGAAACTGCTAACTTTAACTGTTAAGCGAACTGTGGGTGAGGCTGACATACATGTAACCAGAGCTATTCTCTGATGTAACTTTCTGCTAACACTCTGGCCCCACCAATTGCAAGTCAACCTCATGTTGGATTTGTTTTTGACAATTAGCCATTTTCGTAAATTAATAGTTCAATCAGGTGTCTGTCGGATGAGGAGACAGCCACTAATTTATATTCCTTGACACTGTAATTATACCCAGTCATGCCACACTAGGTATCATAGTTTGTGAGTTTGCTCAGTTTAGTCTGGGATTTGTTATCAAGAGCACTGAAAGAGAGCTACATTGTAAGTGAAAGCTAGTTATTCTAAGCAGGTAAGTATTCACTTTTTAAAAAGTTGGGAATTGGCTGTCTCCTCCACTGAGTCTGTCTGCTCTCGGTCCGCATTTATGTATGTAATGCAGTAGTATAAACATGGCAGGTAGTTAGTTATAAGATTGGTATTAATGTATGGAAAGTTTCAAACAGTTCCAAAATATTTTAAGAGAACAAACACCTACCTTAAATAAACGGCCATCTGGTTTTAATGCTGGGTGCAGAAGTCTAGAAGAGAAATAAACACCCAGGTGTTTCTTTAAGGATATTTGGTATTTAACCTTATTTGACTGAAACATAATTAGTTTATAATTGCTAAATGAGTCTATTATTATTACCCAAAGTTTATGCAAAATGATAGAGTTGTACTGTAGGTATTCCGATTAGGATACTCTTACCCATGCATGCAACAGAAGATAAGATAAAACAACAAAATCAAAATAAAGCGTACAATCTTCTATACATTATTTTAGAATTTTATGTTTAAAAGTAGTAATTGATTCAGTATTCACTATATAAGATGGCAATGAATTCCATTGATTTTTAGAATATCTGAAGTCCTGATATTGGATGATTTACAGTACAATCAAACTCCCACCTTTGTGTAAGCTCCCACTCCTCTAGTTTGACAGTACAATCAAACTCCACTCCTCTAGTTTGATAGTACAATCGAACTCCCACCTTTGTGTAAGCTCCCACTCCTCTAGTTTGACAGTACAATCGAACTCCACTCCTTCAGTTTGATAGTACAATCAAACTCCCACCTTTGTGTAAGCTCACACTCCTCTAGTTCGACAGTACAATCGAACTCCCCACTCCCCCATTCCCCTAGTTAGATGACTCCCATTCCCCTAGTTTGATGACTCCCATTCCCACATAATTAGTGGTTTCTATCATGTTTATGTTTTGTTTCAGCTATCAGTTTAATTATAAAGTGTAATAAAATAATTTATCCTGAAAGAGCATGTAGGATACTCAAAACTAAATATAGGATAGGATAGTACTATGTAATATGTAATACAATTAAACTAATCACTCCCATAATTGTAATAATGTACTTGCATTTTATTATTGACTCTAGCTAGTTGTATTAGCAAAATACTTTTGGTTTTTGTTCAAATTCTTCAAAATACTTTTAATTTCAGTTTTAACCCTTAGAGCACTGATGTCACATATATGTGACATTTCACCCCTACATGGTTTGCCGTCTGTTCCTGGATACACGAAGCTGTCCAAATGCTTGTAATTGGCGTCAAGCACAAGCTGATGAACGTGGGTAAAAAAGTTGATGTTTTTTTGGGCGCCCTTTGGTCTAAATAATGACTACGGGGGGAATTTTAAAGGGGGTGTCCCCCCGTTAATGCAGGGGTTCGAAGGAGGCGCAGCCCCCTCGCTGCCGACGAATTTAGCATTTTTTGACCCCGCCCACACCCTCTGGTGGGTAGCTGAGGCATTTTCCTTGCTGTGAAACCTGAAATCGTGGGTGTAGCTGGTGCCAACATGCAGTGGGGTCATTTTGTTAGCCCCAGTTCCAGTCAAAAGAGGGAGAGCACTGCATTTGATTTGATCCTACGATGCGCTTGGGGACTTTCGAGTCCCGGTAAGCAAGTTGGTGGAAGTAGTACTCCATGTCGGAAAAGGAGCCAAGTTTAGGGTAGAGAAAGTGAACGGTG
Organism: Petrosia ficiformis; assembly: GCA_947044365.1. NCBI lineage: Eukaryota > Metazoa > Porifera > Demospongiae > Haplosclerida > Petrosiidae > Petrosia > Petrosia ficiformis. Next base: position 36,042,682 of record OX345636.1, on the reverse strand, counting down.
GCCAAATTATATGCAATAGAGTCGCCAGTCGCTATTGTTGTTTTTATTATATAGCAAAATACTTTTGGTTTTTGTTCAAATTCTTCAAAATACTTTTAGTTTGTTGTAGTCATTGCAGTAGATCTGTAATTTATAGTTAACTAAATATCACAATGCCTTACTAAATGGGGTTTAGTTATAGTTATCAGAGATTATGGTAGTACTCTCGGTGTAGGGATGGCACGGAACCAAATAGCCACCTATACATTTCAATTTCAAATGATGATCTGAAATCTCTGCTAAACTTATAGAGATAAGTCTTAATACACACACATTTGAATTCTCCAGACTGTTACAACGATTGTAGCACCATTCTAGTCACTTTCATAGTAACATTCTTGTCTATAAGAATGGAGATGATTATATCTCCAGGTACTATGAAAGAAGAGAGTCTCAACGACTGCAGATATTTGATCTCAAATTGAACACCATTTTGATAAGTGTATTCACTAATCGAGCCATGTGGAATTGAATTGCGATGCATATTTGTGTCTTCAGAGCATTAGCGTCGCTCTGTGAAAGGAAAGTGCTGTTATAATAATTTTTAATAAAGATTATAATATTGTGTCCTGAAATTAAAATAAAATTATTATTACACTATAATCATTGAAATGCCAAGTGGTTGACACTGTGACTAACACTACTGCAGACAAATTGAGACAATGTTTTAAGTGAAATAGAAAATAGTCATCATCTGTAAGTGAAAGAGAATGATCATCAACTCATAAATTATTGATATTTATATACACAAAAGACTAACCTTCAATGATGAAGAAGCTGTGCCTATGTATATAATTATACTGTAAACATTGAGATGTTAATAATGTCATATTAATGTGATAAATGCAAGGAGTGACATAATTGAGAGTAGCACCAATAATGCACTTTGTTTTGTTACACCAGGTGTAAGTAATTCACTACAGCAATATTTTATATGTGAAAATAATTAATGTGGTTTATTAGTTTATCTTAATATGATGTTTTCTTTTTTGATTAGTTTTATTGTATTGTACATTCTACAGAAGATTTGCAAGTATGTCTCGAACGAATACAAATTGAAAAGCCGTCTTCTTCACCCGAAGTTTCAACTCCAATGACCCACTTAAAGGAGGAATTAGTTATTTTGCGAAAAAGCATCTTGCGATCTGATGAAAATCTTGATGCAAAACATAATCTAATCAAAGAGTTTATTACACGTTTCATCAAGAATTCGATTGAAACTGGAGTGGCAGAAAGTGAAATTGAAGCATTTCTCAAACTTCTATGTTATGAAGAGGCTCTTGTCCCCAGTAAACTGCATGAGTGGTGTTTTAACGAGTTTGTGAAGTTTTGTTCAAAGCTTCAAGTTCCTGAATTAGCCATACCCAGTCTTGATACTGAGACACCAGCTACAAAGCCACTCTTTTCTAAAGATAACGTGTACCATGCAATGCTGCTTTGTAATATGGTATATTCTACTGATGTGCGAAAGTATGAGTCCTTTCTTTCCCATCATCCTCATTTGCTAGAAGAAGTGTGTATGTCTGAGAATCCTTCTAAAGACCAGGATGATGAAGGTGTCGAACGATATACCATTGCCAGAAAAGACAAAGTAATATTTGTCGCATTTTGTGGAGAGCCCATTCTTCAGGAATGGCAGGACAAGTATAGCACTTTCAATGAAGGTAAAGTTACGTTATTACTGAAATGAACATGCATATATTACACAACTTCCCCATATATTTCAGGTGTCTGTGCTCAGGCTAATCATGTTCCAATACGTTTCTTTGTAGAGTGTATACGAGAGGGTCATCAAATAATATTCACTGGTATGTTTAAAACAATATATCAACTACTTTTTCATTTGCAAAATTAGGTTTTTCTTTCGGAGCTCTATTGGCAATGTCAGTTCATTCTGCTTTATGGAATCAGACTTGTCTTGATATTGGTGACCTCAAGAGTAGTGCTGCTTGTATCTCTTTTTCTCCCCCAATGGTAGCAATAGATGTAGTTTCACAGACACTGTCGGAATGCTCTGATATGAAGAGTAATACACATATTGTGTACTTGAAAACTGACATACTGCCTCGCCTATTACAATGCTGTGAATTTGGAAAACCACGAGAGGGATCTATTTCTAGTGGCTCAAGAAAGGTACAATGCTATTTGTATAATGCTTCCATCTTCTAGAATAAACAAGCACTATATATATTAAAAGTCATTCAACTAAGTTGTACTTGGATTTCCTCTTTTGTTATTATTCAGTTGTATGCCACTACTATTGGAGGGGAAGTGATAAACCTGTTATCAAAACTTCAGAAGCTTCATATCCAAACAGAGGTTAGTAAATGTACAGTCAATGTAGTGAAATCAAGGCTGCATCTGAAATTGTTAAACTACAAGTACCTATTAAATAGTGCATTACATCTTCAACTAGGAACATAAATAAAACGGAAGTAAACATTGTATTCCATTAGAAATATATACGATAATATTGGCTTCCTAGATATGCTCATATTGGTACTTTGAATGAAGTTTGAACGTGTTTCAACATTCAAGTCTGTCATTTTGTTAAGGTTACTTTGTCTGGGGAGCAAGGCTCAATTGTCAACTGAAGTTTGAGGATGTTTTTCTAAATCATTAATATCTTGGCTAATCTGATAGATTAATAATGCATAATGAGATTAAAACTAACTTTCTAAGATTTTTTGTCATCAAAATTAGTACTTCATGCATTTTGTATTAATTGATGCTCTTTTGGTCATTTAGAAGACTACAGAAGAATCACGTATATGCTTATTATCTTTGAAAGCAGTACTCAAAGATGCAATACCAACGGTACCCATTGAAGTAAAAGCTATGGGAACAATTTATCTGATATATTCTGATCGTGGTGGTCATGTAATATCAGAGCTTGCAAATCAGGCAGTAAATGATCATTTACAGTTTCCTAATGCAACTATTATTGATAAAATTCATGGAGACATCATTAAACAGGTATATAACCCATAGTATTCATTTAAGATTAATCGTTTCAATTAATGCAACAAGACATATGGAGAAAAACGTATCCCTATGATTGCTTTGTGCTGTCATCACTCAGTAAACATGGCGACTCTCTTGTGCCAGTAACATAACAGACTATTGTATTTATTATTTTAAATTATCCATTCATTAAGGTTCTGGTTGACATTGAAGAATATACTGTACACTGCAAAAACAAAAAGTTAAAATAACTAGGTTAGTACAGTTGCAAGGATTTACCAATTATTTGGTTGTTAAGAATACATACATCTTATACCACAGATACCTTGTACTAATTATATTCAATTACACTTGAATCACTATAATTTTAGGGTGCTGTCTACTCATATTTCATGTCAAAGATTTAGTATAATTTATACTGAAGTACATGTAATTGTATCTGTCCATCAAAAAGTTTTGTAAACCCGCAAACACATAATTTAATTTATACCTTCCAATACTTGGTGCACATTATGTTATAGAAACACACATGCATGTAGCCATGACCACTACATCCTCTATGATAATTGCAACTGTACTAACCCAATAAAATGGTTATTTTAATGATTTATTTTTTGCAGTGTACCTAGAACAACTAGTTTCTGTGTAAGCTACAACAAATACAGCTTTCTTCCTGCTGGTCTGTTTAGTTTGAGTATGTGTTTTATTACGTGCCATGCCCATTAATTGATTGAGCTCCCTTGAATGATGCAACTTCCTTAACTACATATACAATGCGTATGCGACACAAACGAATATATAAATATATATACATGTAGTTTGAGCCTGTGGGCCATAACAAAACTTGTAGTTTTTGCAAGAAATATATAATACTGTAGGTGCTGGCTGTTAGTTAAGCCTGTATGCTTGTACATGTAGTAGCTGACAGCAACAGAATATGTGCTTATTAAGCAATATGCACCTAATAAACAGCATTATCACCAGTGGGTGTGGTTTAAATTAGTCGCCTAGCTACTACACATGGCTAGCTAGTATTCTATAGAAAGTGTTGTTTATGTTCACCATGTATATAAGACGATCTGGCAGCTATCTGTTGGTGAAGAACTATCTTAAATCCAGCTTAGAACATTTTTAGAGTTTGGAGTGAATCAGGAGTGCATCAATAAAAAAAAAACAGTTAAAAGAGCAAAATAGAGCATGTACTAAATGCATTGAAGCCATGGAAAAGCAATCATAGGAATGACCCTACATGCCATAGAAAGTACATGTAATTATTGACGAAAAGTGGATTGTTAAAACTACAGTTATTACTAGGTTGTGTTTCAATTACAGAAATGCATAGTAATCAACCACATATAGAAAGTTTCTCATGTCTGTACTGTCTTGGTTTTCATAGTCTTGGTCAGTATTAGAGAGTACGGTACGGAAAACAATATCTAGTATATTTATGACTAACAATATCTTCTAGACAGTTGGAGATCATCTTTAAGGTAGAGAGAGAACCGGCAAGTAGCAAAACTGGCAAAATCTTCATCATATTATTAATATTATTATTATTATTATTATTATTATTATTTCCCAGACAAATCATTTTTTGTTTGTTGAATTATCACAATGATTCTAGCACCATTCCAGTCGCATTTATAGTAAAATTCTGATCTACAAATATTGAGATGATATCTTCAGATACTATGAAAGAAGAGAGTCCCCACGACTACAAAGATTGGATCTTGAATTGGACGCCATTTTCATAAGTATATTCATTAATTGACCTACCTGAAATTTAATTACGCATGCGCATCTGTAGACTCTCTTACTTATTTTCGCATTTTCACACTTGAGCAACTGGACAATCGACTCATGACAACACGTGGTTTTTATAATGTGCATGCGCAATTATCAGTAAGTTTGTGGCGAATTAAACTGATACTGAAATTTCACGCAATGAGCAATATCGGTCACTTACCAATAGCCATTACGATTATCAGTGCATTTCTATCCAAAATCAGCACATTACAATTGTAAAGTTGTAAAACCAACTATTTCTCTTAGTGCAGTAGCACTGAATAGTAGTACTGATTTGTTAAAATACTGACTGAGCCCAAGGATAGTGAGACTGTTATTATCTGTGGTTGAATTATCATCACCTCTCTGATAGCAGTAACACTGAGATTACATTAATTGAATTCATGGCTGCTATAGTCATTACTATGTTGTTGATATCCTTTTTATTATTTAATGTAGTCTCATATTTTATTGTATATTGTAGCACTCAATACAACGATATGATGCACTTCTGTTTGAAAGTTTTTATGATTCTGAAGAGAATGGTGGAAGATACACCCGTCCAAAAAAACATTTGACACTTCCAAAGAAATTTCCTTCACTAAAGCCTTCAGTATCATCAGTCACAGTTTCTCATCATGGAGAAGAGGTTGCCCTCATTCTAGAAGGGGAAAATTTATGGTTTTGTCACAAGATCAAAATTGGAAACCGTGCAGGAGCCAGAATTATAAGAGCAACAGGTCCAGATGTTACAAGGAGATCCATCAATTTCAACTACGTTCCTCAGCATAGTGGAGATCTTATTATACACAATGTAGCTCCAAGAGATACAACAGTTTCAGTTACTCTTTATAGCCACTTCTCTAAACCTATCCTTAAACGTGGTGTTGAGGCTAGAAAGAAGGTTTGCAAAATGATTTGTACTTTGATGATTTTAGTGTGTGTCCTATTGGCTATAAACCTGTATTAAGAGTAACACAATAGATACAGAAGCAATTACAAAACATTACAAAACAAGTAAACAAGCATTGCAATTTCAAATTGTAAAAGGAGTATTAGCATTTATTCTGCATGACTGGAGCAAAACAAAAGAAAAAAATATGTTATATTTTCCAAAGTAACTAAAAATATACCCTTAATGAATGACTGTAATGGTCCCAAATGCAAAAACCTTAAATGTGACAAGATATGAGAGATGTTAACTCTGGCTGAGGCTTTCCAGTGCCTCTATGCTGTATTCAGTGTAATGATATCCAATTTCAAATGTAGGTCCCAAACAAAGTCCAAGAGTAGTATTTTTGTAAATTGTGAATCATTACAAACCATAGATTACAAATATGGGGTAATTTGTCTTAATATAATTGTAGATAGGTAGCTAGCAAGACAAATAATGATATTAGCTGTTTCGCTATGTCCCTAAGACTAATTAAGGCTCCAATGAAAAACTGAGTATTTCAATATGCACTCGTTCATTTAGTATTGTATTTATGTTGTATTGAAATATTCATTAATTTGACGTTTGTGAGTAATTACATTAAAATGGTGACAGAGATATTTTTTGCTGTGTGTTACAGGCTTTCTTTATTTATGAATTACAAAGCTGACAATTAAAGCACTAAGGCTGCTTTGTAATCATTTCTAGTTTGCTAACCTGATATCAATTGGACATGAAATATGCAATAACCTCTGTCCTGACGATGTTATTACTACCTTTGCTTCATTAGACAACTTACAATAGAAAAATTGCTTTCAGACTTTTTATTATCTGCCTGCGGAAAGGTCAGCCTCTGCCTGTTTACGGGCGGCCAACATGTCGCAAACAATTGTAGAAAATAAAATAAATAATTATCCACCCACGAATAATTAATTAGTTACCCAAAATTTTCAGTGCGCATATTTTCTGCCCAAGCAACTCTCATAAGCTGGCTCCGCCACTGATGTGTGCACCATTGGAAATACATCTTGAGCCAATTAACTGACAGTCAATGTTGTTAGTGACAATATAATCATAATTAGCTGTTCCACTGGCCCAAAGAGAGAACTGTGCAGTGCCAAATGACAATATAATCATAATTAGCTGTTCCACTGGCCCAAAGAGAGAACTGTGCAGTGCCAAATAAGAAGCTCTTTGGGCCAATGGTGCACCATATAAGTTTATAAAAAGCACTGTGTTACCTCATGAAGTGGGCATCTTAACACAATGCTGTTTCTGAGAATATATAGACATTTTCAATGATTGATGTCTAATTAATATACAAATAACTAAGTAATAATTATATTTACTACTCTTTTTTAAAGGGTGATTACTCTATTTCCTTTCGTCAACAACAACTGGCGAAGCTTACCCCAACAGAGGTGATTGAACTTTCTTTTCTAAGTGCCATGCTTGAAAGACCATCCTCTAAATATGTTTCATCGGGTCGTCCCTCACGTCGGTATAAAACTATTTGTAATTTTCTTGTGAATGCAGTTCGAATAGTTCCTGTAGAGAGTATATTTCATGCAATAGAAAATGAGACTGATGAAAATGTTTGGAAATGTGCTGAGGCTCTGATTGATTCTGACTTCATGCCTACTCCATCATTCCTCTTATTGTCTTCCTTAAAACTAGCTGACATTAGGCTTACCACAGGATTCCGTCCTGATATACTTGAGAGAGTTGTTGGCCAGGCAATGAGCAGAGTATCTGATAACACTTCCCCTGTAATGACACATTATCAAGTTTGTGAGAAAGAAGTATTTGTTACTGGATTCTCAGATGCAGTGAAGGGTACAAAGAAACCAACTAAACACACAATTGCAGTTCCAAAAGATCGATCCCAATTCCGAAGTTATTCCAACAAAAGCACCCTAATTATCCATAAAATAAAAGATATGAGGGCACAAATTACAAGGTTATGTGAGATACAAGATTCTCGTAAACAGCTCAAAGTTATTTGTGGCTTGAACATCGAAGAGTTATACCCAGCAAAAGTCACTTCCGCCAAAACATCTTGCTTGGAACCACCGATTACTGTTTTGAAGAATGCAAGGAAAAAATTCACAAATCTTCAGGAGAAGGCAGAAAAAGACATACTGTCTCTCCTTACTGAGGGAGAAGATAGTATCAATCATATGAAAGCCCTTCATAATGAAGAAATGATTGGTACAGTGAACGATGTTTTCTCACATGACCTTGCAATTTGTCTTTCTCTACTTGGAGCCTTTATGGAACGGCAGATGAAGATACCTCTAGTTAATTCACCACAGGAGACAGCACATTTACTTCAAACCACCAAATCTTCTCCTGCAGTTGGGGTATGGGCTCTGTTTTGCCTAGATATGATAGACCTACGGAGTATAATTAAATCACAGCGTGGGCAAGCATTAGTTGTTGAAGTGGAGCGATATATCCAAGGTATACTTAGTAAGAGAGAAGTGAGGGACAACTCCCCTGACCGAGGTAAATATGCTGGAAAGCTTCAGTTCTTAATTCAAGGCATGTCTCATTTTGTTTCCTGCAATACAAAATATATTAGCTATTCACTTGAAAGGCAGTTATATCAATTATGTTACCAGCATAAAATTAAGCCAGACACTTGCGTTAGTGAACTCGAAAAGAATTGGAACAAAACATTTGATAAAAACTTACTCTACCACGTTATGGGTCCTTTCCGACCTCTCCTTGCCAGATGGCTGATATGGAGCTTAAATATTCATCAACTAAGAGAAGAGCTTGCTGCACACACAACTGTTGGTATAGTTGGTCTTAGTAACTCTGGGAAGTCTTGCCTTGTAAGTAAACTCTTCAAACAGAAGGTTAGTAATCTGAAATGTAATTATACATAGACTAAAACCTTATCAATTATATAGGCTATTACAGGAACCACAAGCATGCAACGTACCACTGTTCCATTTCTCTATAACCTTGAGGGTTTTGTGGATGGTTTGAGTATTGCTGACTTTCCTGGTGTTGATGATAATGATGAGAGTGTTGTTGGGCTATCGAGTCTTCTTCTACAGCTATCTCAACTTGTGATTCTAGTGATTGATTACAGGTATGGTATTCATAATGGTCAAATGTATCTATCACATCGGATGAGAAATAATCTAATATAATTATGTTCATTAAAGATATCTTTTAAGTTACCTACAGTAATAATTCAATATTATTTAACCTCTGTTAGTGTAATTTAAATAATTCACATTATCTTATTTCATATTTCTTTGAATCCAGACATAAACTCTTATAAAGTTCAACTTCTTCAAAATATCATATTTTTTCTCACAATTCAGGAGACATACAACACAGTCAGCAAACGTGTTGTTAGATCATTTGGATAACAGTGGTGTTCCAGTTTTAGTATGTCTGACTCATGCAGACAAATTTTATGCAAATGAATGTCTGAGAGAGCATGGAAAAGATTGTCCAAATGAACTTGCAAGAAGGATAATTGGAAAAGAGTTAGAGGTATGCATATTTTACTTTAACATTTCTATCCATTAATGCTTGTTTTTTTTCCAGAGGATAAAGGAAAGAATAGGAAACTCTCCTCGGCGCACCATTAGATTTTACTCGTTCAGTCAAGATAGCGACTCATTTCTTAACTGTGATGTAGGAAGGGAAACAATGGGAAAAGTTGGAGTATACTCTCAGAAAGATGTTGGAGACTGGCTTGAGGAAGAAATACGACAACGAATAAAGCAACCAGATATTGCTGATAAACTGCACAAGTTTGTAGAATCAGGTTAGTCAATTAATGTAACTGATAATTATTGACTGTAAGAATAACATACATGCTGTTTTCTATGTGATCTCATCCTGAGACATTGTGTGTGAAATACAATCTCAAGTATGACTTCAGATGTATAGTGCAATTACAAAGAAACTATAGATCATTCACGTTCACCTTGACCTCAGAAAAATGTTCATAACCTTAGTTTTGAAGGATTAACAACCTTTTTACTTTCACTGTTTTCATATAATTATGTTTTTGTGTATGTCAAATTTCAATTGATAGCTTCATTATTAAGTTAAACTATAATTGTGTGTTAACCTTATGACATTAAACTATACACTGATTACATATAAAGTCATCACATCCTAATTTTTGAGGTCATCGTGAATATGAATATAGAATCTTTTGTTATTTATAACTATTCATGAAGGGTGTGGTCTTTTTCCTGTCGAATCATATATATCAACTCACTCGGGTTAGACCACTATGTCTATCAAAAAAAGAAACGAATAATTAAACAAAAACTTCAAAATATTGTTTTAACTGATTTGTAGTATTTGATATGATAGAATGATATGTGATATTTCCATTTAATTATCGTAACATGTAAGGTAGTTTTGATGTATGGCACTCAAGCATATGTGACTATTCTCTTGATCGCCCAGTTTTAATAACCTGAATAATAATTAATAATTGTATACATGTACAAGTTATTATATGTGTACTCATATTACATGTATACATACATACATACATACATACAGTATACATACATACATGTACATACATACATACATACACATGTACATACATACATACATACATACATGTACATGTACATACATACATATTCATACATCCATTTATCAATCTGTTTGTGAATCCATCCATTCATCCACACTATGTGTATGTATATAATATATGTACGTATTTATGTATGTATGTACATATGTACGTATGTATGTATGTATGTACATGTGTGTGTATGTACTTATGTATTTATTATGTATGTAATCCTTATGATTGCTTTCCCACGAGTTCGAACTATAATATTATATATAATAATTATTATAATTATATATATAATACAATGTTTGTGTCACTTACGCGAGTATGTGTTGTATACGTAGTTAAGGAAGTTGCGTCATTCTGGGGGGGCTCGGTCAATTAATAGGCGTGGCGCGTAATAGAACGCGCGCTTGAGCCCTTGAACTCAGCAGAAAGAAAGCTGCTTGTGAAACTGGAACTACTAGCTAACTATTCTACCTGAAATATATTCCTAAAGTTCTACAGGATTCTTTAAAAGGTAAAGAGAGTAGATAATCAAAATAGTAACTATAATAGGCTGATGTGTTTCAGGCATGATAAAGTCAGCTATGATTAATTACTGAATGCTGGACACCATAAAGCAATCATAGGGATACTTTTTTCTCTATATACACTTGTTTTGTATAGATACCCCATTGCCCATCCTGTGATTGATTCCACAAGGTTGAATATACATTAGGGCTAGGAAAAAATTAAAGGTTCAAACCTTTGTTTGTTTGCTGCACATTTTAAGCTAAATTCTTCCTTTGAAATTTAGCTGGCATAGCCATTTTAATTTTTGCGCATACGCATGGTTAATATTATGGGTGTGTTCCAAAAAAGTCACTCGCTGCTTCTATCTCATTCATTGTCAAGGGGGCTAAATCCAATTAGAAACAGCAACAGGAACAAGACTAGTATTCATTATAAAGCAATAATCCAGTTTTGGAGGCTTTCTATCTAGCCAATCAAGGCGGAGGCAACACTGATAAAATCCCGTGTGGATCTTTGAAGCTTTTCTTAACGAAGATTCAAATTTAATATCGAGAATTTGTCCCAGCATTAACACATGGCTAAGGAAGTTGCAATCATTCCAATTGCTCTGTCAGTGTGGCACATAAATGAACATGTGCTCGAGATTTCAGCTTGGCAATTATGTAAATATATATGTTGTTGGGTTTCAAACAGGAGAAAGTCATCAGCAAAGATTATTAATTATTGTAAGCAACTATAAGGTTACGTCTTTCTCCTTTTATCTTGTTTTTACTATAGATGACCCTGTTTTACCTAGTTCTTCAACAGAAGTAGATGAAAGTATATCTGAGCAGTCAATAACAAATACCTTTCCATTGCCAATTCCAGGTATGTACTTATATACACTATGTACCAACAAATTTAATTTTCTGAATCATTCTATTTCTATAACACTTAAAGTCCATTGTGGATAGCATTCCTACTGGATTTGTGAAGGGTTTGATCATACATTTATGTTATCTCTGCTACATGGTTTACACAGAATATTACGAAATATTTTGTTGTTTTAATTGTAAATGCTGTGCCCATGAACATCAGTGATGTTTTATAATGAGTATCTGAAAATAAAGCATTGCTCAATTTAAGCAGGCTCTGGATTGCACTTCTGCAGGTGCAGCCACGATTATGTTTCTATAACTAATTGCTGTTACTAGAAACTTTTAATCTACAATCAGCAGTCATGTGATGGTGTATATTTAATTACAATACATTGAAAATGCTCTGCAATTACAAACTTCCTTATAGGAAACTTCACATGAAGTATATTTTCTTTCCTTGTATTGCAAACCAATTGAATTACTTGATTAAAATCTACAGATTCCCTTTTCCCTTGAGCTACAAAGAAAAATATTCTGAATTGTAGTCATGATAAGCCTGGATGAATTACAAATGTATAGGTATTCTTGCCACACATACCCCATGAATGTAAACAGAAATATATGGAGAATTTTTCCTACCCAATATTTGTCCTTGATTCTATTTAAACAGGTAACTTCATTGGTTTGATCTTAAATACAAGAGAAAATTGTAAAGTGTGTTTTTTGTAATTATTCTTTAATTGTTAAATTAGGTGAACTTCGTGCAGTGGATGTCTGTGGAGAAACAACTATCAAAGTAACTGGAGAGGGACAGAGTATTGATTGGCTTGGATATGGTTTGAAGATGGACATACCACCTGGTGCACTTCCTGCTGATGACAATTGTACAATAGCTATTAAAGCAATTACATCAGGCCAGTTTAGTATCCCACAACATTCAGAAGTAGTAAGCTCTTATTACTGGATTTATTCGCCCAGAAAGTTTCTTAAGCCAGTAGATGTACAACTTCAGCATTGTGCACGTTTAAACAGTGAGGAAGACTGTTCCCAAATGCAGTTTATTATTGCACGATGTGATCAAAAAGAGCTACCATACAAGTTTAGCATTAAAAATGGTGTCTTTTCTCCTAATAACCGACAAGGGCTTATCTCTCTTGCGAATTTCTCAATTATTGCCATCATTCGTAATGCATTTAGTTTTACTCTGTTAGAACCACCAGATGATATTCCTAGACCACTGAACAATTGCTACTATGTCTTCAAAGTATTTTCCAGAAAGCTAAGTTCACAGAATACTTGGCAATTTGATATCATCATCACAAAAGATATTGAGCCTTACCTGAAGGTTTGTGAATATTATAACAATAATTAGCTATTTGCTTATTATATACTATTTCATATAGACCATTGATTCCAAATATTGTAGTGATAGTTCTAGTTGGATAGAAGACATCCCCCCAGCTTCTATTGAATTTCAAGAAGAAACTATTTCAATTTCACCACCACTTGAAGAGTTGCATCCAGATTGGAAATATGTTTCCAAGTACTCCCAGAATGTGAGCATATATAATATTAATTATATTTGTAACAAAGCTGTCTGCAATGTTAAATGTTGACTCATAAGTTGAGTAAAATACTTTCTTAGAGAAACTGTAACAACTACTATATTCAACATAAAAGAAAAAAACCAAACTTAAATATAACTATGACAAAGAAAGAGACTAACAAAGATGAGGCCAAGGCCTCCACTAACAAAACATATGGTAACCAACAAAAGATATACATTAACAAAAAGAAGGTTACCTACAAGTTAGCCTTATAATTAGACTATTTACACCTATCATCAAAGTCCATCAAATCAACACATTACATCACCCACTCCTAAATTTGAGCACGACCTCGGGCTAAACACAAACCGAACAAGTGTATATAGAGAAAAAAACATCCCTATGATTGCTTTACAAATTTAAGTGAAGATATGACTGCTTTGTGGTGTGCAGAATTCAGTAATCATGGCTGACTTTATCAAGCATGAAAGACAACAGCTTATTATAGTTATTATTTTGATTATCTACTCTCCTGACCTTTCAAAGGACCTTGTAGAACTTTAGGAATATATTTCAGGCAGAATAGCTAGCTATTAGTTCCAGTTTCTACGTAAGCTCAACAGCTTTCTTTCTGCTGGTGTGTAGAGCTTGATCGCGCGTTCGTTTACGCGCCACGCCCATTAATTGACCGAGCCCCCCGGGAATGACGCAACTTCCTTAACTACGTATACAACGCATAGTCGCGCAAGTGACACAAACATATATATATACATTAAACCCCGTGGAAAGCAATTATAGGGATGGCCCTACGGGCCATAATAAACAATGAGTAACACAACCAAACAACAAAAGAAAAATATATTCACATAGTTTCAGGTTCGGGGACGAAGTGAGTAGTTGTGAGGTGTTGGTCCTTCTCTCCCTGTACTGTTAGTTTTCTTTGAGGGGGTCTTCCGTTTCCTTGAACTTGGACCAAGCCATGACACATCACTCAGTTCTTTAGGACAGGACACAATTCGATCCATACTGACAAAAATAGGTTGATAGTCTGGTTTATCAACTGGTCTCACTAATACACAATTGTTTGGTCGAACCTCTATAATACGATATGGACCATGATAAGGAAGTGCCATCTTTCGATTCTTTCCTTGGTCTTCATATGGCATGTACACCATAACTCTTCCTCCAACTACGTGTTGAGGTTTCTTTGCCTTCTTGTCATAATAAGTCTTCTGATGTTTTTGTGCACGACCAATGTTTGTTCTTGTAATTTTCCAAGATTCAGTTAAACCAGTCACTAAATCGAGCTTATAATCGTCAATATCAACTTGATAAGGGGTTCGTACTGTAGACAATGCAGTTTCGGTAGGGATCCTTGCATCACGTCCATATAAAAGATAGAAGGGTGATTCTTGAGTAGACTCATGTGGTTTAGAGCGATAGGCAAACAGTAGATGCTGAACATACTTATCCCAACAGTTTCCAAACTTCTGAGCATGTTTGGCAATCATTGCTCTAAGGGTTTTATTGAAGTTCTCAACAAGTCCATCAGTCTGAGGATGATAAGCGGTAGTATTGATTTTCTTCATCCCTGTAATTTGGCAAATATATTGTATAAGATCAGACAATAGATTGGCACCCCGGTCTGAAAGTAATTCCCTTGGAACCCCATGTCTGCAAATGATATGATCGACCAGTAACTTGGCAATTGTCTCACTAGTCTGGTCCTGGGTTGGAAATGCCTCGACCCACTTAGTGAGATATTCAATGAAGACAACAAGGTAACGATTCCCATTCGAAGTCTGAGGCATCTCTAATATATCAACACCAACTCTGTCAAAAGGGTCACCCACAGTCAAAGAGTTTAATGGGGGTCTACTTCGATGTCCTGATCCTCGATAAGCAGCACAGGTAAAACACGCTCTGCAGTGACGATGTACATCAGAATACATACCATCCCACCAGAACCTCCTAGTCAGTTTTTCATACAAGCCTCTTGCAGAAAAATGTCCTGAAAATGCTCCAGAGTGGTTTTCTTTCATCATAGTTTCTTTCATTGCTTCTGGAACGGCTAGTCTTGGACAATCTTTTCTGCTTGGGTCCACAAAGTAAAGAACATCATCAATTAGAGTGAATCGCTCTTTCCCTAATACAATCCTCTTATCTCTAGCATTATTGGGTAGTACGCCTTCTTTTAAGTAAGTGATAATCTCTTGGAGACAAGGGTCTTGACTTTGTAGTTGATGGATCTGGGTCTGTTCTTCGTTTTCAACTTGGAGTGTCACATTAGCTACAGTGCAGGGTATTCCTGTATCTACAGAATTCTCCTCTGGGTCCATGAGAGGGGCTCTAGACAAAGCATCTGCATGAGTATTAACCCTGCCAGGACGATATTTAATTTCTAAGTCTAGTTCTGCTAGGGCTATTCCCCATCTAGCTAGTTTTCCAGAAGGGTGTTGTGTCATCAACATTGATCGTAACGGAGAATGGTCTGTATAAACAGTACACCTGTGTCCAAATAAGTAAGGCCTGAAATGCTTCACTGCCCATACAACTCCAAGAGCTTCCAATTCTGTAATACCATAGTTTTTCTCATGTTTACTTACAGTTCGGCTTGCATAAGCAATTGGATGAAATTGTCCATTATCCTCCTGCTCTAATACAGCTCCCAGACCATCTCCACTAGCATCTGTATGTAGTGTAAAAGGTAAATCAAAATTAGGATAAGCTAACACAGGAGGGGAGATTAGACAATCCTTTAGCTTCTGAAAGGATTCTTCACACTTCCTTGTCCAAAGAAATGGTACATCTTGACGGGTAAGTGAGTGTAGAGGGGTAGCAATTTTGGCAAAATTGGGTACAAACCGACGATAATAACTAGCCATCCCCAGAAATCTCTTTACCTCCTTAACAGATGTGGGTACTGGGAAATTCTCCACCGCTCTCACTTTCCCGAGATCTGGCCGAATTCCTTTTGAGGAAATCACATGACCTAAATACACTACCTCTGGCTGGGCAAAGTGGCATTTCTTGGAGTGTAATTTCAAACCAGCTGCCCTTAACCTACCAAAGATCTGTTTGAGATGATCAACATGTTCTTCCACTGTTCGAGAAAATACCAAAATGTCATCAATATAGACACTACAAAATGGCTGATCACCTCCTAATCCTGTTAAAATCTTCTGCATGAGTCTCTGGAATGTAGCAGGAGCATTGCACAATCCAAAAGGCATCACTCGAAACTCGTACAGCCCATTGAAAGTAGTAAAGGCTGTTTTCTCTTGAGAATTAGCATTCATTCGTATCTGCCAATAACCACTTTTGGCATCTAGAGTAGAGAATACGGCACTTCCTTTTAATTGATCTAGAAGATCGTCAATTCGAGGTAAAGGGAAAACATCTTTACGAGTCACAGCATTCAATCGTCGATAGTCGACACAAAATCGCAAATCTCCGTCCTTCTTCTTTACTAGTACAACAGGGCTCGCCCACGGGCTTGAAGACTCTTCAATGACTCTCAGTTCCAACATCTCTTGCACCATTCGAGCAATTTCAGGACGTAAGGCAAAGGGGACCCTACGGGGTTGTTGGCGTATTGGTGGTGTATCTCCAGTCTCTATCACATGTTCCACTCCCACTACTCCTCCTGGACCGTCATTCCCAGTAGCGAAAATATCACTAGCTTCTTCTATAGCTTCCTCTACCCTTTTTATTTCGTGCTCTGAATGTGCATCCTTGTTGATATCGAGGCTGTCCATCAGGGTTGTTGCACCAATCAATGGCTGTCCTGACTCCAAAACAGTGGAATATAAACGATGGATTTTGCAAGACAGATCATCCTTTAAATTCATAATTTGAGTTTCCTCACAAAAGGGTTCCGAATGCCCAACTATCTGGCCAGCAGCAATTTTTTGATTATCAGTAGAGGGATTCAGCACTACTATCTTGACTTTCCCATTGTGGTCTGGCTCAACAATCATTTCTTCTACCAGGAGACCACTGGACTTAAACTGTTGGTTCCCTTCTATAAATACTGGTGATTCTTTGTTATGAGGCCCTTGCAACTCTGCCTCCACAACAACACTGGTTTGTGCAGGAACCCTACAGGATGAGATGAGTCTGACACTTACTTCTGATATTTCTAAGGGGTAAGACTTCTCCACATCCCCCAGTGGACCAGTATGAGTAGATACTCCAGGTCCTGGGATCATCAATCCTAACGGCATCACTACGTTAGTACCCAGTAGACAAGGCTCTCCTATTGTTCCTTGGTTTGAGCGTAAATAGACTGGAGCTGTCACCCTGGAACCTTTCCATTCAAATTCCAATTCAACCTGAGCACCAATAGGTATAGGTCGTTGGCTGTAGTCACGAAGTGTAGCCTTTGGAGGCTTCAGTGCTTCAACGGTGATTCCAGCAGCATGACCGATCTTCTGAAAGAGATCAAAGGATAAGATAGATGCTGAGGAACCAGCATCCAACAATGCTTCCACTGGTACTCCAGCAATTTTTACCTCAGCATAATACAGAGGGCCTAAAGCTCCTGTAACAGTATCAGTTATCCCCTTTCCATTCTCATTCTTACTTCGATAAATAGTAGTCATTGAAATTCTGCATCAGTCCATTCCTTTTGGAGACGATTACATCGATCTGAGAGTAACTCCGTTGTATCGGATGTAATAGCTGAACTATGTCCAGTGGTATTCCCCTTTCCAGAGGCTTCAGTTGGTCTTCTTCTAGCATAACAGTCTCTTTGCTTATGACCAACTCCTCCACAAGAATAACAAGTAAGTGTTGAATTATTAGTTCTTTGCGGCTGTTTGATTGAGGATGAGGTCTGGACTTTATTACTCTCAATTTTTCTGTCAGCGTCTGAGGTTAGCCTAGTTGACTGACTCCTGTTGTTAGTGTGAACAGACCGACTATTGATTAGACTATCTCTTGGATGCATTTCACTGAGTTGTCTTTCTTGCTCCTCTGCCGTTCTGGCTTGGTACAGAGCATCATTAAAAGATTTAGCTGAGGGCAATACTTTTTCTCAACAGCAGTCCTTGTACAAATAAGTCCCGTTTTAGCAGCTCTTTAGATTCCTGGTCCATGCCCGATCTAATTCCGTAGCTCCTCTCAAATAATATTTCAAATTCACGGGTATAGTCGTCCACAGCTTCTCTCTCTTTTTGTTTTCTTCGCAACAGCTGGGCAGAAGCTAACGCCTCTCTACGAGCTGGCTGCAGTCGCTCCATTAGAGACTTCTTTGCACACTCATACGTCTCTTTTGATTCTGCAGAGAGCACTTCATATGTGCTTTCAGCTCGTCCCGTTAGGTGTAGCTCAAACTGAAGCAACTTCTCCCTATCCGTCCAGGCTTGAAGTTCGGCATGCTTCTCGAGCTTCTTTATCCATCTTTCGTAAGCTCCTTCATCTGAGCGGTTTTCCCCAGAGAATTCAAGAATAGGTGGTAGTCTAGTTCTCCTTTGATCGATTGCTTCTCGCTCTCGCTCTCCTTCGTGGGACCCGCCCCTAATGCTCGTTGAGTGTCTTCTGTCTGTTGCATCCTCAGACATCCGTGTAATAAACTGTTCTTTCTCCCGGAGATTTTCACGCAGGACATCCAGTAACTCGTCTACTCTAGCAAGTTCCCTCTTGTGATTTTCCCCTAATTCTGATCGTATCTGTTCTTTTTCTTGAGCAACAATCAGTCGTAAATTAGTCTCTGCTTCTTTGGCTCTCCTTAAATTCTCAGAAGATTCGAGTGCAATTTCAGCAGCTTTCTCCTGCTCACTTTGCAACGACTCCTCTAACGCAACCAGACGCTCCTGGAGTCCCCTTACATCAGCTTCCAGTCTGTCTCTTGCATTTTCTGCTTCTGAGAGTTTTCCTTGTAGCTCTCCTACTTGAATTTCCAACTCTTGCTTAGTAGGCATTCTGTCTCGGTGGGACCTCCAAATGTAACAAAGCTGTCTGCAATGTTAAATGTTGACTCATAAGTTGAGTAAAATACTTTCTTAGAGAAACTGTAACAACTACTATATTCAACATAAAAGAAAAAAACCAAACTTAAATATAACTATGACAAAGAAAGAGACTAACAAAGATGAGGCCAAGGCCTCCACTAACAAAACATATGGTAACCAACAAAAGATATACATTAACAAAAAGAAGGTTACCTACAAGTTAGCCTTATAATTAGACTATTTACACCTATCATCAAAGTCCATCAAATCAACACATTACATATTATATATATTATATATATAATTATATATATATAATTATATAATATATATGTACTATAATAATTGTACATGTATGTATTTGTAATATCTAAACCATGACTAGTATATACATGTATTGCACTAATATACAACCCGAGACTGCTAAGACTGAGATCAGAGGAATTAGCTGGTGTATCTCTAACCACTTATTTCCAATGACTGAGGTCGAAGGTCATATATTAGAGCAATATGCCACATACTAGCAATGGTTTATATAATAATTATATATTATGCATTGAACTGCCTGAAAGAATTAACAAATATGGAAAAGCCTTCTCTGTGTAACTGTCTAGCGAGTGATTTGTTTTCCTGATGAGTGCTTCTTAAGCAGAAAATAAAAATGCTTGATCACAAATAATACATCTTTACCAGATACCAAAAAAACAACAAGAGAAAAGGAGTGTGCAACTCCCATGCAAATAATTGAAATAGCTAAAACTGGTCATTTAGCATGTTTAGATGCTCACTGTGTTGCCACACAGATCAAAAATGTAACAGCTACACTAATACTCTACTATCTATGGATGGTATCAGTGGCTACTAGTTATAAATGTAAGTGCTCCAGCTTGTGATTTACTCATAACAGCCGTAAGAAGGAAGATTCAGTTCGAAGAAACAAAAAGTCACTTCAAGTACCACTAGTAGATGTTCTGAGTAAAGTTGTTGTGATTGTCCAAAACAATTTCAATTTCTTATGTTTATATCAATACTGTAGACTCAACTGTCAATCAACTAGAGAGACACTTGAAAACATGCTTGTTTCTTTTCTTTGCTGGTAGTTACTTTATTCCATAGGCACCTATAAAAACAAAGACTTGCGAAGTGCTGCTTAAATTTTACTTCATTTAATGATATACAAATGGTCAATCATCTTTTGGATTAATTAAGGTGGAAATATAAGGAATAATAGACTGTAAGTTATAAGTGAAAAATCAATAATATAGTCCAGAATAACACTAGCTAATTTACAGTGGTAGCCCAAGTATCCTATAATTGCTTTGTAGTGTCCAAAATTCAGTAATCATGCCTGACTTTCTCGTGGCTGAAGTACAACAGCCTGTTATAGTTATTCTTTTGAGCATCTACTCTTCTTAATTTTAAAGGATCTTGTAGAACTTTAAGAATATAAAACAGCTATTAGTTCCAATTTCTACGTAAGCTTACAAGCAGCTTTCTTCCTGCTGTGCCTTAACTACATATACAATGCATATGCATATGCGAGAAAAACATTTAACCCTGTGTAAAGGATTCATAGGGATGGCCCCTATGGGCCATAAAAATAGCGCTTTTCTCCTATAATTATATCAGTATCCTAAGATAGTGCAGGAATGTATCCCAAGATGGTGTAGGTAAACATCCTGGAAGTTGACATCCAGCAATTAAGGGGTACTAAAATTCCTTATCTCTTAACACAAAAAAAAACGTTATTCATATTAATGTTGTGCATACTGCATGTATAATTGTGATTAGCAGTGCATGTATTGTGAACTAGTTATAACTATAAATTGAAGTGACACAAAATAAATTCCTCAACAGATGACAGTGATAATTGTCACCAAAAAGCAATGATAGGTCTTTATCTTGTAGATTAAGAAATCATATGTTGATCGTTGTCAAGAGAAGACGACTCAGCAATGTTGTCGGATTGCATTTCGCTGGATGGGTAATGGAGAGCCACTACCAATGGAGTGTACAGTCCAGCTTCAGGGGGCAGTTGATACACCAAAGTTAACATTGATGCTACCTATTGATAATCCTACTAATGAAAGTACACACTCCAGTAAGTTTTACTGTACCTTGAAATTTTGTATTCTTAATGATTATAATTATAATTATGGTAGTGGTTAAATAAAGTATTCCAATATTCTTTTGTTATTGGAATAAATAATCGAGTATTCAAATATTACATCATGTGAAATCCTAAATGAAATCACAACAGACAAGTTTATTGCTCAGTGATGCTAACTTCATTGGCTTCTGGAGAACAGTATAGCTATAACAACAGCACTGAGATCAAACAGTAGTTACTTGTACCAAAACAGTGAGCTAATACTTTGTGATTCGTTATAAACAAACATGAAAAGTAAACATTTGAATATTCAATTCATTAAACACTGAAACACCAAATTAAAAAGCACTGTTTTTTTCAGTCATTTTCCCACTTTTTTGTATGTCTGATAATTACTTAAGTTATTTAGTAAAGTATTTAATTTAACCCTTAGAAGACTGATGTCACATATTTGTGACATTTCATTCCTACGTGGTTCGGAATGTGTTCCTAGCTTTACAAAGCTCTCCAAATGCTTGTAATTGGCGTCAGGTACAAGCCCATGAAAATGGCTTTTCGGTCACCCTTTGGCCTAAATAACAACTACGGTGGGAATTTTAAAGGGGAGTGTCTCCCCATTGATGGGTGTTTAAAGGGGGTGCAGCCTCCCCCCCTGCCCACCCTCTTTCAGGGACCCCACCCACTCGCTCTGGTTGGTACCTGAAGCATTTCCCTTGCTGTAAAACCTGAAATCCTGGGTGGAGCTGGTGCCAACATGCAGTGGGATCATTTTGTTTGCCCCAGTTCCAGTCAAAAGAGTGAGAGCACTGCATTTGATTTAATCCTACGAAGCGCTTGGGGACTTTCGAGTCCCAGTAAGCAAGTTGGTAGAAGTAGTACTCCATGTTGGAAAAGGAGCCATGTTTGGGCTAGAGAAAGTGAACAGTCGCCAAAATATATGCACCAGTGTTGGAAATTGGAAAGAATTTTGAAAAACAAGCTCAGACCTCTAAGCCGGGGTTAATGATATACATATTGCTTTTCATACAAACTGCAATTAGATTAGCAAATAATATAAAACCAACTGAAGCTGATTACTAAAAACTGAAGTTGAAATTTGATTGTACATTTGTAAACAGAAGAGGAAAGCGTGTAAGACTACTTGTACCCCTAAACCCCATGCCAACTGTATACATGTACTTGCCATTAACAACCTGACCGTAGTGGTGGAATAATGATTGTGATCGGAGTATATACTCTCCCTATAATATTATTGCTATCATTTCTCATTTACATTGGTCTGTAATCAAATTGTATTTTTTTTCAGATACTCCAACAAAACCAGATGCTTCAGGTAAACACTCCACAGGTTTACATATTAGCATCTATATAATTATCATTCATTAAAAGTATTACTCAGAAATTACATACTCAATTGCTAATGAGTTGCAATGAGTAGCACTTCTGTTTAGTATTTTGAACTACAAACCATCTCTGCAGCTAAAAGTTTGCCATTGATAAATTAATTATGACTTACTTTTCTTAAAAATAGTTCTCTGTAAGTAGACAATTAGGTTGACTTGCATTGTGTTGTATTTATAATTGAGGTGAGCCTTAGTGAGCTCACACAACTGTACTGGAGCTTGATTGGTTGGTTGGTTTGCTTGTTGTGTATATCTTATATACAGACATAGGCGTATTGAAATTTTGAAATTTATTTAACAAAGGGAAGTTCTAACTGTAGTAATAACTGTATTTTTTTTTCTACATCAGGTCAACATAGTCTTTACCAAAAAGAGATAACATCTGAACCCACAATTCCAGAATTACTAAATGAAGTGGCAAGCCCAGCACCTGACAAATGGCGAGTGATAGGGATTGGATTAGGAATTGATATATCCATTTTGAACTCCATTGAACAACAGTATAACAGGAATCCAAATGAGTGCTATGTCGCAATGTTTGATAAATGGCTAAAGACAGCTGAAAATCCAATGTGGGAGACTATTCTTAAAGTTTTGGAAACACCAAGTGTCGATAGATATAGTTTAGCTATGACAATAAGGAAGAACCACTCCTAAAAAAATTTGTAGTACTAGTCATAGTAGAACTGCTGTAACAATAAGTGATAATTTTATTTTTTTTAGTTATGATAATGTTATCATTTCAAAAGTGGAGCTCCACCCTAAGCCTATGTAGAAGAATATAATTCATAATAGGATATAATATTATATAGTAGAGTTGACCTTAGGTCGTCACCAAGTGTCCAGAATATAAGTAAGTACAGTAGGTGTATAGATGATTCTACTTGTCACACTAGAGCCACAGCAAGTCAGCAACACATGAAACACTTAGAGCAATCTGGATAAAAAATGGAATTACCTGTATAATTTATATAAATGCATGGGAAGAACGCTGAAAGTTTTCAAACTGAAGTTATAAAAGGAAATGTATATATATATATATATATATATATATATATAGCTATATGACATTGGATGGCATAATTTTAACTATAGCTAGCACTATAGTAATTTAAGAAGACACATAGACACAGCTTGTTTGACTGTTAGCTATATATCTTGTAAAACATGTTGTGTCTGTTCTCTGGAGGGTACTATTGAGTTCCTGTTGTATTTCATTGCATGATGGGTCTCCTTCGCACAGATGAAGAGACATCTTATTTTCATAGTGTAGCTAACACATGACAATAAACAACCACTTAACATTGACAAACAATCAAGAAATAATTTATTTCTATATAATATGATGGTTCATTTAGAGTTTGAAAAGAAAATGTATTATAATATCAAACTTTTAATTACTAAGGATGTGCCAAACATCAAACTGAATCCTAGATGAATAAGTACCAAATTTAAAAGTATATCAATATAATATATATTATATAATGATGTACTTATAATACACATAATTATATATAATAATTATAATTATTATATATAATCCAATTTTAACTTCATAATTTAATTAGTGTAAGGGTATTCATGTTTCTTTACAGGTACAGCTTCTTATTTTTCATAGTATAGTACTTCCACATTTTTTTCCCTTTATTATTTGCATGGTTGTAATGACATCATCAATATTTTTCTAATTACAGGACAATTGAAGTATTAAAGCTTAGCTATTCTCACACTTCATTGATTAGAAATAACTGCATACTAGTCTAGTGGAAGTTAACACATCATAAATTACAGTGAATGTATTATTCATGATCTGTGAATACCTTTATGTTGCTCACCTGACTTTTGTGACTTATTACTACTGCTACATTGGATAATCAGACAATCTTTGTTACTGTCATCTTCCCAAAATGCTTATTAAATATAATATTGTCTTGTGTCTCCTGTCAGTGTGCATAGCAAAGACCCCTGTTCGTCCACAGTTGCCAGAGACCTTTGTTTCATGGGTAAGACAACAGACAACTACTATTATATGCATGCACTACATTTAGAGTATGTTACTTTCTCTTTTGATAAATGATGAAGTCAAGAGGATATTCCCTATTATACTATATAGCTATTTATGCCAAATCTTTGTTTTTAAAAGAATTTCATTTAAAAGTAGCAATGGCAGCATAACTCTACACTGAAAGAGGGACTAGTATGTCAGTATGTAATGTTACCATAGATGATCTGTTTGGCTGAACATTCATGTATTTATACTCTGGGATCACTTTTTTTGTATTATGAGATACTATTAAGACCGTCTATGATTCTCAATGGCAGAGATACTGGAAATACAAGGTGAGTGTGCTTGATCTTGAGCCACCCACCTTTTGTAACCGTGTACACTGTCATATCACTGTACTGCCATTGTAGTTAGAGCCTCTCTGAGGAACCATTACCTTTTAGCTACTGCACCACCCTAAGTCCTCCCCCTAGCAACTGCAATGAGCTGTGTCATTGTGTCCCCCAATCTTTGTCAGCCAATCCCCCCAAATTTGAACATGCTGTCTCAGACTCTGCTCCTGATTCAGTAACCTCTTGCTTTTGGTTCACAAAAATTCAATTAGAAATGTATTATGTAAGCAAAAATAGGCAGGCCTTACATAACTTGTCTCCAAATTGTCCATTACTATAAAGTTGTTCACTTGTAGATTTCATTAGTATATACAATGGATGAAAATACTAGTAAACCAGTTACATATAAAATTCAAGGTACTTTATATATATCCCATTATATATTTTAACAACTTACAATATTGAATCATAATCTAGGATATTATGCAGCTAATGAAAAAGAAAGGACAAGAATAGGGAACTTTTCAATTGTAACTAATGAGAGTACAAAATATATTACTCAACTAGATCTGTATAACAAAAATATATCTTACCAAGTTGACTGGTTAGTTAGTAATTTATGTTCTGTATATCATTCCAATATGTCCAGGGATGAAACCTTTACAGGTGGGAATTGTACCAAACATACATTGGGACAATTTTCCAGTTTCTGGGACTGGGTTAAAGATGCAACATACACTGGGAGATACAATTTTTTGAATGTTGATACATGGTCTGTCAAGGTCAGCTATATATATATATATATATATAACTACTTATGTACCATGCAACTGCAATCTATATATAGTTATAATGCATGTGTTGTGTGGATAAGTGTGATGATTGTATATATGCATGTGTGTATGTTTATTACCGGACCCGTGTACATACATAGTTACACACACACACACGCACATACATGTACTAATATACCTTTCTGTGGGATTTGAAATAGCAAACAAAATGCTTCATGAAAATATTAACACATGCCATTATTTTTTTTCTATAGGTTGGTCATTCAGGTAGTAGGTCACTTGCTGTATTATCAGTTAATCCTAATGTGCCTGTATACCTCCTGTTTGGTAATGATACCACAAGTGAACAAGTTGATTACTTGGCATTTGCTAACACAACACCTCCTAATAGCGCTTTTAATGTTCCATCCTTGTGCTCTAGTGCTTTAATAGAGAAAAATGCCTTTATACAACATAAACCAGCTTTAATAATGTTTCTACAACATATATTGGTTCAAGCATAGCTGGATGTGTTATTTCATTCCGAAATAATTTGATATGGACTGCAACATGAATCAAATTTTTGCTGATTGTGAAATGTTTGTATTTCTTATATTGCTAGCACATGTATTTTATATCATTCTTATGATTTAAGGTATGTATAGTAATTTCTGGTCAAAGTAGATTTCAAGAGATATTGAAATCGCACATGTGTTTCCCTTGGAACACTTATTGAAGTACTAATATATATGGAGCATTGAACATTGAACATTTGAATTACTATAATTATATGCTATATATAAAATTATAATAATTATATAAATAGTTATTATTATATATAATTGTGATGTAGTATTAGCCTCACATAGCCAGACTCTTTCTCTCACTTGCAGTGGGATGGGTCTATTATCAGCCTGTAGCACTGCCCCACAATAATAGAATTTTGTGCAACACAATAGAAGACATATTGGATAACCACGTATCATTGAAAAATCATTTATATCCATTTTGATTACATGAAAACAGTTATCTTCTAATGTAAGACTGAATCTCATCCTCAGACTCCCTTGCAAAGGGTAACAAGTCACTATGCAATGTAGCTCATTCTGATAATTACAAACTTGAATATATACAGCAAGAAAAATGTATCCCCAAAAGATTATTCTTTCTTGAATATTAATAACATACTTAGAAGTTAAATCTGACAGCAACGTACAGGAATTATAATAAAATATAATGAAGAGGTCAAAGTACACTAAGTAGTAAGGACATGGAAGAAAACAAAAGCAGGAAAATACAAGTGTAATTATTTTATTCCAAAAAATAAAATAAGTTAATAAATGAGTGTAATTGTATGACAGACACTGAGATTTTTTAAAATTATAATAATACTCTAATAATGTTCAGTTAATTCTTTGCCTAAATGAAAATAAAAAGATTATTACTACATATACAATAGTACTATCATATGAAGTTCTAGTATGACACATGACTGTATAAATGTACACAATGGTCATGTAATCTGAAATGTCAAATAATAATATACTTATACAAGGCACTGTTATACATGTACATGTAGCATACAGTATATGTAATACAGATCGAGTTTTTGATAAGCTTTGAAGCATGGGGCAAATTGGCTCAAAAATGGTTAGTGTGTGCACCATTGGGAATACATCTTGAGCCAATTAACAAAGAGTACTTAATACTCTTAGTGACAATATAATCATAATTAACTGCGCCACTAGCCCATAGAAATAACTGTGCAGTGCCAAATAAGAAGCTCTTTGGGCCAATGGTGTGCCATATGAGCTTATCAAAAACACTGATGTAATATTATAGAAACAGTTCCTATCTCTCCATATAATTATAGATGTTTATATTAGACCTATATAATGCCAGGATTTGAAAGCTAAATGATATAAATTATTATTTACATGTAAATAATCTAGTACATGTACAATCAAGCACAATGTACACAGGGTTTCATACAGCAGGGTGAAGGGGGATATCCTCACTAGCTTGAGTCCCCCCGGCCCACCCCGCCCTCCATCCCCTATATTTCAGACTAAACTTATTTCAACATGCAACAACATCTCAGCTAAAAGCCTTTCGTGGCCCCAGAATCAACCTCAGAGGGTCTGAATTTTAAACAATTCCTGGTGGGAGCACCCCCAGACCCCCCAGGAACAATGTGCTTCACATGATTGATTATTTCCCATCCCTAAAAAAATCCCGGATGAAACCCTGGTAGTGTACATGATAGCATATTGTAGTGAATGGTTACCTCTTGTCAATGGCTATATGACTAAATGCTGGAGTAGTACCAGGTTTTCCTTCAATACCAACTGCACACTGTATAAAGAGAAAACAGATGTACATGTACACTGTATGTGCATTGTATTGTATTGTACACTTTCATTAAAACAGCATTATCATCAGCACTTTACAGATGAGAGTGTACATGTACATGTACAATTAAAACAAATAAATCCATAATTCTCCACACAAGCCAGGACCATTCCAATTGCTGTTTTCCATAGTTTGATAATACACACACAATGTCATGTAAAATGTTACACACATGTACTGTACTGCTGTACATGTATTTACAACACCTGAGGAAATAAATAAACTTATTAAACAGTTTCAAAAAATGGGCATATGCATTCCCCTCCCCCTGAGCTTTAGCCAATTTTCACTTGAAAAATGTTGAAATTAGTAATAATGAATACACGTACATGTACATGTAAATGGTTTGACTGTCAAACAGCAATTCTCTAAGCTTGGAAAAAAAACTCTGGGCCTGGCTTTTATACTTTACATGTACATGTGTAGGTGATGAATAATGCTGAGTCACTCCTCAAAGTGCAAGCTTGACATTGACTTGGCTGCAGGTTTGCAGTTGACTAAACACAAGCTGAATGTGAAGTAAGGCAGCTACTATATGCTGAAGAGGGGCATGCAGCAAAGTACATGTACATTAATATTAATTTTATGTATTTTAACTCTAACCTACATGTACACCTCCCCCTATGTATGGGCCAAAGATTAGATAATTTTGAAAGTGATTCAAGATACATGTACATGCAATCATGCATATACATGTACAATAGTGTACATGTACATGTGTATGAACTAGCAAGTAAAATATTCAATATGTACTGTACATAATTATGTACACAAGTTTACCCTAGTCTCTACATCAGTCCATTCACCCTCCTGTACACTGGTATCAGTAGAGCTACTCAATATACTAGAACTAGGGCTACGAGTTTTTGCTTTTCTGGACATAGACCGAGTCCAACGTCGAGTGGGTCTCGTAGGAGAGGCATGATTTAGTTTCTCAATATCTGTGAATTTGACTGAAGCACCTCCTGTTCTAGTCTGGAGTATCTCTCCTTTATAAAGCTCTGTTTTGACCTCTCCTGCCGAGTCTTGTTCCTGATGCTTCAAAACATACTTGTCAACCTGTAAAATAACAAGACATTACATGACAAGGGCATACATCTAATATGGAGCTAAATACTTTTGGTTTAATGCTCCTGTAATATGTACACATACGTGTATGTACATGTACATGTATTGTATTGTATTGCTATCAATGTTTATACAGGTTTCTTAGAATGTTAATCACATAATAGAATAATCATGTACACTTATATATCAATTACTAATTGAATTAGACGTGACACCTTTCTCTAATAACACTCTGCACATGTTCACTTGGTCCCTAATGAAACTGGAAATAAATCCCTCTTGCTAAATGCTAACAACACATCCAAGTTTGTATTTTGATGTCTGTCTCAAGCTTGTTCTACTGATGCAAATCTTATTTGTGATATGGTCTGTTTCAATGTTATTACAAGCTCTACTGGCAAGCAAGCGAACATGGACAAACTCAGTCCATCTCACTATACGCTCATGTTGAGTGTCGACAATGAGATACTGTAGATACATGTACAAACTGTACATTGTACGTGTACACTGTACATGTAGCATAGAATTACAACACACATACATGTAATTTGTACATGTCTACAGAATTACATGTAAATGTATACCTTTCTTGAGTTAAAATGTTTAGATTTAGGATTAGTAACAGTTTTCTTCTTTTTGAAGTTAGGTTGTAACAGGTCGCCATTGTTTACAGTGTCAACTGGATTGTGTTCCAACCAGTTCTCTGATAGAGATCGTTTGCGATTTCCTTTACCAGCTTTATTATATAGAGGAGGTTGCTATTAAATGAGGAGGATAAACAAAATAATGGATGGGTACATGTACATGTAAAGTGGAAAAACAAAATTTATTATGTACATGTACATGTAGTACCATTCATCAAAATGATGCCCGTGTGCTGCTTGCATCCTCTGGCCAAATTTAGCATGCAGATCAGTATTTTTGATAAGCTTATATGGCGCACCATTGGCCCAAAGAGCTTCTTATTTGGCACTGCAGAGTTCTCTCTTTGGCCCAGTGGCACAGGTAATTATGATTATATTATCACTAACAGCATTAACTTTTGTCAATTGGCTCAAGATGTATTCCCAATGGTGCTCACACTAACAATTGTTGAGCCAATTTGGCCCGTGCTTCAAAACTTATCAAAAACTCTGATGCAGATATACACATGTACATGTATGCATGTAGATACGTGTATGTGCAGAATATGAGCCGATGTGTACTGCATTCACTGTACACGTATCATTATTACAATTCATATACACATACATGTACAGTCAATGTACATGTACATGTACATTGTAAGTACAAATGTACAAATGTATGTACTCACTCCAGGTTTGGTCCTGTTCTCTTTTTCTACTTTATGTTTGAAGGGTGTGTTAGGGTTACTCCTGGAAGCAGCCAATGGTGAGTTCCTTATTAGTTCCCTGACTTGATAAAGTTTTTGATCCTTTTCATGACACTCTAGTTCTTTCATCTCCATTTGTTGAGCTAGCTGCTCAAATTTCTGTCTTTCTTTTGTAACACGACCTTTGAGCTGTCGCTGTTAGAAAAAACAAATATGATAATAAAAAAAGCTTACAGAGAGAGAGAGAGAGAGAGAAAGAGAGAGAGCCACACACAGAGTCTAACACAGATACAAAACTCAGCAGAAGCCATGTACATGTACATTTACACATGCACTGTACATGTACTATAGAGCTGTGAACCTGATACAACTAAGTGTAACCAGTTACTGGTATCAATAACTGACAGTTAACAAGTTAACTGGCTATCATCTTATGGAAATTAAATGTTAATTACAAATTTAACATGAGTAACTTTCTGCCTACAAAGTTTACAGAATACACACTCTCCCTTATGTAACTGTCCATCCACCCTTATCTTTTTTGAAGCCAAACAACATGTACATGTACGTTGTAAATCCAAACAAATGCAGAGGAACAACAACCAGATCTCTATAAATATGAGTACACGCTACACACCCACTTACATGTATTTAACCATTTATTCTAAAATTTATACTGGTAACCTATATTTTACGTGAAACCTATGAGTTAACTGGTTTTTCTATAACTGGTCATAGCTCTACATATACATGTACAGTACTAAATAGGAAAATAAGAATCATTGTTTTGAAAATTGTAACATACATGTACATTGTTGTACATGTACAATGTACAATGTACAATGTATATAAAGTGTGTTAATGACATGTACACATGTACATGTGTACACAATGTACCTGCATCACATTAGTCTGCTCTATATGATGTTCATTCTCTCTTTTAGTTTCTGTCAATTGACTCTCATATTCTTGTTTATGTTTCAAGAGGTAGTCATTTTGTTGTGTAACACGAGCTAGATTATCATTGATACGAGAATACTCCTTTTCCTTGACTTGAAGCTTCTGTTTGTAACTATCTAACTGTGATGTTAACTGAACAATCTACATAATATACAAAATACATGTAACATAATGTATACATATACACATGTACTGTATATAATATGTACGTGATGTACATGTGTAAATATACAATGTACATGTACAATGTACATGGATGTACATGTAGTAAATATAATAGCAAGGGTGGGAGTGAAATTTAGCATATACACATGTACATGTATATGCACTTGTTCTAAATTGGTGGTAAAATTTCACAAGTCTGTTCACATTCATGATGACTTATTACATACATACATGTACATGTACACGCATGTACATTGTAGTACAAACAAACATTTCAACATCACATTTAGGTGATGAGGCTACAGAACAGACATTGGGAAAGCATCTGAGTGCTTGAAGGCAAGCAAATGCTTATTTTTAAGCTCTTTGCAATATTTGTGCTTCAAGGACCTTTAAGACACTTTTTAAAGTATCTGTACGAACACTCTGATGTACATGTACATGTACATGTATCTACATACATGTACCACCCTAATGTAAATTGTACACCAGTGTTCTGCCCATACTGGTCTGAAATAACCACCACTCAGATGAATTAACCACCTCTCAGATAATACATATATAAGCTACTGAGACAGAATTAAGTATAAACTGGATAAACAGCACTAAATGCATGTAGAATCCAATCACCACTCTAAATATCCTGGGCAGAACACTGCTACATTATTATTCAAATGTGCATGTACAGTACATTAATATACTCACTTGTTTTTCTTGTGAGGTAATTATGCCTTTGAGTCTAGATACTTCACGTTGAGCTCTCTCTCTATGACTACGTTGAGATGAATAGTCACGTACAGATACTCTTAACTGTGTCAGTTCCTGTTCAGTAGTAACTAATTGACTCCTGAAATCCAATTCTGTCAGGTACAAAGAAATGGAAAAATAGTATAATAATTGAGTACAGTAGGCATGTGCACATGTACAAGCACTGTACAGGTATTAGGGATACAAATATTGCTTTCTTCTTGCTGAGATTACACTAAGCATGAGCTTATTCTTCTGTACATGTACATGTATTTCATTCCGTGAAATGACTAAATGACAAGTGTTAATGTACACGTACACACATGTACATGTGTACATGTACAATGTACACATGATAATTATCAAGAATGTCTCACGTTTCTTCTTCAAGTCTTCAGTGAGCTGTTCTCTGATCTGTTGCCTCTTATCAAGAAACTGTTTCAGTTCTGATAATGAAGAGGCTGTACATCCACTATCAGTAATATACTGTGAATATACACAGGGATCAATAAACGAATGTAAATGAAAGCAACAATATATACACAATGTACAGGTACATGTACAATAATGAAACTTCAATTCACAATTCTTTTTATTGATGAAACATACATGTGTATACATGTGTATACATGTGTACATATACAATATATATAATGTACATGTAATTTATTTCTGTATGAGATTTTGGGAATGATTTTAATGCAAGGTACATGTATATGTATATGAACCTCTACTAAGTTTTTGGCACATGATGACAAGCAAATGTATACATGTGTATATCACAAATACATGTAGTGAACAATATGTACATGTACAGGTACATGTATATGTAAACTGAACACTACTTGCCTAATGCAACTACATACACGTATACTATAGATGTTTATAAGTGTAGCTTTATTGTCCATTCTGAGCTTACTGTATATACAAAAATGTACATGTACGTGTATATCACGTGTTCAATTTCGGCAAATGCACAAACATACATACAAAATTAATATCAAATTAGTCAGCAAATAATTGAATATTCTGTAGAGCTTAAGCATGTGTTCTTTTTCACTTGCCATGCTTAATAATTGATAAAGCCATTTTGAATGACACAACTTCCTTAACTACATGTACATGTACAGTACATGTACATGTTGTTTTATTATAAAATAATGACCACTTTTAGTTATACATGATGTTATCAGAGATGTAGAAAGAAAGAAAGAAAGGCACCTGAGGCAATGGTAAAATGAAAAATGAGAGTTGCCTCAGGTGGGATTCGAACCCACGACACTCTGTACTCCAGACAGATGCTCTACCAACTGAGCTACCAAGGCAGCTCAGTTGGCAGGGTCCGAATCAAACATCTCATACGCCAGTAAGTACAGGCTAACTGAATACTAGGCAGTAGGCGAAGGCCGGGGTAATGTACATGTAGATGTAGTTAATGTGACTAGTTTATCACAATTTTAGTTTAGTTATACAATGTAGTTTATATAATATTAGGCTTACTAAAAGGGTTTTAGTTTACAGAAATTATTACAGACCTGTTGTAAACATATCATTCCTAATGCTATCTGGTAAGGATGAACAGGAGGTGTGGATTCAATCTCTTCCCCTTCCAGAATTGAAGTAGCATCTTTCAGTGCAGCATGATAAACAATGTTAGCTAAAGAAAACATGTAAAAAAAAAACCCTTAGAATATTAGTATTTGTACATGTATTTACTGTAGCTGTACATGTATATGTATTTAATCTTTTGTATTTCAAATATACAATGTACAGTGTATGTATATTGTCAAGGTATTTCCAAAACAGCAAATACTGTATAAGTACTCTTAAAAAAAAACAATGTATATGTACATGTGTGTACTTCATGCTTTAGCAAAAGTTTAGACTACAGTGATGTTAGTCTTTGATCTTGTAATTTGCAGTGTACATGTATGTAAAAGCAAAAAAAACGAGTGCAATTGTTTCGATAAACATCAGAAGGTTCATTGTACACATGTACATGTACAAGTTGTGTATTTAAAGAGGTACATGTATTTGATTCAATGTCTGATTAAAGTGTACATGTATCTTACCTCTTCTTCTCCCAGGAGCTAATCCAACATCAACCCTGAAACAAAAGGAATAAATAATACACAGTATTCTCATCAGGTGTTTGCAATAAGGGATATAGGGAACTGGTACATGTGTGCAAATGCAATAAATTCTCCTGTTATTCTAAATACATGTACATGTACATGTATTAAGGAGGCATGCCAAGTGACTTTACAAGAGAGAGGGGATGGGGAACAATATTTACATGTACAGTATACAGCATACATGTATGTCAATAAAAAGTCACCACACAGTACAGTAATTACTCAGTAGTTTTGTGATCACACTACAGTAGTTCAGAAGTGGTTCGACAGTAATTGGTGTACTTGTCAATTTAACACCACAGTAGTGAGACAGTAATTACTATACTACATACATGTACATGTATAATGATAGTAGAACTAAGGTACATGTAATTACTATTACTGTATGGTGACATTTTATTGACATACATGTATATGTACACATATATTATTATCAATCTTGCATTGTTTGAATACTGGAGTATATTTCAAAGGTACATTTTGTTCATGTAGAATGCCTCTAAAATCATGTACACATTTAGGAAACATAAACATATACACTGTACATGTACAAAACAACTTCAACATTCTTTGAAGACGATAAATTACATGTACACAATCAATGTACAATAACAAACGCTATGACAACGAAGAGAAATTTAATTTTAGTTAATACAATGTACATCGTAATACACATAATGTATTTTTATGGCCTGTAGGGCCATCCCTATGATTGCTTTCCCACGGGTTCGAACTATATATGTATATATATATATGTTTGTGTCACTTGTGCGATTATGCGTTGTATACGTAGTTAAGGAAGTTACATCATTCCCGGGGGCTCGGTCAATTAATGGGCGTGGCGGGTAAAAGAACGAGCGCTCAAGCTCTACAGACCAGCAGAAAGAAAGCTGTGTAGCTTATGTAGAAACTGGAACTAATAGCTAACTATTCTACCTGAAATATAATCCTAAAGTTCTACAAGGTTCTTTAAAAGGTAAAGAGAGTGGATAATCAAAATATTAACTATAATAGGCTGTTGTGTTTCAAGCATGATAAAGTTAGCCATGATTACTGATTACTGAATGCTGGACACCATAAAGCAATCATAGGGATACTTTTTTTTCTCTATATACACTTGTTTCATACTTTGCTGTTGATGGACGATCAACTACAACTTCTTGAGTTACTTCGGCAAACTTCATTACATGCTAATTATGTAAGAAAAAAGAAAATATAAATGATGAGAAGAATTATAATCACGTACTTGTACATGTAAATTTTTGTACATACACATTATAATATTGTACATTGTAATAATCTACTGCACAATACTCTACTACATTGTATGTTTATGAGCACTGTACCACAAATATGTCAGGAATTTAAAGTATTTGCCACATTTAACGTGCACATTCTTTACTTACATGTATGTACATGTACAGTATGTCAATAAAAAGTCACCATACATGTAGTTTCATTATCACATTACAGTAGTTCAAAAGTGGTTTGACAGTAATTACTATACAATTATACATGTAGTTGTCAATTGAACACCATAGTAGTATTACTGTACTGACAGTAGAACTAAGGTAATTACTATTACTGTATGGTGAATTTTCATTGACATACATGTACATGTGTATACATGTATGTACAAGAATGCTATTTCCCATTGTTGTTTAACAATGAGTATACAGTGCATGTACTTAATTAAGTAGAAGAAGATTGACTCACAATAGACTCATCATAATCTTCAGCTCGTGGACTGATACAGACTATCATTCTCACTTTACCTTCTCCATCAAAATAATTCTTAAACAAATGAGTGAGTTTAGAATCACGATAAGGTACAAGCTAAACATAAAAAAAAGAACTCAATACACAAGTACATGTAAATAATTATACATACATGTACATGTATAGACATTACACAAGTACATGCAAATAATTATACATACATGTACATGTATAGACATTATGCATTTACTGTTTCAGACCCCTGAGGTGAAAACAAGTGTACTGCATTCATTTTGCTTGTTGCTGTGTACTTGTCAGGCTTTCATTTAGAAAAATTGCCAAGGGGGGCAATGTATAGGTTTGGTGTGCTCTTTTGGTGTTACACTCTCTGAGGTCATTTCTGGTGCATTTTCAGACCACAATAATGTAACTGTTTGAGATACTATTTTTGGAATCTAAACCCAAAATTGAGTCCCCAGACAAACTGACAGATAGTGACCTTGAAGACATTGTAGATGTATGGAACAGAAAAAGTATAAGAATAGCAGTTTAGGTTGAACTACATAAGTTTTGTTGTTTTTTTTTTTGAGTTGTATTCAGCTAACTATTAACATTAAAAATATTTTTGGGCAACCAAATTCCCAAGGGGGGGCGAATGCCCCCCCCCCCCCCTAAATGAAACCCTGCTTGTCCTGACCACACTTCTCATGCATAATGTACTTAAAAAGATTACACAATGCACTCACCATACTGTACAATGTACATTGGAACAATAATAAACATACAGTACACTGTACATGTATTAATGAGTTACATGTATGTACATGTAAATGTGTATATGTTTACATGTAGATCATGTACATGTAATGAACCTAAACTCATACAAGGATAACATGTTACATGTACATGTGCAGTACACCTACATGTACATGTACATGTATATCTGTAGGGTGGGGTGTTATTAGGGTCAAAGTATGAATATGCTAAATTATTACATGTACATGCCTTATTTAATCCAGTACGTTGGTTGTCCCGAAGGGTCTCCATACAGTTGCGTAGTACCATCAAAGACTGATTGATACTACCTGAGAATGAATAGAAAATAGCCCATAGTAATATTCCACAATCTACATGTACGTATTATACATGTACTTACCAGCTTCTCTGAGTCTGTCTCCTCCATTACAAGTGCGAGCTACTCTCTCTGATCCGGCAAGATCAACTAGAGAAAGCTGAGAACAAGCTACTTTTGACCGATCCTGTAATACCTCAGCTCCAGTAGGATCAAGAGGAGCTTGTACTAGTCTGAAAGAATATACATGTACATGTACATGTACACAGCGTCACAGACATACATGTACATTGTACATGGTTTCACAGAGATACAATGTAGGGTGTGCCCTGGAATCCACTCCAAGAATAATAACACCATAAACCACCTAAGAAGTCTTACATACATGTACATGTATATATTATTGAAACTTCCATATCTCCTTTGGAATAGTGTGCTTACAGTCTTTCTTTTCCCAGCAAAAAAATCCTATTGAAACCTGATTACATGTAATCTACATGTACATTGTACATACATGTATATGTTTCACAACTGCATGTACATGTACACACATACATGTACATGTATGTTGAGAAGAAAACAAATGGATATACAATGTACATGTATATGATCATATACACACGCATAGTATACTGATTTGTACTCACAAAATTATATATGTACATTAATAGTTTTGTACATTGTGCTATACTGTCTGTACATGTACTGTGATGGGAAAATCTAGTGGCTTGTTCTTTAGGGAAATCCTAGTGCACCACTTACAATTGCATTTCAAATGATAGTACATGTACATGATGATACATGTACAGTACAAGTACACGAATATACATGTACATGTACATTTCTAGTTTTTTCTACTTCAACATACATGTACATGTACATTGTACTCTACCTGATATTGAAGACAGCATGACTACGGCTACTATCATGATTCAACTGAGTATGAGCAACACGTCTTTTTCGTTGACCCTGTAGAAGAACATCATAAGCTTCTTCTGTACTCCTCACTTCCACTTCAGTTACTCCACTAATATACATGTTATGATCTGTGTCTTCCCTCATAATCTTTGATGTAGGGGCTCTGTATTTGTACACATAAACAATAGAAATGTAGTCAATATACATGTACATGTACATGTACATGTGTATACGCAGTACAAGTACATGTAATTGCTTGTGTATTCAACTGGTGAAATAAAACCAGTGCTAATAAATGTACATGTACATTGTACATATACATGACTACAATACATTGTACATGTATGACTAATCGACTATCACAAGTTTATACGTAATACTATAAAATTGTACGTCATCATGTTTTTATAAACTCTTAATTTTAGTGTACAGTACATATACCTTATTTGATGCTGTACATGAACAGATGGCACAATTTATAATGTTAAACAATATTAACTACATGTACATGTAGTTAGCATTGTTTTCCCATAGCCAACCATTGTTGGACCATGCACTGTAATAAAAACATATACATGTGTACATGCAGTCATGCACATTTACAATTGTTTATTGCATATGAAATATTATAAATACATCTCCATTGTAGTGATTGTGTACATGTATCTCACTTGGGATGTAGTCCAGCCTCAACATTAAATTCATCCAACAAGTCATACACAAAGTTATTATATATTTCTGCATAAGAGATAAACACAGAATAGCTGTTATCTTCATCTATACCAGACACTCTACGTTGCTCAGGAACTCTGATTTGATCACCAAACTCTGGTAGCTCAGACCTATAAATTGATAAACAGTTATACATAATTACATATCAGGGCGGGAAATACACATGTAAGCCTAAAATATCTGGTGAGCAATTCTGTCACCAGTGCTCACCGTACTTTAACTAGCATGCATTGTCATGTCAAAATCTGGTGCTCGTTAAGCTAATTGTGGTGCTCAAATGAGCACTGTTACATGTGTATTTCCCACTCTGGTACATATACATAAACATGCATACCAAAAATGTCCTCCTGTACCTCTAACAATAATAAAGTTAAAATTACATGTACATGTACATGTACTGTCTTCAGTTATTCTTACCTAGCTCTTGGACTAATCTTCTTTGGTTTCTTCTTGTTTTGTTCAAGTCTTGCTTCACACTCTGTGAACACATTGAAACCATTAGCTTGGTCTGGTCTAAACACCTATAGTATAATCACATTACAGTACATACATGTACATGTATATAGAAAAGAAGTGAATATAACATATAGCATATACATGTACAGATGCATCCTATAATGTACAGTACATGTATAGAAAAGAAGTGAATATAACATATAGCATATACATGTACATGTACATGTATATGCTGTACAAGGCATACATGTACAGATGCACCCTTTAATGTACAGTACATGTATAGAAAAGAAGTGAATATAACATATACATTGTATATGCTGTACAGATGCACAGATGCACCCTATAATGTACAGTACATGTAAGTTACACTTACATATTTTGGAGTTTGTACATCAGCCACTGAGTTGAAGAGAACATCCATTATTCTAGGTAGAATTCCAGGTTGATCAGGTTCTCCAGACATTGTGTATGTTTTACCAGAATTTGTCACTCCATAAGCAAATAGCAGACCTACATGTACAGTACATGTAATGAAGCATTAATTGCATGTACTGTACATGTACAATTGAATAGTGAGATACTTTACATGTTTCTGTACATATACAGGTGGGGGAAGCACTTTGTTTAGACACAAGTATCAAAGTGCTTAGTGCTTACTCAAGTACTGAATGTTAAATTTGACTGTGCTTGCAATATGTGCTTAAGCAATTTGATAATAACTTAATACAATATGTATTTAAGCAGTGGTTCTAAAGTACAGTGTACATGTACTTAAGTACATGTACATGTAACTATTTGAGTAAACTTGTGAATGTGTTATTATCACTATATCAGGTGATGATTTTTATTAGGTGCACCAGTTACAATGTGTGGTAAATACAGATAAGCTTAATTGTTAACAATGTTAATGGTTAAGTGTTTCAATTTGTACTCACATAGACACAAACTTTCAAAGTACTTGTACTCAAGTACATTCGCAATAAGATGTGCTTATACTCATACTTAAAAGCAAAGAACTGGAAGTACAGTACATGTACATGTACTTTGTAATAAATACATGTATGCTTTGTCCCATGCCTGTGTACTATAATACACTACATGACAGGACACAAACTGATATCTTGTAGGCAGAGTTGTACATGTAATTCTTAATGTATTTTATTCCTAACAATGGGATGAATGTACATGTACATGTGTACTAATACAGAATACATTTTCATGTACATGTGCATTATGTATTTCACTATTATCTCACTATTTTTTCCAAGAACCAAATCTTCAACAAGTGGAAAAGCAATTTGATCAAACATTTCTTTTTGAGTAGTCTTGGTATTAAAAACGTTTTTAAACAAATGTTGTGTCTGTTAGAAGGAAAGAAATCAATGATACATGTAATTATTATACTACATGTACAATTACAGTATACATGTACATGTAGCAAGTATTATATAATCCTAATGAAGGTTAACCACTGACCAGTCTAATGTAATTAGGCCTGGGCTTGTAGAATGTAATTATGATATTATAAAATTGTGTTACAAATGTACTGTACATGCATATACATGTACAGACCTACATGACTTGTACTTTAAATTATTATAATAAATGATACTGTAAAAAACATTTACATCAGACCAATGTGTTAACATGTACAATGTAGTAGAAAAGAACTGATTAAGTTTTGATAACAAAACAGTTTAATTCTAAACTCCTATAATATAATTTGTGACTAAGAAAATAATAACGGTTTTCATGCACTATTACATGGTTAATTTATGATTATGATTACTAATTTTAATTTATGCTTAACCCTTTAGAGGACTAAACTTGTTTTTCAAAATACTTCCCATTTCCAACACTTGTGTCTCTGCTGCATATATTTTGGCCACCATTCACTTTCTCTACCCCAAATTTGGCTTCATTTCCGACATGGAGTACTACATGTACTTCTACCAACTTGCTTACCGGGACTCAAAAGTCCCCAAGTACTTCGTAGGATTAATTCATATGCAGTGCTTTCCCTCTTTATACTGCAACTGGGACAAACAAAACAACCCCACTGTATGTTAACACCAGCTACACCAACAATTTCAGGTTTTACTGCAAGAGAAATGTCTCAGGTACTCACCAGATTGCATGAACCCTCCATTTGCATGGGTGCTATGCCCCCTTCAAACGCTCATTAAAATTCCCCTTGTACTTCCTATTTAGGGTAAAGAGCAGCTCAAAAACCATGAACCTTTTACCTATTTTAATGGGTTTATCCCTGACACCAATTACAAACATTTGGAGTGCTTCATAATAATACAAACACACTCCGAATTGCAATTGACAGTGTACTCACTCCATTTCTGTGTCCTGACTTGTATGCTAGTGAACACTCTGGAGGAGTCAACTGTAAAATATTCATCCCTATTACTTCGGCACATGACTCATTTTCATCTTGTTTTAATGGACGTACTCGACAATACACCTGAAAAAAAGTATGTGTCATATATATAATTATAAATATACTGCCATTTTTTATATTCACTTCAATATTAACAACTTCTATCATACCTCAACAGGATCTTTAGGTTTCTGCCTACTTGGAGTGTGTGGTACACCTTTCCTGCTTGGTTTCGGAGGTACTTTGAAATTCCTAGTTGCCATAGCAATTTTCTTGAACTTGAACAAGTGAATATCTACTTCCTAAAAATTTTTGTCAATCTCTTAGTAGATAGAAACTTTTATACGCTATTGACGAGATACTTTATGCTTTTCGTGTACTTCTTCAACAAATACAACGTCAAAAACTGTCTCTTGTATTCTTCCCGCTAAGTTTGAAAATAATTGAATTTCAAAACTGAAGCTACACCCACTGAATAGTTTCCTTAAGTATACTAAAGGCAATAACAATATCCGGAGATTAACGAAAACCACACCTATAATTAACTGTCTTGAATATACGAAACGTTTCCGTAGATGTACAAGTTATTGAGAATTTTAATATTAGAAGACCTCTATTAGATTTCAGCATAACAAACCTGAACCTATTAAAAGCTCAGGAGCTTTAAAGAGGAGATATTGTTCGAGGGAATTTGTTGTGGATTCATTCAACAATTGAGGTAATATATATATATATATTTATATATAATTATGTAATTTGTAATTAGATAGTGACTTCAATAAATGATATTATATATATATATATTATATATATATATATATATATATATTAAGTATATATATATATTCTTTACACATATGATTATAATTATTATAATCATGTTCGTAAATTATGCAATTATATAAATTATACATACACACTATAGTATATAATACCTGTTTATTTATTCATGTATGTATATATATATTATATATATTTATATATATATATATATATATATATATATATATATATAGTTTTATATACACACATACTGTTTTTTGTATCTCTAAATGGGTGTTCTTGACACTAAGGTATTAAAGCCAACACCCCTGTACCTTTTCTATAGCTGTTATGATGAAATAAAGTTTGTTTAAAATACTAATCTTGTTTGTGTATAGATAACATATAAATTAGAATACTTACACATGATAATATTATTATATAATTATTTTTATATTACAACTTAATCCTTAAATTGTAATATATTAAAATCACATGATATATTGTGATTTATAGATTTCATTGTACATGTATCTGTACATGTGTACAGGTATATTACATGTGTTATGTTGGTTGTCAGAACTGGGCAATGAAAAAAATGGAAAACCTTCATGATTCCTGGAAAATGAATCATACACAATAATAATTAAGTAAAATCTGATACTTCCCTTTGCTTTTAGTGGGATGATTTTGGCTCGGTGTTTTTGATAAGCTTATATGGCGCATCATTGGCCCAAAGAGCTTCTTATTTGGCACTGCACAGTTCTATCTTTGGGCCAGATAGCACAATTAATTATGATTACATTGTCACTAACAGCATTAACTCTGTTAATTGGCTCAAAATGTAATATTTTCTAAGCCCTTTGTGGCTATGTTTTATTGTGGCTGCTTGTTTGTTGTGTTTGTTTGTTAATCATTTCTACGCTTTTTGTGTTTGTTTCATGTAATTCAAATGGCATGCACACTAACCATTTTTTAGCCAATTGGGTCCATGCTTCAAAACATGTGGTACATGTGGTAGTTTATTGGAAGTTAAGTACATGTATATGGCCTCTTCACAAAAAGAAAATACACCTTTTTCTTAATTAAAATATAACCCATTAAAATCATGAATTGTAATACAGGTACATAATTATTCAACATGATTTATAATTCTGTTGTGCTTCTGTTTTCACATGTTATCACTAACAACGACCACTGTGGAATTTCCAAACCATATACATGTACACATGTACATGCACTATTCCTTTTAAAAAGGTTACATGTTTACTAATTGTATAGCGTATTTCTGTTTTCCATCCCATTTAATAAACAGAAAGGTAAAACAATACATGTACATGTACATGTAGATATTAAGAAATTAACTGTAATTGTGAAAGAGAAATGGACAATGTAGTTACATCTACATGTACAATGTAAATGTGTACATTTTGAGTGTGTTCACACATACATGTACATGTACATGTACAATTATATATGTACATTTAATTATAACATGCACTGTACAT
Source organism: Petrosia ficiformis (assembly GCA_947044365.1). Classification (NCBI taxonomy): domain Eukaryota; kingdom Metazoa; phylum Porifera; class Demospongiae; order Haplosclerida; family Petrosiidae; genus Petrosia; species Petrosia ficiformis. The sequence continues at coordinate 35,998,514 of OX345636.1, read as the reverse complement.
TGTAATCTCTTTTTGGTTTTGACCTTTTCTGTTTCTTGTGGAAATTGAAATGAAAAATGGAACATCCTGTTTAAGAAGTACTATAAACCTGCAGGTAACTCCCTATAGTCCCCAGTGCTGTAGTAATGTAGTCAATTAATATATACATGTACATGTACAGTAGGATAGGAAAATGCACCACAAGTGATCTCAGAGGTCCAAATGTCCCCCTACATGTACTAGGTGACTAGTATACCATCTCTGTACATCCCAACCCAACATTCTATTTTTTTTTGCTTCCCTCAGCAATTTTTCTGTCTGGGTCCAGGGTTTGTACATATAAGTAGATTATACTTGGCCATTCCTATTATTCATATGCATGGAACATGTTATTGTACATGCCCCTGTACAAAATATTGCATGTACATGTATAATTATATACTGTACAAGTAATTTATATACAGTTTTACATGTACACTTTATACATGTACATGTACAGTGTACATGTACACTGTACATGTACATGTAGGTTATTTTTAGGAGGATGGAAATACTTTATGAATGCCTTCAAAGCAATTATATATGTGCATTAACCGAAACAGGAATAGAAATTAGGAAAAAATATGCATGTACATATACTTTTATGATGTTTCATTGAAAAAACTTGGGCATGTAATTGGTACAGGCATGTTTAATATTTAATATTAATGTAGTTAATGCAACTTTGCCATACATAATTACTTTGAAAGCATTCACATAGTATTTCCATCCTCCTAAAAATTACCTACATGTATAGTACATGTACATGTACATATACATACATGTACATACATCTGCAGTGTACATGTACATTGTATGTAGAATTATGTACATGTAATTCTATAATTATTGTAATACAGTACATGAACATGTACATGTACAATGTACATGTTCATGCACATGTGTATGTACATGAATCAGTATAACACTTGTTCATTAACATCCCATTGGATACATGTGTGCATAATAGCATGTATATGTACATGTACATATGAATTCACTTACATGTACATGTACTATAAATACAAATCATCATTAAGGTGGCACTAGGGTAATTACCTGATTACTGTAATAATAAATGTTTAGGTGACTAGTTCTTTTATTCACTCACACTGTTGGTCTGAAATTTTGAAAACCAAAGCTAAAAGACTTAAGTGTTTGCCAATGGTCCAATTTTCTGTTATATATATGTTTTGTTTTGGTTTTTTTAACTCACTATACATGTACATTTTATTGGTTTTACATGTACATTACATAGTGAAATGCTTATTACATGTACTTCACAAGCTTGTATTTAAAAAAAAGCACAGATTATTATTGTGTGTATATACTAAGGTACTTTATGAGCTACAGTAAACCACATTTCATATCTATAGCTGTAGCTTTAGCTGTAATAGATTCATTAAATAAAGATCAACTTTGTGTGTAGAGGTAAGCAAGACTATCCAAAGTAACCAGGAGCTTTGTTAAGTGGAGTGTTGTGAAAAAAAACAAGAGTTTAAACTTGTTACTCATTAATATAGTACATGTACATGTATGCTAATTGCCTAATAACCTCTTTGAACCTAAAATGTAGAAGATTAGTATATACATGTGCATATGCTGCATGTAAATTACTGTGTGTACATGTATGTACATACATGTATATAAATATTGAGTAATTATTTGTAACTTTGTGCAAGTACTTGTACTGTATGTGTCAAATTTAATTATACTGTGCATATACATGTACTTAATTATTTAAATACGTGAGTAATTATAATAGGTTTACTATAGTACATATGCCTTAGGGAATAACACATGTACATGTACAATACACTGTTAGTGGAATGTTAATTAATTATGATGTCAGTGCTACATTGCAACACTACACTGTAGTGATCTTGTGAATAAATAAAACATGCTGTAGCCTATTATATACATCTGTACATGTACATGTTATCATGTAGTTTGTACATGTACATGTATGTACGTACATTACACATTGTTACATGTACATGTGATGGGATGTCTCCTTAATATGATACGAGTACACTTTCTCATGTTATATACATTACAGGTATTAGTCGTGTAGTGATGCTTCATCAATACATGCACATTACTAGTATAACATGTACTAGTCATGTAGTAATGCTTCAATAATACATGCACATTACTAGTATAACATGTACTAGTCATGTAGTAATGCTTCATTAATACATGCACATTACTAGTATAACATGTACTAGTCATGTAGTAATGCTTCATCAATACATGCACATTACTAGTATAACATGTACTAGTCATGTAGTAATGCTTCATTAATACATGCACATTACTAGTATAACATGTACTAGTCATGTAGTGATGCTTCATTAATACATGCACATTACTAGTATAACATGTACTAGTCATGTAGTAATGCTTCAATAATACATGCACATTACTAGTATAACATGTACTAGTCATGTAGTAATGCTTCATCAATACATGCACATTACTAGTATAACATGTACTAGTCATGTAGTAATGCTTCATTAATACATGCACATTACTAGTATAACATGTACTAGTCATGTAGTGATGCTTCATTAATACATGCACATTACTAGTATAACATGTACTAGTCATGTAGTAATGCTTCATTAATACATGCACATTACTAGTATAACATGTACTAGTCATGTAGTAATGCTTCATTAATACATGCACATTACTAGTATAACGTGTACTAGTCATGTAGTGATGCTTCATTAATACATGCACATTACTAGTATAACATGTACTAGTCATGTAGTAATGCTTCATTAATACATGCACATTACTAGTATAACGTGTACTAGTCATGTAGTGATGCTTCATTAATACATGCACATTACTAGTATAACATGTACTAGTCATGTAGTAATGCTTCATTAATACATGCACATTACTAGTATAACGTGTACTAGTCATGTAGTAATGCTTCATTAATACATGCACATTACTAGTATAACATGTACTAGTCATGTAGTAATGCTTCATTAATACATGCACATTACTAGTATAACATGTACTAGTCATGTAGTAATGCTTCATTAATACATGCACATTACTAGTATAACATGTACTAGTCATGTAGTGATGCTTCATTAATACATGCACATTACTAGTATAACATGTACTAGTCATGTAGTGATGCTTCATCAATACATGCACATTACTAGTATAACATGTACTAGTCATGTAGTAATGCTTCATTAATACATGCACATTACTAGTATAACATGTACTAGTCATGTAGTGATGCTTCATTAATACATGCACATTACTAGTATAACATGTACTAGTCATGTAGTAATGCTTCATTAATACATGCACATTACTAGTATAACGTGTACTAGTCATGTAGTGATGCTTCATCAATACATGCACATTACTAGTATAACATGTACTAGTCATGTAGTAATGCTTCATCAATACATGCACATTACTAGTATAACGTGTACTAGTCATGTAGTAATGCTTTATCAATACATGCACATTACTAGTATAACATGTACTAGTCATGTAGTGATGCTTCATTAATACATGCACATTACTAGTATAACATGTACTAGTCATGTAGTAATGCTTCATCAATACATGCACATTACTAGTATAACATGTACTAGTCATGTACATGTAATATACTTGTACATACTGTACATGTACAATGTACATGTATATGACCAAATTTACTTCTAACCTAGGAGTGCATACAGTGTATGTGTGCTCTAGACACATACCTGTACCTGTGTGTGTGTGTGTGTGTGTGCTCAAATATCTTAGAATATATACAGTTTATTGCAATCTTGATTTTAGTATCTTGTAGCTCATAAATAGAGCTATAGTTTGTTATATAAAACATATAAAACTGCCATGCTGTAACATTATGCATGTACATGTAATTATAGTTTTTTTTACAGTAATCTTGACTTCAATAACCTTTGGCTTCTGAACATGTAGTGCTTCTGTTTGCAACTTCTACATGTACAGTACATGTATGTGGTTTTCATTTTTAAATAAGTTAATACAAAGTGGCTTGTGAAGTCAGTCAAGTCATTCTATCATGAACACACATTTCAAAAATTGAAATTAATGTACAATGCACAGTTGTACATGTAAATGTACATGTACATGTACATGTACATGTATATTCACGTATTCTTGTATTATGTACATCACCTCATAAAACAGCTGTTAACTGATTACATGTGTAAGTGTACAGATGTACATTAATGCTACATGTACATGTACATGTATGTTTAAATGTTTCCTAGTAAATGATAGTTAATATAACATGTACATGTACATGTAAGTATATACATGTACATGTAAATGGATCGTGGAAAAACAAGAATAGGAAACACACACACCCATATATATAATATATAAACAATATTTTGGTTAAATATATTTGCTGTGGGATTATTTTACCTACAATGTACATGTATATACACATAGATATGATCACATGGATATGATTACATGTACATGTGTACAGTTGAGACAATGAAACAGTACACTGCATACAGTATTCATTTACACATGCACATGTACCTATTCAATTTTAATTTTAATTTAATATGTGGATAAGTATACATGTATATTTAAGCTTTCTTAGAGAAACCTACTAACCTACATACTATTAGTATTTATTGGTTGTCTCTACTGTACATGTACAGTACATGTACATGTACTGTATATACATGTAATTGTATACTGTATATGTAAACTATGTGCAAAATGTTTGTATAGCATTCACACCCTAACAACAAAGGAAATACATGTACATTGTAATTGTATGTGTACATACACATGTACACATACATGTACATGTACATACATTGTGTATATGTACATGTACATGTAGTTTTCATAAACATTTGTACAAGAATTTACAGACCCACCTACTGAACTCACAAGTCACATAAACACATGTACACATACACAAACATACGTGTACATGTACCATGTACATATACATGTACATGGTACAAACAATGTGCATGTACACACACACACACACACACACACATACACACACATAAATACACACACGCTCGCACACACACACACATGCTTGCATGCACGCACACACACACACACAAAACACGATATACATGGTGTATTATAATTATTCATGTAATTCTTGTGTTAACTAACAAGTAATAATGCGTGTTAACATAAATTAAACATTATGTCATGTTAATATACACTGTACATGTAGTTGTGGGTCTGATAGTCTATACTGATAATTATATTCTATAATTCTTTAAATTTTAATTTCATGTAACTACAGTCAGGGTCATACCCAAGAATTATAAAATAGAGTTGGGTTGTAAAAAAAAATTGTTTAAATAATGCACACAACACACATTTCCAGACTCCAGCCAAGGGTATTCATTAAACCATCTTACATGTACACCAATAACAAGAATCAGAAGATTCTATATCCTCACTTTAAACCTGGACAAACCGAATATTCGTTTCAGCCCTGATTCTGTGCCAGCACAGATACATGTACAGTGTACATGTACATGTAGATAATCAGAGTCAGCAGACATTGTTGCTATATTACCATGTGCTTCTGCATACATGCATACAGTATGTGTGTGTTGATCGTTTTGGGCGTGGTCACGAACGTTGCTTACTCTTACAGAGTCTGCTCCAACGATCCACTTTTCACTAAAGTTTTTTCTCCCTCTGATTTTTTCTACAAAATCACTGTAGACTTTACACTTGAGCTGGACCACCACCTTCTTCCCTCGCTCTTTCTCGCTCGAGCAGTCCAGCCAAGTCATTGTCTGGTACTCGCGATCGAGATCACGCTGCCACTTCTTGAAGGTAGCGTAATCCACACGTCTCTTCTTGGTTGTTGAGCAGGTTGCTGATTCATCCTGACTTCTCTTCATGATCAAGAACTAGTGTCACCAACGCTATAACTGAAAAATAACACGTGCAGCTAGCTAACCACGTGTTCGGTCACACCTACCGACCACTCCTGAAAATGGTCGGTCAATCAAATAAAATGCACGGAAATGGACCGATGACCGCACGTAATTTCGACCACTGCATACATGCATATGTGCAGTGGATTTATTATTATGATCTCAATTTTTTTTTTTTTTTGGTAATGAATATTTTTAGTAGAAAATGTAGCTTGGAGCTCCACCATTGCGCCACAGTTTGAGGAAACCACTGTACATTTATATTTGATATACATGTATACTGGTATTTATATTGTAATAAAATTAGTTTACATGTATATTTAGTTGATGACACCTAATATGTGTAGTACATTGGTGTGCTCACTACAGTATACAATGTACATGTACATGTTTATTTACTTGTATATGTGTACATGTAGGTACTTATGTACATGTACATGTATTATAATATGTCTGATCTTTTCTTATAATATCACATACATCTGTTGACTGATTTGATTCTTTTGCATTCAGTTCTAATAATAATATCCTGTTTTGTAAATGAAAGAGTAAGTAATTCCATAAACATTGCAGTGCATAGCCTGGACCAAGCCCTATCTACCTACACACATTATGACATGGGCAGAGAAGGTCCCACCACTGAAATTGTGTAAAACTGCACCCATGGCACATACTTTGAATATTTATGAGACTAAAATTGTTGTCTTGCATTGAACATGTTCTTTCACGGTTCCCAGGACCATGTGTGATAATCTGTTTAGGCAAAAAGAGCCTGATCTCCAGGCTAAATGTACACTCCACTAGTATTTTTTACAATAGCACCACCTACATGTACCTGTATATGTACATGTCTTGTCCAAGGCTTTTTATTCATCTGCTTGTCATGGTACATTTGTAGATAGTATTTAGTATTCAACTTTTGGAAATGCTGAAGTGGGGGAATCCCAGCTACCTCCCCCTGTATGAAGTAATGCAGTACAGTACAATAAACTGATAGGTACTGTACTATAACATACTAGTGTACTGCACGATATACATGTAGTGTCACTAGTGTGTATGGTGAATGTACAATGTACATCAAACATACAGTGTACATGTACTTGTACAGTGTTCTGCCCACACTAGGTCGGCACTGGTCGGGAATAACCACCACTCAGATGAATTAATCACCTCTTAGATAAATTAACCACCTCTTAAATAACTTAACTACCTCTCAGATAATACATGTATAGGCTGCTGAGACAGAATTAAGTATATACTGGATAAACAACACTAAATGCAATGTAGAACCCAAGCACCACTCTAAATATCCTAGGCTGCTTGTACACTGAATTTACATTATGCATGTAGGATTTGGATATTGTACGGATCAACATATCATATAAAAGAAATAGAGAGCATTGTGTTTATAAGCTGGCTTATTTATTTAATTATGGAGAATACTGGTAACACACTAGAGAAACCCTATAAATATACAGTACGTGTACATTTACATGTGTATCTGCACATGTACATTCATATGACTATGTACAATGTACATGTACAGGTACAGGTACATGTACATTGTACATGTTTGTTAATGTAAATACATAGGTTTTGGCTTCTGTTATTTAATTCTCAGTTTTTCATTGATGATAATGACATTATACATGTATGTACATGTAACCTATGTACATGTACATCTACATCTACAGTATATTATTATATTATGACTGTATGTGCATGTACGTGTATAATTATTATTGTCTGTAGAAAATTCAAGATGGCTTTTGCCAATACTCTTGATGGACGAGATATACTTCAAGAAGGATGGTTAACAGTGTATAAGAGTAGAAATCCAACATTCCTCACTAAACAAAAGGTTTGGATACATGTACATTTATAGGCATTTTGTAGTACATATACATGTACATGTACATGTACATTGTGTATGTATAGATGTACGTTTATACATGTACATACATGTACATGAACATGTACATTCATATGACTATGTACATGTACATGTACATGTTTGTTTTGTGCATGTTTGTTGTGTGGATGAATGTATTAGATGTACAGTACAATTACACTTCATGCATGTACATGTACAATGTATTGTGTTATGACTTACATGTGTATCTTACACACAGCCTGATAGAGTACTGGAAAGAGCGTGGGGTGTGTTACATGCTACTTCATCCAAAGGACCTTTGTTAAGTTTCTATCAAGACAATCATAAAGAATTAAGAGTTCTTCGTCGTGAGAAAATAGAACTACTAACAGTTCGAATGGTTACTAGGATTCTGGATAATCCTAAACACTCTAACTGCTTTACACTCAAAATTAAAGGAAAAAGAAATAGAACACTTTTTGATTGTGATAGCAAGTGAGTTCCTTGCATTTGTCTGTACATATACATGTACAGGTACATGTAGTAGTCATTTACATGTACATGTACTTGTATATTGTATATACATGTACATGTACACATACATGAATCTATGGAATTATATTCATTTTCTGTACTACATGTATGTACATGTACATGTACACGTATTTCAGTGTTTTTGATAAGCTCATATGACACACCATTTGCCAAAAAAGCTTCTTACATTTGTATTTGGGACAGCACAGCACTCTCTGTACGTTAATTATGATTACATGTATATACAATGTATATTGTCACTAACAGCACTAACTCTTTGTTAATTAGCTGAAAGTTTTACCAATGGTGCACACACACTAACTATTGTTGAGTCAATTTGGCCATTGCTTCAAAAACTCTGATTATCAAAATCTTTTCACATACATACATTTAATGTACATTATACATGTACATGTATACATGTACATTTATATGTACATGTACATGTATATACACCTGTACATGTACAGTATGTACAGTACATTCATTATACATGCACATCTACATCTACATGTACATTGTACACTGTATGTTATAACTCACATACTTTCTTAATGACACATATACATGTACATGTAGATTGTACATGTGCTATTATACATCTACAAACGAACAAAGGATCCAAATCTTTTTGTACATATACATGTACATATACATGTATTATATTTTTGTGTTATATTTGAGATTTTTCTTCTTATAGTCAAGAGTTACAGCAATGGATATCTCGTATTTGTGACTTATTGAGATTAGAATTCAAAATGGAAAAAGTGTGTTCATTTCTTTAATTCTCATAAATTATCTACATGTGTATCATTAAGAGTATTCTGTATATAATTACATGTTAATAATAATACATGTACATGTACATGTATATAAAACAAGATATAATAATGTTGTAATTATAACGATAAAATATTAATGAGCAAGGGGTACATGTACCAACCCCTCCTACTAACTACATGTGAGTCCAACATACATGTACTGGTGAATATCATAATTATCTAGATGCTCTAATGGTGTTTCTACATGTACATGTACAGTATATGTCAATAAACATTCACCATACAGTAACTACTGTCTTACCACTGTGGTGTTCAATTGACAAGTTCACTAATTACTGTCAAACTACTTTTGTACTACTGTAGTGTGATAATGAAACTACTGAGTAATTACTGTATTGTATGGTGACTTTTTAGTTAGTTCCTTCTTCCTTCATCTTTCCTTTCACTTGTATCAATCAATCCCTTCTCCTTCATTTGTGTTATTAATTATTTTACAGGTAATTTGGGAGTATCTAGGTAATGATGGTTTATGGATGTCTTTACCGGATAAACTATCATTTCAAATTGAGGCTCATTATTGTGAACAGAGATTTAATTTTGGGTTAGGTGATACTCAGGATACAACATTTCATTATCATTTGAGTAACATGCATCGTATTCCATCTGTTGGATCAAAACACACACAACGAATTAAAAGAACACCTTTTATTTGGGACAAACCAGAAAGTAAGTCACATGACTGTCAAGTGATTATTACGTGTATAGTACATGTAATACCTGGTATGCTGTCATGATTGTCACATGACTGTCAAATGATTATTATGTGTATAGTATATAATAGATTGTGTACATGTTCACATTTTGTTTTCTTGCCATAGCTCTACATCAAAAGATGAAAGATTTACCTGTAAGTTCTGTGTATGTATTGTACATTCTCTAATGTACATGTACATGTGCATGTACATGTACATGTACAAATGTATGTATGTATGTACTATACACGAGTATGTACAATGTATGTGTATGATTACATGTATAGCAGAGTTTTTTTATATGTTTCGAAACCTGGGCCAACTTTGCTCAACAATGGCTAGTGTGTGCGCCATTGGGAAGACACCCTGAGCCAATTCACAAATTTGTGAATGCTGTTAGCAATAATACAAAATGTACAATGTATAATTATACATGTGATTAATTAACTGCATTATCTGGTCCAAAGAAAGAGCTGTGTGTCCCTAAATAATAAGCTCTTTGGGCCAATGGTGTACCATATCAACTTATCAAAAACTCTAACTTATACCGTATAGCAGGTTATTTGAGTTTTGTTGTCTTTTATTTTCGTTTTGTCATCTTCTGTGTGTTTGTAATTATTCCCGTTTGTACGTGTGGTGCAAAAGAAATTTTAACTTGTAAAGAAACTTTCAAACACTTGGCTTGCAGTTTTCCTGATCTAACGAAGCATGTTATTCCTATCTTTGACTTAGAAGGTCTTCTGTCAAAGTACACATGTAAGCTAAAGGTCAATGCACTTTAAAAAGTGCAGAAGTTATACATGAAAGTGGGAGTTACCCGTGGGACTACTAAACATTCAAGCACTCGCCTTACTCTCTTCCTACTACTAGTTTTCATTGTGACTGCACTTGCAGAAGGGAAATCCAGAGCATGCAAAATTGAGCAATGCTTTATTTTCAGATACATGTACTCATTATAAAACATCATTGATGTGAATGGACAGGGCATTTACAATTAAAGCCTTTCTGATCAACGAAAAGTTAACGAAAAGTTAAATCATAATTTTTATTATAAACAGACACACATGAAGTTATTATCATGAAATATCACTCATGGAATATCTCACTATAATAATTATTATTTTAGTTATTACAAAATACGAAATGAGTGGCAGTAGCTTGTAGACGGTGTTTGGCACAATTGAACACCATCAAAAGTTATGCATAATCTGCTAAGAGCCTCAGAAGATTAGAATATCTAGATCACGACTGACAGATTTACAATACTACAATTGCTTACGATATTTTACTACGAAAATACATGTATCACTATACTGTGATGTATTCATTGACAATAATATTATAGACAATACTTCAGGTCTCAGTCTGGGCTTTTTGGTACTTGCAGGACAACCATAATATTAATTGAAGTGTCAGTATTTTTTGTCTGAGACTCAACAGCTTCAACCAAAGACTTCATAAAAGTAACAAATTCTTCCAGAGTCTAAAACCCATCAGTTACTGACAATATCTTCTCTTCTGAAGCCTTAGAAGTCTGTTGGCATAAGCTCAGCTTTACATAGTGTTTTCGCTGCTCTAGAAAGCAAATCCTGTTATAAGTATATTCAGCACAATGTTAAGGTGACTTGTCATAATACCCTCCCCTCCAACAAGTAATAGTCAGTGTTCCTTGTTCTCTGCTCTAGAAAGCAAGTCCTGTTATAAGTATATTCAGCACAATGTTAAGGTGACTTGTCATAATACCCTCCAACAAGTAATAGTCAGTGTTCCTTGTTCTCTGCTCTAGAAAGCAAGTCCTGTTATAAGTATATTCAGCACAATGTTAAGGTGACTTGTCATAATACCCTCCAACTAGTAATAGTCAGTGTTCCTTGTTCTCTGTTATGAGTACATGTACGTATATTGTGCTTCAGTTTGTCTGTTATGAGATAACTTGTCATAATAGCCTCAAACAAATGATAAACAGTCTTTCTTGTTCTCTGTCTTGAATGATATGATGCCACTATCATACTTGTAACTGGTCCATCTTTGTCAGCTATAACCAGCAAGTTATGGATTTCGTGCAGAAAAACAGTTGGTCTCATGAACTGTGCCCATTTACGAGATGTAGACTGCTCTTGACTAATATTTAACATTGATTTGAAGTTACTGTTCTTACTTTTAACTAATGAGACAATTTCTCCAATTGCTGGACGTTATTTAAAGCACTGCAGTCATATATACTTTTCAACATTGATAGTAGATGTACATGTACATGTGTACATCATAGTGGGAGTCTAAAACTATAAATGTCAGTGATTAGAGTAATTCTTGTTGAATGTTTGACTTTTTATGTTCAGATATCTGAGGCAAGTACTTTGTACATGTAGTTATAGTATCAATGTGTGTGAAAATACATCAAAACCCGCAATCATCAACAGTGTCAAGAGGTTGGAATGGTATTAAGAGATCCCTAGCAACATTCATCATACAAACAATGTTTGCCTAGCAACCTGGACACCGAGTATTTTTCTAAGAGACACTTAGCAATCTTTCATCTTATGGCTTCATTTGGCAAGTGAATTAGAATATGACACAATCATGATTATCAGATATCAGATCGAATGATATTCATAATCTCTTACTCTATGTGTTTGGGATAGTTTTTGTTCATATAAATCTCTCATGATTTATCTAATGTGTAGCTGGTGGTGTTTGTAAGCGCATGATGAAATCAGAAAGATATTGACACGATAAGATACAATGTAGTGTACATGTACATGTATACAATCATGTACACATTGCATATGCATAGTTAAAGAAGTTACATGTATGTCATTCTGCGATTAGTCAATTATTGTGATTGATACATAAATGAACGTTTGTTCAAGTTACAATGCAATCTACAGAGCAGCCGAAAGTACATTACAAATAAGCCTTTAAAAGTAAAAAGATTGTTGGATATCAGAAGGTCCTGGATTCAATCCACAAATTGTTCATTGTTTATAATTCTCTCATACATGTACATGTACATGAACCTGCATATCACAATTGGACATATATATACTACTTTAAACTTTATTATTGCAATACATGTACATACGTATGTGTATGTACATGTGTACATGTACATGTACATATGTACATGTATGTATACAATGTACATGTATGTAAGTACAGTGTGTATATCTACAGTACATGTGTACATGTACATGTATAACTATGTACATCTGTAATTATATCCATGTATGTATACAATGTATGTAAATACATGCTGTATATCTACATGTGTACATGTACAGGTGTGTATACAATGTATGTAAGTATATCCATGTATGTATTGTATACAGTGTATGTATGTACATGTATACAATGTATGTGATTATATCTACATGTGTAGATTGTGTACATGTTCATATATGTATTCAATGTACATGTACATATATGTATGCAATGCATGTAAGTATATCTAGGTACATGTGTACATGTATATCTTTGTTTCAGGCAATATGGGAATGGGGAGACCCTGACAAAGGGGAGTGGCATCCATTTGAACGAGACACAAATATTCAAATAGAAGAGATGTATGACTCTGGATCACAATGGGCAGAGCTAACGCTATGTATTCCATCACCAATGCTATTATTATTGAATTTACAAGATATGAAGTTAGTGAATTCTCGTACTACAACAAGATATTGTCTCAGACGAGTTGATAATTCATCTAATATGACACCAGTGGGAGGAAGTATGTAATGTACATTTACATGCACACATTAATTGTATTACAAATGTTGTGTAATATACATGTACATGTACGCATACATGTGTATATACATGTACATGTACTATTTAAATAAACATGTACATGTATGTGTTCAGTGGTTGACCTAAGAAGAGATAAGAACCTGTACCACTCATCAATGATGGGAATGATGTTGATAAACACATGTATGTTATGTATTTTCTTCAGTCCTATAAGTACATGTACTTATACTTGTACTGTACTGTACATACATGTATATGTACAATTGTACATGTACATGTACATGTACAGTATACACTGTATGTCAATAAAAATTCACCACACAGTAACAGTAATTACCTTACATGTAGTTCTTCTACTGTCAGTATAGTACAGTAACTACTGTCTTACTACTGTGGTGTTCAATTGACAAGTACACTAATTACTGTCAAACTACTTTCGTATTACTGTAGTGTGATAATGAAACTACTGAGTAATTACTGTACTGTATGGTACAATTTCCTATCTCAGTTCAGAAAGTGCAGCCACTGCGGCAACCACTGCACATGTGTCTGCAGTATATACATGTACTGTACATGTACATTTTGTACATACATGTACATGTACATTGTGTATCTGTACATGTGTGTCTCTCATTACTGAAAATTCACACATGAACATACATGCTGTCTGTACATACATGTATTATACAGTATACATTTTATAACTATTATTAGATTCTGGAATACCTGATCCACGCAGCCCTTCACCAGATGAGGATACTGATGAAAGTCAAGGAGCTGGAGTATGTTATATATGTACATGTGTACATGTACATGTACTACACAAACAATTATTAATGTATGATCATGTTTATGAAAAGTTGAAGTGAATAGTTTTGATATGGGTGGAAAGCTGATGAAATTTGTTATCTAAGAGGCATCTTCTTAAATACCAAAGTTCCAAGGCTTCCTGTAAAAAACATTATGAGCATTAATTTAAAGTAAGCTGATGTGTACATGTAAGCATTTTATCAAGTATCCCATTTATTATGTTTATATATGGTACATCATCCGCCGTACATGTGTATAAGCAATGTATGTTAAGTACATGTATATACTATATACATGTACATGTATGTGTTGTTATATGATGATCTACATGTATTGGTTCTTATTCAAACATGAATAGACAACCATTTACATGTACTTCTCCAAGTGGTTCATTTTAGTAAATTACTATTGGCTAAGACATACATGTACATATACATGTACATATACATGTACAACTTACAAATAAACTATAATGACTTCATGTATACCAACAGAACTATATATGTACAGTGTATTATAATGATTTCATGTACGATCACTACGATGTATAGTTGTATACCAAAGTACCTTTCTTCCTCTGTACAGAATGGTGTCTCTCCAGTTAGTCCATTGTTTCAACCATTACAAGCATGTCTAGCACACTTACAATTTCCTCGTAAAAACATCTCATATAAAGAGTTAATAGGTGAAGGTGCATTTGGAGAGGTATATCTGGGAGAAATAACTGGTTTGGTTAGAGCTGGAAAAACTATCAATTTAGTTGCTGTCAAACAATTAAGATGTAAGGACATCAACTGTGTATTACAATAGTGTACATGACCAAACAGTATTACTAGTACATACATTTACAATACATGTAAATACAATAGATGTACATATACATACAATTGATGTACTGTGTATAGTAACAGCTAGATGTAGTACTGTTGATAACATGTACATGTAATAGTTAAAGCACCCATTCGAGTGCAATAAGGTAATTACAGAAACCACACCTCGAGTCACGTTGTGCATTAGAATAAGTGGCTGCTTCACCTGATTTAATAGTGAATTGAAAGTTACTCAACAGGTGAAAACAGTTTCTAGAAGAACCATGTTCTAACTTCTAAGTTATCTGCTTTTTCATGTTGTAATCCATGGATTCAGAAGAGCCAGCACATTTGCCGACATTTCTATTTTCTTTAAAATATTATGCATACCTTGCAGAAGCTAATGCAGCTCACAGTATCTGCAATTCCTGATTTTTCTTATTATCAGTTTAGAAAAGTCTACCATTTTTTCCGTCAGTCACGCCCTTCATAATGATATTTTCCTGTACTGTCAATGACTTAGCTAATATTATGCAGTAGTGCACAGGCTAGGAACATCTTGATATATTAGGTGGTACTTCACATTATTGAGGTAGAGTTTTTGAAGGCAATTATAGTGTTTCAAAGTGCTATATAGTGCTATATAGTGCTATATAGTGCTATATAGTGCTGTATAGTGCTATATAGTGCTGTATAGTGCTATATAGTGCTATATAGTGCTATATAGTGCTGTATAGTGCTATATAGTGCTGTGTAGTGCTATATAGTGCTATATAGTGCTGTATGAGTTTTGATTTAATTAAAATTAGTGGACAAATTACATATAATGTACATGTACATGTATATTATGAATGATGTTCATGTACATGTACATTAAAGATATATTGTTTTGCACAATTATTCTGAATAATATACAATATACAATGTATGTCATGTATTTGTAAATGTATTTGTTGATTGTTCCATATTGATGTACATGTACATGTTTAAGTATACATGTTCATTTGTAATTGCAGTGAGTGATTTTATTGCAAGACATGGACACCATAGTCAACAAATGGAGGATTTCTTGAGAGAAGCTAAAGAAATGGCTAAAGTTACACATCATAGAGTAGTCAAGCTATTGGCAGTATGCACCTTGTAAGTTTGTACTTGTATATACATGTAAATGAATGTATTGTACATCAATATAATTAAATGTATACAGTCATATACATGTATGTACATGTACATACTTTAGATATACATGTACATGTACAACGTGTGTGTGTGTGTGTGTGCGTACGTGCATGCGTGCATATGTGTGTGCATGCATGTGTGTGTGATTGAGTCTGTTGGTGTTTTAGGAGTAGTGTCAAGTTTCATATAAGAAAGTTGCTGCTTATGTATGTACATACACATGTACATGTATTATTATACATGTATATACAGTACCAATTGAATATGTAGTGAACTGCACATAATTGTTACTTGTCTTTACTCACAGGGACTATCCTCTACTTCTCATTGAAGAGTATATGAATCATGGAGATTTGTTGGGTGTTCTCAAAGACTCCAGACCCTATATGCCATTAGTACTGCAATTGTCCTTTTCATGGCAAATAGCAGATGGAATGGATTACCTTGCTAATGACCTGTGAGTGTGTAGAAAAGAGAGAGACAGAGATACATGTAGATAGATAGATAGAGAATGAGTGCAACAGAGGAGGGCAGAGACAGAAAGATTGAGAAAGAGAGATACTATGTTACATGTAACTATGTATAGCTAAGTAGAGCAGTTTTCTTTCAATAAATTTGTGACCTTGACCCAGTCACCCTACTGAAATGTATTTACATGTACATGTACATATAGTTATACTTATAGATATAGTTATAGTTACATGTACATATACAAATTAGCTAAAACAACACTAATCCATTCAACAATATCTCATAACATGATCAGGGCAAAAACGAAAGATGTACATGTACATGTATATCTTGAACCTTCTTTATTTACTGACCTTCAAATGTCAATGGAATATTTAAGTGGGAATAATTATACCTTTATTTATGTAATGAATATGATATATTCATCTAATATTATTATTAGTTAAAATTTAATATGTATTTGTCTTGTTATTTCAGTCAGTGTGTTCATCGTGATCTTGCTGCTCGTAATGTGATGGTACATAAAGAACAGAACGGAGATATGATTGTCAAAATAGCAGACTTTGGATTATCAAGGTACATGTACATGTACATGTATATGTATGTACATGTATTTATGTGCTTTTCTATTCAGTTAACTTAGAATATTATTATTATTAGTTGAGATGTTTGGAACTATTGTGCATGATAATAATACATGTACACTGTATTTTAGACATGGGTTCAATGACTTCAGAATGAGCTTAAGTAGTGTCCAAGCACAAGCACCCTCATGAAGTACATGTACTTAATTTTAAACACAGTTACATGTACATGTATATTAAACAAGTACATGCATTTGCTAACGCATTCACACAAAAGAGATATTTGTCATAACACTGACAGTTTCATGTGAATGATAATTATACATGTACAATCAATGTGTTATTTAAAAGATGCATGATAAGCATTTATCACTTAAGCAATGATTAAGTGACAAGTGCAGTACTTAAGCATGCTAATGTACAACCACTCGCCCAATGTCTAATGGGTATAGTATACAAACATGAGCATGCTAATGTACAACCACTCGCCCAATGTCTAATGAGTATAGTATACAAGCATGCTAATGTACAACCACTCGCCCAATGTCTAATGGGTATAGTATACAAGCATGCTAATGTACAACCACTCGCCCAATGTCTAATGGGTGTAGTATACAAGCATGCTAATGTGCAACCACTCGCCCAATGTCTAATGGGTGTAGTATACAAGCATGCTAATGTGCAACCACTCGCCCAATGTCTAATGGGTATAGTATACAAGCATGCTAATGTACAACCACTCGCCCAATGTCTAATGGGTGTAGTATACAAGCATGCTAATGTACAACCACTCGCCCAATGTCTAATGGGTATAGTATACAAGCATGCTAATGTACAACCACTCGCCCAATGTCTAATGGGTATAGTATACAAGCATGCTAATGTACAACCACTCGCCCAATGTCTAATGGGTATAGTATACATACAAGCATGCTAATGTGCAACCACTCGCCCAATGTCTAATGGGTATAGTATACAAACATGACACAAACTGAAATTAATACCTTTCTTTATTAATTTTGTTTATCTCCAGTACATGTATCTATGAAAGCTAATTTTTGTATTATATACATGTTATACAAATGTAGTAATAAAATCGCATTATAATTGCAAATAAGGTGTTAATGCAATTGCAGATTAATAATTATATAGTGATATGACAATATAATGCCCATCCCTACTGCACATACATGTACACTGTACATGTACAATACATCTGGGTTCTAAAAAGGATGAGGGCAGGAGAGCTAATCTCTTCTAAACACTTACTCCCCTCCACCATACTTGTGAGTTTAAACAGTTTGACATATTTATTTCAAGGGTCTCTAAGGCCTAGTAGAACATTCGGATTCCCATTATAACTAGATATCTATATTTATTATCTGTCATTAGTATACATTTGTATCATCTTATGCTTACATTTAATAGACTGATAGAATATTCATGTACACGTAGTTAGTTTCATGAATGATTTAATTGTTATATTTATAGACATTTATATTCTGAGATGTATAAACATCAAGGGACAAAGCCACGCCCACTCCCTGCAAAATGGATGGCATTGGAGTCTCTAATGTATTTTGTTTTCAGTACAAGATCAGATGTTTGGTGAGTCTTAAAGTGTACATGTACATGTAAGTACAGTAGTGTAGTACATAATAACACACATTATGTAATACCACACAGACAGTTATTTGAAACATAATTATTAACTAAAATAAACACCATGCATTGGATTAAATGAAACTACATGTTCTGAATAAACTAAACAAGATTATATATTTCTGCACAAAGACATAACGTGTTAGAGAAGTGGGTTAACAGCGATTTCATCACCACTGACCACATGTACGTGTACAGTGTACAAAGCCATGTGAATATGAGCTGTTAAATTAAAGTTTCAATAAACATAACTTGAAGATAAGCTGTGTGACTATATATACATGTATATTATAACGCCTGACTAGCATTTGGTATGCAAGCAAAGGGACATATTTAACTGAGACCAGAATCACATTCACAATCAAAAACAGCATTGTGTTTTGTTCCACACTGCTCTTGCTCCAGGAAAATTTTGAAAGGAAATGTTTGAAAACAGAAGCCACTCAAGAAGATCATAATTACTGTGAAGTTAGCAAATGAGGCACTACAGTATACCTCAATGCTAGTACTGGAAGTTTTAATCCATTAGTTTTCAACCAAATCCACTGACAGTCTGCTACCACATACTGCTACTACATACTGCTACCACATACTGTATTTATTTCACTGGCTGATAACATATAATACCACTAACATTAACTTTATAGCACTAGCTCTGAGTACAAGTACATGTACATACATGTACAGGTACTGTACTATAGTCAGTTTATTGTTCACTATTATATTTACATGTACAGTACATTATCTTACATGTACATGTACAATTGTACATACATGTACAAGTACTGTACTATAGTCAGTTTATTGTTCACTATTATATTTACATGTACAGTACATTATCTTACATGTACATGTACATACATGTACAGGTACTGTACTATAGTCAGTTTATTGTTCACTATTATATTTACATGTACAGTACATTATCTTACATGTACATGTACATACATGTACAGGTACTGTACTATAGTCAGTTTATTGTTCACTATTATATTTACATGTACAGTACATTATCTTACATGTACATGTACATACATGTATACACATGTACATAACTGTTACAAACATTGCAGGAGTTTTGGTGTGCTCTTATGGGAGATAATGACACTTGGACGTACTCCTTATCCAGGAGTGGAGAATAGAGAGCTTCTTGAGCAAATAGAAGAGCATGGATTGAAATTAAATAAGCCAAAATCTTGTCCAATAGTCTTGTAAGCAATTTACATGTTGAATACATGTATGTATGATTGTCCTTCCATGTCTCTCACAGTACAAAACAACAACCAATTTCCAGACAATAATCTGTGAAATGTCTATAATCTATAACAATTCTCCCATTACAAGTGGCTAATGAACTTGTAGTATTGATGCCTTTTTCCTCATTGCCTGTAGTAATACTATTGACTAGCTTTCATTATACTATACTTGTGTCTATTGAGCAATCAATCCATCCATCTATCTGCAAATGTGTCCAACTATCTATCTATCCATTTATCATTGCATCAGAACATGCATAATACCTATCCTTATTCATCCATCAGTCATACATTCGTCCTCTTATCACAGGTCATTCATTTATGAATTACTGGTTTCTATCAATCCTTTTACCATTTGCACAGCTGCCACATTTACATGTATCTATTATACTCTTCTTATACTATATAGTTAATAACTCTTATTCAATACCGTATTAATAATCACATGATAGTCACACAATACTGTTCTATTATAGATATGATATTATACTTGACTGTACTCGACATGAACCTGATGACAGACCAAAATTTGGTGATTTGAAAGACAAATTGGTATGGCATAATTAACTAAAATGTATGCCTATAATAGTTAGTTCAGACATGGGCAATGTTACGATTTTAATTAGTGAACATTATTTATGAAATATGGTTATGGTTGTCAAATAAAATGTTAGTCTGCCTGCCTGTACACATGTATACAATTACATATTAATTTACATTGTACCTGGTATCGGGGGCGGATTCAGGATCTGAGATTTTGGTAGTATGATTTCCGTGGTTCATCTAGGGGGTTTGAGGACATGCCCCCAAGAAAAATCTTGATTTTGGACGCCTAAAAAAGGGGGTATGGTGCAATCTGGGAGTTAATATTGTTACACCAGCTCCTTAACTATATTATATCTACATGTATATAAATTACATATACTTTGTATTCAAAATACTACTTGATAGTAAGTATAAATGAATACCTTTCTTGTTTTTAGTCATCAAACAGCCATTACCATGTGGGTGTGTGCAATTTATGGAGTGTGGGGTGTGTGTGTGTGTGTGTGCTGGCTCCACCACTGGGTATTATTTGACTTTTTTGTAAATACACAATACTGTTACTTTGAAACATTTATTCTTTACTATTACCTATTCCATTATCCCATTTCTGAATTAGTCACATTCCCATTCCATGATTACAATTAATGTACATTCCACCGCTAAATTTACTGCCTTTCATTTCTGTTTACAGTATGGTCTTTATGAAGAGGCCCAAGCTGGTACTCTGGTACTAGTGAATGAACCTGATGATGATATAAGTAATGGTGAAAAGAAAAATTCAAGTGATCAGTCAGAAGACTTAACAGAAGAGAAAAAAATTTTACCAGATGGAGGGGATGAGAAAGAAGAAACAATTACACAACAAGATGAAACTACACATAAGCAGAACGATGTGACAGAGGAAGTGAAAGTGCCTACAGACTCACCTGTGGATACCAGAGAGCCTCATACAGATACTAAAACTAGGAATGAGTCTAATGTTGAAGGTGAAGAAGAGCAAACGCCTAAAATAAATTCATCACAATCAGAAGAAAATACCGAGAGACCTTCTCCTCTTGAAAAACTAGATGAAATACCGGATGAAAAACCAGATGAAAAACAAGATGAAAAACCTACCTCGGTAATTAATTTGGATGAAATTGATATTGGAGAAATGAATAAATCATTAAAAGAGGTCTCTGAGATCGGACACTTGTATTATGTAATTGAGGATTCATCACAAGAGTCTCCGCCCGATTCTCTTAAACATGAGGAAAGTGATGTTATATTACATAATGATGAAATTGATGTAGTTATTGAGAATGAATCTAACAGCAACACATTACCACCTAATGGAACAGTTAATTGTGACAGAACATCACAGTGATAAATAAATTTTGTTTGGAAAAATTAAATCTTTTGCGAATTCTTACAATTATATTATTTTAGATGAATCTTTATCATAAATTGAGTATTGTTTTGTCATTTGTTTCGTTTTACAAAAATTAAATAGCTATTATTATGTATTCCTTTTTTAATAATAATAATAATTATTATTATTATGATTATAATCATATCAAAAATTTATATTTTCAATTTATCAATAATTTCTCTGGTGTAATATTGTAATTGAATTTACCACTTATGATTATACTGCCCTCCTGAGTGAAACAAAACTGCATGCATGCATGCATGGTTATATATATATATATATATATATAATATCCCTTAGAGGACTGAGCTTGTTTTTCAACATTCTTCCCATTTCCAACACTGGCGACTTGATTGCATATACTTTGGCCACCATTCACTTTCTCTACCCCAAACTTGGCTCCTTTCCGACATGGAGTACTACTTCTACCAACTTGCTTACCGGGACCTGAATGTCCCCAATCGCTTCGTAGGATTAAATCAAATGCTGTGCTCTCCCTCTTCTGACTGGAACTGTGGCAAACAAAATGACCCCACTGCATGTTGGTACTAGCTACACCCACGATTTCAGGTTTTACAGCAAGGGAAATGCCTCAGGTGCCCACCAGAGCGCGTGGGCGGGGTCACTGAAACCACAATTTGCGTGGGCGGCGAGGGGGTGAGCCCCCTTCGAACTCCCATTAATGGCGGGACACCCCCTTTAAAATTCCCTCCGTACTCGTTATTTAGGCCAAAGGGCGGTCGAAAAGCTATCAACTTCTTTAGCCACTTGGCTTATGCCTGACACCAATTACAAGCATTTGGAGAGCTTCGTAATGCTAGGAACGCACTCCGAACCACGTAGGAGTGAAATGTCACATATGTGTGACATCAATCTTCTAAGGAATATATCTGCAAAACATGCATTATATGTAATTGGGATATGGACTATAAGATCCATAATTATGTATGTCATACTTCAGTGCAAAATCTGATGCTGTTTTATACAGTGGTGTTAACAGATTTTTGCTTAAGTTAAATTTGGAGCTTCAATCATGAAAAGACTTTGTTGAAATCATACCTAATAATAGCACAGCATTTCCACTTTTGATAATCTTTACAATGGTTTAATCAGTTTTTTGCTTGGGTTAAATTTCAGATCTATTCCTAACAGCATAGATAGTACAGTCTAGCTGTGCTAACAGTCATACATGTACACATTCTAATTCAATATATTCAACTTTTGATGTTCTTTACAGTGCTTTAATAGATATTTGATTGAGTTAAATTTGAACCTTCTATCATGAAATAAATGTTGTTTAACCATAGAGGGGGTGATGTTGTGATATTTGACCCCTAAGCAGAATTTTGAATATGTAAAAACTAAAAAGAATGTTAACTTAATATGTACCTTCTTAAGCTTGTTCTCTACATAGTTGCAGAAGTCTAGAATCGACTGTCAGCAACTAAAAAAATATCTACTATTCCACAATTGATTCAATGTTTATATAACCAATTATTACAGTGAGATAATGTGTTGGCTCTAGCTATGCATGTGCATACAATACAGTTCTTAAAATATGTGTGCATATGCCGTGTGCAACAATATTACTACATGTCAACATAATACTATTTGTTTGGATTCCAAACTGTTGTGTTTATACAACTATTAGTTGATAGCCTGAGCTGTGTATGTGACATCAGTTGATGATGTTATTATAGTACATACCACTGTCTAGACTTTCAATGAAATAGAAAGTAGTAAAATTTAATTTCTATTATACAACATGTACTCACACACTTCCGTGTAATCATGGCTCCACTTTGTTATCTGAGAGTACGGTAGTATAGTACTCTCTATGTAGGGATGGCACGGGAAATAAAAAAGGCTGCCCATACAGAAGTGATGGGCTGAAATCTCTGGTAATATGATAATTGATTATAATAGGTACATATATCTCTTACGTATTTTAATATAATTAGACCAAAGTAGCTATGGTGTTAGATGTATGTATCCGAACAACCAACTAATTGTTAAATCCTTGCAACTGTACTAACCAATATATTTGTTATTGCTTTCCCACGGGTTCGATTATACTTACTACCTGGATGACACACCCCCGTTTAGAATTGTTGCAGAATATTATTATGGAACTGCATCTAAGTCTATTTCTTCTTTTTTCTATCGCAGTAACGCAAGTTGCGGGAGGTGAGTATGTACTGAGCTAGATTATTTCATAACTTTCTATACAATAATTATTATAATATATATGTTATATATATTATATATAGAAAGAGAAATATATTATACCTTTTCAGAAACTTCCAATGGTGCACTGCGTTTGGTCAGAGATAATCATTATTCCACAATTCAAGCTTGGAGTTCTGGTATAGCTGAGATATACTATGATGACACATGGGGTAATATTTGTGATGATGCTTATTTTGGATACAGTGAAGCAAATGTGTTGTGTCAGCAACTTGCTTTTACCGGTGTCTCTAGTTATGGAAATTCAGGACAAATCAGTTTGTTAGTATTATTACTAATAATTGTATGAACAATGTACTTGCATCAACCCTTGTGAAGTGTGACACACTAGATAACTAACTAGCCTAAATAGTAGTGGAGTAGTTGTATATACATGTGTTACTCTTGTAATAAGAAATGCTATACATTTATGTATTATCATTATCATGATAGATTAATAATTATTATATACACAGAAAATATTCAGTTTGTTGTTGTTACCTTTACATTGTGTAATACTAAAAGTGACACTATAACTGTTGTCAATAAGAAACCCAAATAATTATTTTGGCAACTAAAATAAGCAAAGCACATTTTGTTACCGAAACAATTATAACACTACACAAATCATACACTGTAAAAAAAATAGGTTATTTTAACCTTCAATTGAGTTTCAATATAATATGTATACAAATTTGTACTTATAATAGCAAATAGCATGTGATATAATAGCAAATAGCATGTGATATAATAGCAAAGTCAGCACATGTGTCTAATTTTACATGTGTAAAGTACATATTGCTTTTGCATGTTAATAACACAATGTAGCTAACGAAGCATGTTTTTGGTATCTACAGCTTTCTTAGATAGTCTTCTGTCTAACTAAGTCAGTTAAAAGTCACTGCTAGCCTATTTAAAATGCAGAAGTTATGCAGGCGAGTATAGAGGTGGGCGTTGCCCGTGGAAGTACTAAATTTTCAAGCGCTCGTCTTACTCTCTTCCTGGTGTTAATAACGAAGCATAAATTTAACATCAATGGCTTGCTTTAACAACTCTTCATTCCAGCTAAGTAAGTTAGAATCTTGATTCTTATAAAATGTGAGAGTTATAGAGCTGCAAGTAATTAGATATTAAGTACTCCGCCCACTTGCAGCTTGGGCGCATTACAGTACAGTATAATTAGTAGTGGGTGGGGGTGCCTTAAGCATTGAAAAATGGGCGAAGAAGCCTACGAGGTGATCATATCAAGGTTACCCAAACTTGTAGAAAAGATTCCTCCAGAACAGATCAGTGATGAGCTACTATCTCTTAAGATCATCAATGAAGACCAGTGGCAAGCATCTTTTGACGATCGTGATTCTCCTAAGAAGCGAACAAGAGTATTGATTTATGCTGTTATGCAGGCAATAAAGAAAGATCCTAAGACTTTTGAGAAGTTCTGCCGTGTCCTGAAAAAGTCAGATAAAAAAAGCACACAAGAGTGGGGAGATCGCTTAAGAGGTGACTTAGTAAAAATACAATTATATAGTGTTATACAGGGGCCATTCTGAAAGTGATGAATGTTGTTATTGTCAAAGGGCGGTGCCATTCAATAAATGTGCAACCATGAGAGTAATTAGTTGCTGCAGCAAAAATATTTCCTATTATTTAGCAAGAGTATATACATAATATAGAAGAGAGTATATTGTTGTCTGCCAGACTACTTTAATGTTGGCCTATACCTGTTGGTGTTTGGTGACTCACTGTAACTGCTCAACCATACATGTGAATTGTGTGACTTGTCAGGTTATACTTTTCTATTCTCTTTTGTTCCTATATATAATTATGCACTTTGTATAGACACAAAGCACTATATGTTGCATTATTGCACAAGAGGCAATTATAACATTATAATTATATGCATGCATGCCAGAACCTTTGCAATTGCAACTGATGATACAAAGCAAGAAAGTATAAGTGGATGTGGTTTACAAGTCCATTTTGTTCTGCATTATAAATGATCTCACAGTGTTCAGAGTGTGAATTACAATGCATTCTGAATCAGATCTGATCTAAATACAGGGTTCTATCTACTTGAAGCTTCAAAGATAATTATAATACTACTCCCAAATAGTGTCTACAGCAGTTTGCAAAACAGTTGTCATGAGTGTGGTTTATATTTAAGAAGGAAAATGGGTGTGGCCAACCTAAAAAATTTCTGTGCGGAATTACTTTCCCTCCCAAACCAGATATAGAAATTGTTTTATACAGGCTAACAACTTACATTGATGATTTTGGCTTGCCTAGTGTGCATGTTGGATGTTATTAGGTATAAAATTGTATACAATATTTGAAGTCAGTTCAATTCTGTTTCGTTTTGGATTTCGTTCCACATTATACATGTATATCAATGATCTTCTAATTATGGTTATATATATATAGTAAGCAGTGATTTTGTGTGGGCTTATATGTGTACTTAATTGTTAATCCTATTATTATTACTATATAATACAATACTATATATGGTATAATACATGTAAATTGATTATACACAAATATATTTGATCATGTTTACACTATTGTTAATCAGGTTTTGTGATGAGGTGTAAATGACATTTTAGCTAGCACAAGAGAACATAACCTCTCCATAGTTATTATATAAATCACTGGCTTTCTCTTAAACTACTGCACACACTTCAAGAAAGTTTTCAGGAAGACTCTTTAGACTTTTCAGAACTCTGCTATAGTCATACCAATAAACCTGTACGTTGATCACCACTAGTTAGCTTTTTATTACCATTTCTGTACTGCAGACATTTTATAAGGCGTGACTTCATTTTAAAACAGAGCGTATGACACTTCTGATTAAAATAATGTGACCCTCAGTTACTGTGAGTGTCACATTGAGTATAAACAGTTAGTTTAATTGAGTATAGACAGTTTTGTGATAAATGTGAGATTGTGACAATGCATGTCTCAGTACTTTATCGATGTGGTAATTGAAATATAAAATAGATTAAGAATCAAATAGTATCAGATATTGTCCATGCATGCTCTTTAGAATGAATTTCCATACACAGTTACAGACTTTATATGTTACAAAACTTACAATGTATAGTTGTTTTAGTTTATTCATTGACATTTTCTTGGCAGTTTACAAAAATAATAATTATAATTATTTTGTGTTTTTTAAAATTCTATTTACAGGGGATTTACAAGAACGTCTTAAACAAAAACAAAAAGAAAATGCCTCTCCTTCATCAGAAGAATCCAATGCAAAAACCCACTTGAAAGAGGAACTAATTATATTACGAAAAAGCATTTACCAATCTGATGAAAATCTTGATGCAAAGCATAACCTAGTCAAGGAATTTATTACACGTTTCATCAAAAATGCAATTGAAACTGCAGTAGCAGAAGGTGAAATTGAATCATTTCTAAAGCTTCTGTGTGAAGAGGCCCTCGTCCCCACTAAGCTACATGAATGGTGCTTTAGTGAATTTGGAAAATTATGTTCAAAGCTCAAAGTTTCAGAATTGTCCACTTCTATCTCTGAGATAGAGCCACAAGCTGCAAAGCAGCTCTTTTGCAAAGATAATGTGTACCATGCAATGCTTCTTTGTAATATGGTATACTCTACTGATGTGCGAAAATATGATGCATTTCTTTCCCACAATCCACATGCATTGCAAGAGGTTAGTCTGTCTGAGAATCCTTCTAAAGACCAGGATGATGAAGGTGTGGAACGGTATGCCATTGCAAAAAAAGACAACGTTCTATTTATCGCTTTTCGTGGAGAGCCCATTCTTCAGGAATGGCAAGGCAAGTATAGCACTTTCAATGAAGGTAAAACTGATATACATATATCAATTGCATTGTACAGCTTTGGTATTTTAGGTATCTGTACTCAGGCTGATCAAATTCCAGTCCGTTTCTTTGTAGAACGTATAAGAGAAGGTCATCAAATAATCTTCACCGGTACGTCCAACTGTGAATATGAATTGTTTATTTTTTAAATTCATTTACTTTTCAATTACAACAATTTAGGTTTTTCTTTTGGAGCCCTGATCGCAATGTCAGTTCATTCTGCTGTATGGAATCAGAGCTGTCTAGATATTGATGACCTCAAGAGTAGTGTTGCCTGTATCTCTTTCTCTCCCCCGATGGTAACACTAGATGGAGTGTCAGAGACACTATCTGACTGTCCTGATATGAAGAATAATACTCATATTGTGTACATAGAAACAGACATACTGCCTCGCCTATTACAAAGTAGTGAATTTGGAAAACCACGAGAGGGACGTGTGTTTGGAGACAGTAGACAGGTACTACATTATTTCTTTCTAGCAGTGTTTTTGATAAGCTCATATGACACACCATTGGCCCAAAGAGCTTCTTATTAGGTACTGCACAGTTTTCTCTTTGGGCCAGTGGCGCAGTTAATTATGATTATATTGTCACTAACAGCAATAACTCTTAGTTAATTGGCTCAAGATGTATTTTCAGTTTTGCACACACTAACCATTTTTGAGCCAATTTGGCCGAAGCTTCAAAACTTATCAAAACCTCTGCTTCCTAGTTACCTATCATTTCTTTGTTGGGGTATAATTTAGGTTCATTTAAAAGGAAACACTTTGAAGTGTACTATATGAATGTCTTCTGTATCCCTTCAGTTGTATGCTAATACTATTGGAGGGGAGGTGATAAACCTGATAGCAAGGCTTCAGAAGCTTCATATCCAAATGGAGGTTAGCAGTAATTGACTCATTGACAATATACGTTCTCCATGCCTTAATAAAAACACTGAATGAATGGCATTTTCTTTGTTTACTGATGCTCTTTTGGTCATTTAGAAATCTAAAGAAGAATCACAGAAGTGCATATCGTCTATGAAAGCAATACTTAGAGATGCAATACCTACAGTACCCATTATAGTAAAAGCTATGGGGAGAATCCATTTCATCTATTCTGATCGTGGTGTTTATGTAATATCAGAGCTTGCAAATGAAGCAGTTAATGATCTTTTACAGTTACCATATGCGATTATTGATAAAATTCGGGGAGACATCATTGAACAGGTATGCAATTATGAATATATAATTAATTTTTATTTTGTCAAAGCAATAATTACCACAAGTTTGAAGTGTAATGAAAAACCACATGTAGCATTCTCGATTATTATTGAAAGAAATAAGCATGATGCTGTGTGTGTGTTACACTCCAGTCTATATGAATTGCAATGAAGCCCATGCAAGAACATTCTAGAAAAACAGTTTGTGGCTTCAATAGGTAGAACTAAAAAGTCAATGTCTTGGCTGAATACTTACAGCCAGTGGTTGATGTTGCAACAGCCACTAATTACATCAATTATAATTGATTTCAAGCACAGCTTCAACAATGATAGCTTTCAAAGAATATGAGTTATTTTTCGTGTATTCTTTTGCTACCAGAAGTCTTCTGAAAGCTGTGAAACGGCAACTATGCTATGGGTTAACAAAATTGTCATACATTTAAAACTAAAAGGTTTCAGAAAAAGCATGTCTTTTACTTTGATCCTTGTATGATTTGAAGTCTGTTTGCAATTGATAGCTCAATTGAAGTCCCAATGTTGTCTTATAGTTTTCCAGAAATTATGTGACAACACAGACACACAGTACCCCTCTGCTCCACCTATACCACTGAGGGTTAATACAATAAATAAAAGGCTAAGATAGTTATGTTAAAATGAATGTTGTGCCAAGAGAATTGAAGCAACATTATTCTTCTGCAGTAGACACATCAAAGTCAAATTAAGGTTGTGGAATGTTATTCTGAAGAGCTCTGTATGCATAAAAGTATAAATTATAAAGATATTTAATGACAAGAATGTAATGGCTTTTATACGGTTACAATTATTATGTTTAGTATAATTTATTGTTAGTTTACTTAGTTACTAACAAAATGTACTACCATAATCAAAAACACATATTATATTAGTCAGGAGCTTATGAGCACAACGAAGCAGCACAAAGGAGTGACGAACTCCAATATAATTATTTTGCAAACCATCGATCTGTTGTTGAATCACACCTGTGCAAACTGCTTTATATGCCAAGTCACTATAAACTGCGTAAATAATTTCAGTAGGCATGATAGTGTATATAAAAAATAATTGTTAAAACTATTATCAAACGTGCATCTCACAAAATGAATATAAATAATCTGTATAACTCCCCACTTCTTTCCAGACAGAAACGATACTAATATAGTCAGCAAAGGGTAAGTGCTACCAAGCTCTGTAACAAAAGTGTCAAAGTACTGTGTTGTCTACAGGGTGTACAAAAGGACGATTAATAGACAACAACAAAAGCAATATCTCTAATGACATGATGATTAGTTTGTTACCTGGAGCAGGATTTTAAACCGCCTCGTATTGAAGCTATCTTCTCGAATTTCTTCTTGGCATGTTGAACTTGTGTTTCATGCTTTTAGTTAGTTTGGAGGTCCCATTTAAATTGTTTCATCCCAGAAATCTGTGCATTGGTTCTTTTGATCGCAATTTCATCTCTACTAAATCTGTTGCTTGACTGTTCTTCTGCATGACATTGTTTTCTTGACTATGATTCTAATAATTCCCACCCACTTCCCACAAACCAGAACACTTATTGTATATTAAACCTGGCCTTTTAACCATATTTGGAGTTTTGCTGAAAGTGTGCATGATTCGACAACACATGGTTAGTGCAGTTTCAACTTCCTTACAACTTTTGCAACGTTTCTGTTGTTTTAAAAAATTATCATGATACCAGCCATTATGCAACACATCTAGCCCACTAATTAATTTTAAATTAATGTGTTGGTCTCCATTCCACGTGTTATCACACGTGTTAGCTTTTCATATAATGAAAAGGAAAGGTAAAAGCTTCTGGTCCAACCAGAAAGCAACACAAGGAAAGAAGATGCAGTCCATCAATTATGATCGAAGACAGTTGTTTTTGATCTGAGGTATTGATGACCGATTAAGCACCATCAAGTCATTAATTAATCGGGAAATCAATTCGAAGTGACCACACTCCTCGTGAATATAAACAAAACTCCAAAATTTTTCGGTGCCCAGGGATTCAGCACCCTCCCTTTCAAAATTCTGGATCTGTCCCTGGAATTGCACTCTACTGCCTTCCAATTCCTGTGAAATAGAAACATTTGTCATTGCCTTCAAAATATAACATTTGGGCTGCTTATATACTATAGTATGTAGATAGGCTTAGCTTCATGTATGAAACCACTGTTTATTGTAGTTATAATTATAATCAAGGGTGGATCAGGTGGTGCCAAAATATGTGTGTGCAGCACCCAGTAAGTTTAGCTCATTAATTATTCATACTAAGCATAGCACATACATTATACAATTTACATGTAAAACAATGTTTAATGTTTTTATTCATTACTTAAAAGACACACTTTTTAAAAATAAAATAACAGACATGAGCGATAAATGTTATAATTGAAGTGTAATGCTACACTTACATTAATTTAATTTGATGTGATCTCATTTATTTTACATAGCACTCAATACAACAATATAATACTCTCCTTGCAGAGAGTCTGTATGATTCTGAAGAGTATGGTGGTAAATACATTCGTCCAAAAGTTTCAGTGCCTCCACAGAAATTTCCTTCACTAAAGCCTTCAGTATCCTCGGTCACAGTTTCTCATCATGGAGAAGAGGTTGCTTTTATTCTAGAAGGTGATAATTTATGGTTTTGTCACAAAATTAAAGTCAGTAACCAGGTTGGAGTCAGAGTTATAAAGGCAAAAGGTCCAGATACCACAAGGAGATCAATCAACTTCAACTATGTTCCTAAACATGGTGGAGATCTTCTTATTGCTCCAAAAGATACAAAAGTTTCAGTTACTCTTTATAGCCACTTCAGTAAGCCTATTACAAAGCATGATGTCGAGGCTAATAGGAAGGTTTGCAAAATTTACATGTTCAATATTTTTTTAATTGTTTAGTAACAAATGAATTACAAATTGAATATGTATATTTATCCATAAATTTAACTCATATGTGCTTGACAATAGTTAGTTAGTTTTCTTTTTATTTCTTCAGGGTGATTACTCTATATCTTTTCGTCAGCAACAACTAGCAAAACTTACTCCTACAGAGGTGATCCAGCTATCATTCCTTAGTGCCATGCTCGAAAGACCATCCCCTAAATATGTTTTGTCTGGTCGTCAGTCACGTCGGTATAGAAGTATTAGCAACTTTTTGGAGAATTCGGTCCGAATTGTTCCTGTGGAGAGCATGTTTCATGCAATAGAAAATGAGACAGATCAGAATGTATGGAAGTGTGCTGAGGCTCTCATTGATTCTGGCTTTGTGCCTACTCCATCAATGATCCTATTGTTTTCCTTGAAACGAGCTGTCTTTAGGCTTAGTACTGGAATCCATCCTGCTGTTATCAATAGAGTTGCTAATCAAGCAATACGCAAAATATATGATAACTTTTCACCTGTAATGACGAACATTCAAGTTTCTGTGCATGAAATTTCTGTCACTGCACTGAAAGGAACATTTGAAGCGACAAAGAAAAAGAATGTGAAAGGTGGTTTTGCAGTTGAGGGTGTGATATCATTCTCAGATGCAGTAAAGGGTACAGAGAAATCGACACGTCACACGATTGCAGTTTCGAAGAGTTCCAAATTTCACAGTTATTCCAGCAAAAGTCCATCGATTATCAGCAAAATAAGAGAAATGAGTGATGAAATGGCAAGGTTGTGTGCGATACAAGATTCTCGTAAACAGCTCAAAGTTATTTGTGACATGAATATTGCAGCATTATACCCAGCAAAAGCAAGCTCCAAAGACGTACCTTGCTTAAAACCACCAATTACTGTCTTGATGAATGCAAGAAAAAAATTCACAAATCTTCAGGAGAAGGCAGAAAAAGACATACTGTCTCTCCTTACTGAGGGAGAAGATAGTATCAATCATATGAAAGCCCTTCATAATGAAGAAATGATTGGTATGGTGAACGATGTCTTGTCACATGACCTTGCAATTTGTCTCTCTCTTCTTGGAGCCTTCATGGAGTGCCAGATGAAGATACCCTTAGTTAATTCACCACAAGAAACAGCACATTTGCTGCAAACCACAAAAGCTCCTCCCGCGGTTGGGGTATGGGCTCTATTTTGCCTTAAAATGATAAATCTTCAGAGTATGTTTAAATCCCAAAAAGGAAAAGCATTAGTTATTGAAGTAGAGCAGTATATACAAGGTATACTCCATGAAAAACGAGCGAGAGAAAACTCCCCCGATCGAGGTGAATATGCTGGGAAGCTCCAGTTCCTAATGCAAGGCATGTCACAGTTTGTTTCTTGTAATACAAAATATATTAGCTATTCACTTGAAAGGCAGTTATATCAATTATGTTGTGAACATAAAATTAAGCCAGACACTTGCATTAAGGATTTACAAAAGAATTGGGATAAGACATTTCGTAACACTCTACTCTACCATGTCATGAGTCCTTACCGACCACTTCTTGCTAGATGGCTGATATGGAGCTTAAATATTCATCAACTAAGAGAAGAGCTTGCAGCACACACAACTGTTGGTGTCGTTGGTCTTAGCAACTCTGGGAAGTCTTGCCTTGTAAGTAAACTCTTTAAACAGAAGGTTAGTGTCAAAAGGCATCAAGTTACATGTACTAAATTAAAATGATTCTGTTCAATCATACAGGCTATTACAGGAACCACAAGCATGCAACGTACCACTGTTCCATTTCTCTATAACCTTGAGGGTTTTGTGGATGGTTTGAGTATTGCTGACTTTCCTGGTGTTGATGATAATGATGAGAGTGTTGTTGGGCTATCAAGACTTCTATTGCAGATTTCTCAACTCGTTATTCTAGTGATTGATTACAGGTATGGTATTCAGAATACTCTGTCATTAACAAATAGGTTTAGTAATTGTTTAAAATCCCTGTCCTGATCATTTATAGTTATTGTAACATCACATTAAAGCTCATGAGGGATGGTGACAGTGTTTTTAATCCGTAAATCTATCCTTAATTAAACAATTGAATTGGTATTTGTATTGTTTGCACAGTTGGAGGATATGAATAATTATTATTGAGTTTTCTTTCATCACATGCAGATTAAGGTTATTCATAATAAAAAAATCTCATCTATGTAAATAGCTAACATAATGTGATTCATTTCTAAATTCTAAGTGCTGTGGTTAGATATAAATGTGTTTCCTGTGAAGTGCAACATACAAACCTATATATAGACCAGATGATATGTTTGGCACTCCTATATAGAATCACCATAAATTAATTTAGTGGTCTCTTTAGGTTGTTTTTAAATGGGACTGTACTCTTTGCACCTGCCTATGTACCTTTTGTTATTCACTGAAATTCATGATGTACCTTTCTGCTATAAAAGTCAAAGAAAAGTTTTAGCTAACATAACATGAATCCGCTTTCTCTTTTTCAAATGCAAAGACATGTATACACCTGTGTTTATGGGTGTGGTATAATTATAATTATGTGTCCTTTGGTTTAAATTTCTGGAGAAAACACTACATAAATTAGTTTCTCTCACATCCTCAGGAGACATACTACACAGTCTACAAAAATGTGGTTAGATCATTTGGATAACAGTGGTGTTCCAGTTTTAGTATGTCTGACTCATGCAGACAAATTTTATGCAAATGAATGTCTCAGAGAGCTTGGAAAAGACTGTCCAAAGGAAACTGCAAAACGAATCATTGGAAAAGAGTTAGAGGTATTCACATTTCATTTTAAAATTACTATTGATAATAATATTACATTTTATCAGAGAATAAAAGACAAACTTGGTAACTCTCCTAACCGAACAGTTAGATTTTACTCATTTTGTCAAGACAGTGACTCTTTCCTTGACTGTGATGAAGGAAGGACAACACTTAGAGAAGTTGGAATTTGTGATCAGAAAGATGCAGGAAACTGGCTGGAGGAAGAACTACGAAAAAGAATAAAACAAAAAAATATTGCTGATAAACTGCACAAGTTTTTAGAATCAGGTCAATGATTGTTGAAGTACAGTTCAGTTGTACATTGATGTTCATGCATATCTTTATAGCTCTGTATGAAAACAGCATTTCTATGTCACTCAAAATTCTTACCTCCACCTAAGTATGAAAAACAATCATGTATGCTTAGGCAGTAGGTCAGTACTGTTAGGAGCATAGGGCCACAAATCCACAAAGGAGAACGTAAATATACACAGTCACAAACTGCTCAGAAAAATTACCGCAATCTTTAGGAAGTTTACATGGGCATACACATTTATACATTTAATTGCAGAAAATGTATCAGATGACTCTGTATTACCAAGTTCTTCAACAGAAAAAGATGAATGTCATGAAACCACACAAGAACTGAAGAGCCAGTCCACATTTCCTCTGCCAATTGCAAGTATGTACGTTACTGATAATGTATATAACAACAATATACTCCAAAAAGGAAGTTGTTAAAATAACTAATTTATTGGTTAGTACAGGGTCATGTAGGTTGTCATGACATACAACATGTACATGTAATTATAATCCAATAATTGCAATTTCACTTATCCTTATACTGTCTATTAGATATACAAAGAAACAGAATAGCATTTTAATTGAATCATTTTAGGTTTCCAAACCTTCTTTGTGCATCTAATAGACATGATAATTGATTATAGTACAAGTATCTTTTATCATGCAGTCATATCAACAACCTAGGTTGTATGACCAATTAAATTATAGTTTGCATCCTTGCAACTGTACTAACCAATACATTGATTTTGAATAATGGGTTTTGTAGTTAAAGATTTTCTGTCATTTAAATGCTCCAGTGCCAACAAACTTAGCAAGTCACAAAGTCTGGCACTTGCCCACACTTCACGTAATTTCATCCACTTGTTTAATCATATAATTATGTAAAGACAAAACCTTTATCAAATTTGCATTATAGAACTTCAAGAGACTTTAGTGTGTCTTCTATTCATTTAGTTGTCTGAATAAAATATGTTTTTGTACTCCTTAATTGTTAGGTAACCTTCGTGCAGTGACTGTCTGTGGAGAAAGAAATGACAAAGTAATTGGAGATACTGGACACTGTATTGATTGGCCTGAATACGGTTTTAAAATGGAGATCCCTCCTGGTGCACTGCTCGCCGATGACGATTGTACAATAGCTATTAAAGCAATTACATCAGGCCATTTTAATATCCCACAACATTCAGAGGTAGTAAGTGCGTATTACTGGATTTATTCATCCAGAAAGTTTTTAAAGCCAGTAGATGTACAGCTTCACCATTGCGCACGTTTGAGCAATGACAAAGACTGTTCCCAGATGCAATTTATTATTGCACGATGTGATCAAAAGGAACTACCATACAAGTTTAGCATTAAAGATGGTGTATTTTCTCCAAACAATCGACAAGGGCTTATCTCACTCACAAAATTCTCAATAATTGCAATCATCAGAAAAATGTTTAATTCATCTCTAGTAGAACCAACTGAATGCGTCTCTAGACCTCTAAATGATTGCTATTATGTTTATGCAGTATTTGGGAGGAAGCTACTCTCACAGTATATTTGGCAATTTGACATCATCATCACAAAGGATATTTGTCCTTACTTAAAGGTCCATAAAAGTAGTATTAATTATAATTATTGATTTATTATTATGATTATACTCAGGCCATTGACAATAAATACTCTCGTGATAGTTGGATAGAAGACACTCCTCCAACATCCTTTGAATTTGAAGAAGAAAGTATTTTAATTTTACCTCCACCTAAAGATTCACTTCCAGGATGGAAGTATGTTTTCAAATGTTCTCAAAAAGTGAGTTTTTACTTCTATAAAGTATGTGTTTGTTGTACTAAGCTGTTTTATAAAATTCATGTATCACTTAACTACTACTTTCAGTGCTGTAATTATTCTGTGGATTAGTAGCACTGTTTGCATAAGTTAAGTACTTCTTACAGTACTAGTGGTTTAGAGCTAGACTGCATTTACTGCATTGTTTGTCTTTGCTAATAAAAGACAGAGTTAATATTTCAATCATAGATAAAAAAATTATATGTCGATCGTTGTGAAGAGAACACAACCCAGCAAAGCTGTCGGATTGCATTTCGCTGGATAGGCAATGGAGAACCGCAACTAACAGAATGTATATTCCAGCTTAAAGGGGCAGTTGATATACCAGTGATAACACTGGTGTTACCTATTGATAATCCTCAAAACAGGAGCTCTACAGACTATAGTAAGTTTTTGTGTACATTGAAATTTGCAGACTGTTGTATTGTAGTGTAGTCTATATTCCTGCATAGTGTTTTATTGTATAATTATAATGATGGTTACACCTATAAGGATCAGTGATGTGTACTACAACATGGTGCATGGGTAATTACTATAATAAACTTCAATTTACCACGGTCCACAACATAACCTGTAAGCAGTGATTACTTCACAGTTTACATTAAAAGGTTACGTTTTTCTAGCTTCAGATGTTTACTAGAAAATTAGTCTCAGGTTATACCTTTGACTAGTTTTCTCACGGGTGTGATACGCCCTCTAGACAGGATGATAACCGTTTATACCAAACTTTACTATATAATGAATTGAGTGACATCAGTTTGGAAACTCTCAAGATTCTACAAATTACATATAAATTATACACCAACTTGAAGGTATTCATGCTATTAGGGTGAAGCCCAAAGGATGCTAAATAGCATGAAATCTCATTATAAATCATATTCATAGATAATTTTGCTGAGTCATGGTATTTAAATTGTATTCATAGTTGAATCATAACATGTCCATAGCCAAGTAAATTTTGACTGCAGGAAGTGAACCCACAATGAACTGCATGAAATTTAGGTTGTCTGAGACTTGTTTGTGGTTTCCACTATACAAACCGGTGTTTAATCATACTATGAAGCTACAACATGTATATACATCCCTCATTAGAGTATCTAACATCATACTTAAACTGTAAATAAAATGATTTAATTTGCTGAGCAATTTTGATATTAACTTTAATGTGTAATCATTTCACTTTCCACATTAAAATGCCTGTTTGGATCCAATTCATACTTAGTTGGTTTGCATTCACAAACTGTTGAAAATGCATGATTGTTCTATTGGATCAAAACTGTCAACGAATATTCATCTTATGTTCATTCATATTAACTTATGTCAGCACTTTAATGCAGTATCTATGATCTGATTTTAAACAAAATTATCATTATTCATGGTATTGAATTATGTTAAAAAGTGATCATTTCTTTCCAATTTTTAGACTCTCCAACACAATTTGGTGTTTCAAGGTCAGCTATCCAAACAAGGTTATCATCAGGTATGTTGTCATATTGAATATCTATGGTACTTAGAAGTTCATGTTAGCATCTCATGCTTAGCCATGTGCAAAGTATAGTGTCAACATTTAGCTAACTAATGGTCATGTGGCTGTATGCCACCATAATAATTATTATTAACTACACAGTATTAGTATTGTGTATGTTTCATAATAGTTGTCAGACAACTAGCAAGACTTTGATAATAATGAAATAATATTATAATGTTTGTATTCATAGAATCATAATTATACTTCCATCAACAGTGATACTTTATAGAGCTTTTTGAAATCATTGGTCTTGTTTAGTAGATTGAGCTTCCAGAGTTTACGAGCTACAAAACACAAAGGACCATCCAACTGTAATTCTTCCTGAGTATCAGACTGTTTATTTGATCAACTGCTTGAGTTACCTTCCCATTAATATCACACCTCCATGTGAACTGCCTTATATCAACATTATTGTGACTAAATTACAGTTTGTATTAAGGTGGCTCTCTAGCGGATACGGGTTTCAATAATTAACAGTACTTCCTGTTATTCATGATATTCATTACTTAACACGTTTTTCCACCACAAATATTTGATTATTGCAATGTTTGTTCTGATTGCCATGCTTAACCAAGGGGATTGGACTGTCAGCAACCACAAAAATGTGATTTCTGTTAGTTATCACAGTTTATAATGAGCTAAAATGTACATGAGTATTCAGGTACATATCGCTCTGTTCTAATACAACATATGGCCTGGATATTTCACTTGAAGGGAGTGAAGGTGTCTGCCCACCATTTGTTCAATCTATTTTGTCGAGAGGTTGTCGCAAAGAGTGGGAATTCCACTGTTTGTAGCAACCACTGTCACTACAGTGAAAATACAAAATTAAATAGAAAAGTGGCCTTAACACTTTGTAGCCCTATTGAAGGTAAGCATTTACATCTAGTTTCAGATGTATGTGATCCATCATGCTCGAGAAAAATGTACCTAAAAGTTCGATTTCAATTTGGTTTATAAGTATTGGATAGCTGTGAAATTTTAGCTGAAAGAAGTTCTTCCCAAGATCTGTTTAAAGGAATAGTTACCTTCTCAATACTTTCTTGTAAAAAATAGTAACTAAAAAAAGTCATGAAAATCATTACCGAGCTAGAGCGCCACCTTAACACAGTTGGATGCTCCTTCATAGCTTCACCACTCATGAACTACTGATTATACAAACTTTTGTTTCAATATTTATGTTAATTTTGTATATAATTATATATAATACAGCTCAGTAGTAAAAGAAGCAATTCTTTTCTTTCAGCTACAGAAAAAGAGATAACATCCCGACCAACCATTCGAGAGTTAATTACTGAAGTGGCAGCCCCAGCTCCAGATAAATGGCGGATGATAGGAGTTGAACTGGGAATCGATGCACCCACCCTTAACTCTATTGAACAGCAGTATAAAAATCCAAATGATTACTATTTTGCAATCTTTGAAAAATGGTTAAGAATGAGTGAAAATCCACAGTGGGAAACTATTCTTCAAGTATTAGTAACACCAGCTGTTGGTAGACCTGATTTAGCTCTGAAAATAAGGGAGAAGCACTCCGATAATGAGAAATGAAAACCTCTAGATAGATGATGGCGAACACAATTTTATTTTGGTGATTTGATTCATGTATGATACAAACTGAATATTAAATAGGCTTTTGTTATGTTTTGTTTTAATATTAATGTTTAGAATGGAGATGCTTTGTGATACAGAAATATGATCACGATCTTACTATGTGTAAATATAATGTATATAATAATTATACAGACTCCTGAAAGAGAGATTATATATAATATTTTTGGGACCAGCACTGCTGTGAATAGGTAGGAATACACCTGCTGTAGTAGTGACATCATAGACATGGTAATTAGGCAGATATGAATTTAATAACATTTTAATGTAACACACATTGTAAATATATAGTAATTTAAACATCAAAATTATGTTGGAGGTAATGAATTAATAATCATTATAATACTAATAAAGGCTATTCTTAATTTGTGCATGTGCATATAATTATATATTATATAATTATAAATCTGAAGAGTTCAAATCAATTATAATTTACATCATATCCATTGACAAAAAAAAATACTGAAAAGTATATAACAATTATTAGTCTAATGCATGAAAATGTTTAAAAATAAAATTATAGCTACATTGTATTAATTAACAAAAGCAATACAATGTACATGTACTTTAAACATGTATATCTCATAATAATTACATACATGTGCTGGCGTTTCAAATATCTGTGGAGTATATATCACAAGTTTGCTATTACAAGTACAAATTCATGTGCATATTTATATCAATTAATTCCTCTGGAATGAGGTAGTAACATCACTTGTTTTCACAAATAATACACCACAGGTTGTACCTACAATACTATACTATGTATATAGGTACATTGTATTAATATGTTTGTTACCATATGCCTTGTTATATAGGACATGTACTTTATATTAGTCAATATAGGTCAATATCAAATGAACTGTGCATGGCTTGTAAATATTAGTTAGCAGGAAATATAAATCAGCATGGAGGAAAATATAATTACATTGAAACTCCTGTAACCAACTGAAGGTTAAAATAACCTATTACTTTTTACAGTGTACTGATTATCCAGGTTGCTGTGGTACTCAGATAATAAAAGAATATGATTTTTAGTTAAAATTTAATGTATACAAATGTTTTTACAAACAAACATAACCTGATAACAACACATAACATAGTAATATAAAACTTAAAACATTATTAAGGTAGATAGCACATGCACTTAACATTGTAGTATTACTAATTTGTGTTAGAAATTATTACCTAAAGTTGTAAAAATGTTTACTTGTGTATATTATAGCGGTTTAAGAGTGTCACATGGCACAAATGACAATTTTATCAATCATTGAGTAATTTATTGGCAGGTTGGTTTAGAGGACATTGCATTGACATCATATATGACACAACAATGATCAATAGATTGGTTCACTGAATTTGATGAGTACATGAATTTATCACATCATGACATGAGAATCAATCGTTTTTTTTTTCCTCAGTATGATTTAGGCACTTTAAAACTAGCAGGATTAATAATTTATATAGAAATGGCAGATGATGTATATAGCAAGTAGTTCAGTGACTTAAATGCACAATCATACATGTACTACAAATAGTTCAAGAACATAAAGTCAAAGGATAATAATCGCTTGGACATCAGGTAAGCACACCAATTAAAACCGATTACATGTAGGTTGTAGTCATTTCTAGATAGAAAGTAATGGACATGAAGTACTGAAGTGCAAAAGTTGATTTATTTAACCAAACCTTCTGTTTATACAATCACTACATTATTTTACCATGATTATTGCATCACTGACCATAAATACCAATTAATATTACTACTCGTGGAACTAGTTTTAATTAAATACACTAAGTACATGGATATAATCTTTGAATTATTTCAAATTGTAAAGTTTTGAAAATATTCATTAGTAGTTTGCTGATGAGTTATTTAATTTATTTGATCTTTTTCACAGTCAAGTTATGTAAAATTCATGCCACAGTAATCAGTGAATAAAAGTAACGTGTTGATCCACATATTTAGTTCATTGGTTGTTGCAAAAAATATATCTCATGTGCAAATTTTCAGATATGCAGCTCAGCTTGAACAAAATGTCTGTTAGAATAGTTATATTGCTCATGCACATTAAGTTGCTGCTTGGTTACATTTTTTATAGCATGCAAAATAAGCTAAATCAAGCTATACTTCATTCATTGCAGTTTTTAAGAGAATCTCCAGTAACGTAACACCATATATACATTGGAAGAGTGCTGGGTTATTGCTGCAGGTTTAGCAATTGTATTTGAGGCCAGTGTATGCATGGTGAATTTAAAACTATATGAAGTTGTATGACACTGAATATGGAATTGATCACCAGTGCCTTATAGAGTATAAAAATTATGTCACAGTCAGAAATGATAAAACTTACCACCAAAATGTTAGATTATGCAATATTTGGTCTTGAAGTAGTTCATTTTTATTTATCACACTTTTAAAATGTTACTTTGGTAACCAAATCTCATGCATGTGATCGTACACTGCTGATCACTGGAGTGGTTTATTAGTAAGTTCAAAAAATGTATCACATGTCTGAAATGTCTACATTTACTTTATTCATTGCAGTTTTCACAAGAATCTCCAGTAACATAACAGAAGTGGATGGTATATTAGTCCAGATTTAGCATCAATAATGTTTATATCAGGAAGCATGCAGTTATTGTATTGAAGTTGTTAGGGTTGAGGCCAATTACGAATACGATTGTAATAAATTACATAATTTGTTGTAATAGTAATCATAATCATAATCATAATCATAATCATACCCTAAAATTTAAGTAATCATGCACAAATTGCTACTAGGTCCCTCTTCTCAAACATTCCCATGATTTGAGGAAACTGAAATGCCAGAACTAAGTGCCAGCACTGTGACATGCCATGGCTTGCTGCTATCTTCAGCAGATTTTTGCCTCAGTGCACCAGTGGAGCATTTAAAAAAAAAAAACTGTCAATGTGTTGCCCAGACAGATGCCAGCTGTTTCACACAATGTTTGAACATTTATTAGGTGAAATATAAATTGTTTTTAATAATTATTATTATGTACAACGTGGTTGAATAATATTGTAATTACATGTAATCATAGATGTACAATTGCAATTGGGCATAATCATGCATAAGTAATCATAATCGAAATTAAAACCATGGATTTTGCCTGTAATTGTAATCATACTCATAGTCATTCACAAAAAAAATATGGTGTAATCATAATCATAATGATGCTCCTGTAATCGGACCCGACCTTGGAAGTTGTTAAGTCTAAGCAATATGTCACATCTGGGTTTCTCTGCAAAAATGTCCATTTTACGTAACATGAATTAATTCATTCAATAAGAGGAATGGAAAGTATTACATTATTTTGAGACTAAAGCAATGGAGGAAATAAAAATTATAAAATGTACTTTTAGTTGTATAAAATATGATGAACAGTTGATATGGCTCTTCAATGGATAACTCTGACAAACCCTTTGT
The DNA here is from genome assembly GCA_947044365.1 of Petrosia ficiformis. Taxonomy (NCBI): domain Eukaryota; kingdom Metazoa; phylum Porifera; class Demospongiae; order Haplosclerida; family Petrosiidae; genus Petrosia; species Petrosia ficiformis. Next base: position 35,954,438 of record OX345636.1, on the reverse strand, counting down.
AAACCTGATTTGTTTGCATTAAAGGAATCGTAAGAATAGAAATTAACCAAATGTCATATAATGCCACGTATACTGATCGCTGAAGTATTATAGTTTCAAACTATAATTATGTCCAAAACATCTAGGGAATTAGTATAATCACACGAACGTCTCATCACTGAAATAGGCTTGTTGAGTATATATCACATGATTGTATACACTTGTAGTCATAAATGTCATGCGTATGATGTAAGTAGCTTATGATGACAGGATTGAACATTCAAATTAATATGGTACTAACATTGGCACCTCCTTTGAGTAATAATGCTGCTACTTGGAAATGGTCATTTTGATAGGCCAGTATTAATGGTGTCATTCCATCATTGGTATGAACATGAACATCAGCACCTTCTCTGAGTAGTAGTTCCGCTACATGGAGATGGCCATCCTGACTGGCAAGCCATAATGCTGTTGCTCCATCATTTGTACGAATGTTCACATCGACACATTCTTGGAGTAGTAGTTCTACTACTTGGAGATGGCCTTCTTGACTGGCAAACATTAATGCTGTCACTCCATCATTTGTACGAGCATTAGCGTCGATGCCTTCTTTGAGTAGTAGTCTTGCTACTTGGAGATGGCCATTCTCAGAAGCTATCATTAACGCTGTTGATCCATCGTTTGTACGAACATTAGCATTGGCACCTTCTTTGAGTAGTAGTTCTGCAACTTTGAGATGGCCATTCTCAGAAGCTGTCATTAACGCTGTCAATCCATCATTTGTACGAACATTAGCATTGGCACCTTCTTTGAGTAGTAGTTCTGCAACTTTGAGATGGCCATTCTCAGAAGCTATCATTAACGCTGTTGATCCATCATTTGTACAAACATTAGCATCGACACCTTCTTTGAGTAGTAGTTCTGCTACTTGGAGATGGCCAGTCTCAGAAGCTATCATTAATGCTGTCAATCCATCATTTGTACGAACATTAGCATCAACACCTTCTTTGAGTAGTAGTTCTGCAACTCGGAAATGGTCATTCTGAACGGCAAGCATTATGGGCGTCAAACCATCTGAATTTTGAATATTAGGATTTGCACCTTCTTTGAGTAGCAGTTCCACTATTTGGAGATGGCCATTCTCACAAGCAAATACTAATGCTGTTGCTTCATCATTGGTACGTATATTAACGTCAGCACCTTCTTTCAGTAGTAGTTCTGCTAATTGGAGATGGCCATTATTACAAGCTGACATTAGTGCTGTCCTTCCATTATTGGTACATATTTTAGCATCAGCACCTTCTTTGAGTAGTAGTTCTGCTACTTCGAGTTGGCCATTATTACAAGCTAACATTAATGCTGTTGCTCCATTGTCGGTACAAACATTAGCATCAGCACCTTCTTTGAGTAGTAGTTCTGCTACTTCGAGCTGGCCATTATTACAAGCTAACATTAATGCTGTTGCTCCATTTCTGGTACGAAAATTAGCATCAGCACCTTCTTTGAGTAGTAGTTTTGCTACTTCGAAATGGCCAATCAAACTAGCATACATTATTGGTGTCCATCTATCTATGTTGTGAATATTAGGATTAGCACCTTCTTTGAGTAATACTTCTGCTACTTGGAGATAGCCATTCAAGCAGGCATACATTATTGTTGTCCATCCATTTTCATTGTGCACATTAGGATCAGCGCCTTCTTTGAGTAGTAGTTCTGCTACTTGGAGATCCCCATTCTGTCCAGCATACATTAGTGCTGTTTTTCCATCACTATTGATATGGTTTATATTAACTCCCAAATCTAATAAGAATTTCAATACTTCGTTCATACCAGATTTAGATGAGTTTATAAGTGCAGATTCGAAATTAAATTCGTTACTATCCTTGGTAAGTAAAAGTGACCGATTATTAATTATCATTTCAAATACCCCAACGAAACTCATAAACTCAAAGTGTTGAAGCGCTAATGTCACGAGTAGTTCTGATTCAGACTGATGGACTTGAAATATAATTAACAAAGAACCAGGTTCAATAGATACATGGTTAAGAACCATTTTTTTCTTGGAGAAAATATGGTGCAACAGTTTATCTAAGCTTCTCACAGTTTGCTCTGCCCAGCGTCCACTCACTTTGATGATGACCTGACAAGTGCAAGATATACTATCTGGTGTTCGTATCAATGCCTGCTCAATAGCAGTTTTGAATTCTCTTAAAGTTGTTGATTTTTTAAATATTTCAATATCTGTAATGTGTTCATCAAGCTCAATTTGAAGATCATCAGGCATGAATTCACTCACAATAACTTGCAAGAGCTCACAATTTAAGAAAGAGTAGTAAGAATGAAGCTCATAAAACAACTCATCACTGCTCTGTGCCCTAGTTAAACCTCTTATCGCAAAGTAAGCCTCAAGATGCCTTGCAATACGCATCAGGATATATTTATTTTCATTAGTCATCTCATCAAGTGTAGTTCTGATTTTAGTGACAAGTCGAACAAAGTCAATATGGAGGTTTCGTACTTTTGTAGAAAGTTCGTCTTCTGTGTCAACTGGCATTTCAATCACCCGTATAGTATTTTTGCTAGACTCAAGAGAATTTGCTAACTTTTCTAGTATCTCAGATTCATTAGCCCTTTCCAAAGCATCACTCACATTTTTCCATGTTGCATTTGGGTACTGTTTAAGCCATGTAGCATATAGTGCAAGCTTTTGACGTTTGTTACCCTGATAGTCGAGTTCAATTTGCTCAATTGAGGCATGTGTAATACGTGGCAAGTGAATACCAAACGTTTGCCAATGCACTAAATCAGCTAGATGATCATCTAGTTGATAAACCAACGGTTTAGAATCATTTGACATTGTGTACTGTAAACTTCTTCAGCTCACCTCTTATACCTGTCTTTCAATAGGATTTCAACCATAACACAGAGACCAATTCTGAAGTAGCTGTGAACCCCGCCTACTAGCCTGAAGTTAATTATTCTGAGGATATGCCGTATATAGATTATAGCTCATTAAGGTGGTACTAGGGAGTGGACGGATGCGACTCCAATCACTTTCAAAATACAATATAATATAATATGAGTAAAATTGGATGTAATACCAACCTTCATATCTTCTAAATCACCTTTATAGTGTCCTGGAATTGTATATAAAATCTCCATTTTTCCAATTAACATAAGTACAAAACCACCAAAGCCACGCCCACCATACATGGCGTGCACCAAGTACAATGTATTTTGAGAAAAGTTACGAAGCCGTTTTCTGCAAATTCATTTTACTTTTATAGTTACAAGAGGCTGAAGAAAGCTGAATTCTGTAGCTTTTCACTGAAACCATAAAATTTACCTTTCTAGACACTATCAAACTCCGATCTTTCTCAGAGAGCAACTACAGTTACCCCGCCATTGTTTCCCACCCGTGCAGTGAAACATTTAGGCCCAATAATTAATTATACCCCCGGGTGGGTGTGGCTTCCAAAAGATACAGAATTGAACCAGATTGTATGCAGCAAGAAGCTGGCAAGACTAGAAACTGATTGGAGTAGCATCCGCCCACGGAAAAGACTACAACCTTAAAATGCTGCAATCTGATTGGTCAATTAGAGGTTTCTAAATCCCGTAGTAAACCTACTGATTAGTAAACCTATAATCACTTAGTAAACCTGTTGCAGTGTTGCTATAGGAATTTCACACAACGAACAGAAGCAAAGTTTGTTGTAAGGCTGGATCTGTTGATTTTTACAAGCGATAGACTGAAAAAGTCGCTAAAGTGTGGGCGTTGACCGCTGACTACTGCATTTGTAAAAACACTCGTCTAGCTGCTTTCTACCAGCAAATGAAGAATGGTTTTAATATCCACGGCCTTCTTAAAAGGTCTTCTGTCCAACTAAGCAACTAAGTAAGCTAAAATCTTCAGCTTTTTGAAATCCAAAAGTTACACAGCTGACAAAAGATAGATGTGGCCGTTGCCCTCGAGAGCAAAACACTCGCGTTATCGATCACCTTGCTGTCTTTCTGCAACTGGCTTGGAGAGTACCACATGGCTTTCTTGTTATTTCTGCTATCCAACACAGTAATAGCTATAATCTAAATTGCTTAGATACTGTATTCTTGGTTTCTACGCGCAATAGAACTACCTTAAGTAATTAAACTGTTTCCGCGGTAGTTCTATTGCTCGTAGAAACCTCGAATACAGTATCTAACCTATATTTAGAAGAGAAATGTATCCATGGCAATTAATAATAATAATAGGCTGAAAGGGGAGTTTGACATCTGGAGGATATTGCATTGTAAAGATAATTTATTATACTGATTAGTGACATTATACTTTGCTGCAGCTGTGAAAAGATACAGTTTGGCTTACACAAGCTGAAAGACAAAGAATACATCAGGTTGTGCCAGTAAAAGTGGTGCATCAACCAGTCTCACAAGCTATAGTTGCAGAGAGTATCTATCCCATTAAATGCACCTATTCCTGCTTCTCCTCAAATTGGTACTGATGATGATACAGATTTTGATCAGGAAAGCAGCAGTCTGTTCTTAAACCGAATAATCCATAATGACTGGGATAACTCATAGTTTTATTTATCTTTTTCATTTTTCACCAATCAATATTATTATAAATATACCAACGTTTCGGCTGTTCTAATCAACAGCCTTCATCAGGGTATAAATGCAAAGAATACAGACAGAACATCAATTTAAATAAAGAGTCTTCAGAGTCTTCAGAGTCTTCAGACAGATGTCACCTGTCGGTGCTGTTCTTAAACTCTGTGACGGTATTCTTCTTCCAGTGAGACCTACAAGCCATCTGATCATTTTGCTATTGTTAAAACTCTGATAGCAGAGGCATATTGCAAGGACTGTGGAAGCTTATTAGTGATGTACTGCATCTCATGTATAAAACTACTTCACACAAAAGTTAATTTTATACATGCACTTTTCGCCCGGAAGGTAGCTGTAGTTAAAAAAAAAGCAACCAGCTTGGGACGTCAATGGTTGTCGGTAGGGTTAAAATCTGGACAAATGTCACAGGACGAACCCACCATTTCCATGTCGCTGGTCTGTTTTTTATCATTGATCCTAGTTTGACAACAAAAATAAAAATTAAAACTATGATAATAGCAAAAGGTTATTTTATATATATACTATACAGCGAATTAAAATATAATAATTATAGATATAAATAAGGATATACACACGTTGTCATATATTTAAGACAAAGAATATTGGTAATAGCTAATAGTAGTAATAATCAACTGGGGTCACAATAAATAGCTAATATACATAATTATTCAAATAATCAACTGGGGTCACAAATAAATAGCTAATATACATAATTATTCAAATAATCAACTGGGGTCACAAATAAATATTGAATATACATAATTATTCAAATAATCAACTGGGGTCACAAATAAATATCAAATATACGTAATTATTCAAATAATCAACTGGGGTCACATAAATTAAAATAGTAGCTACGTAGATCTATGTAGTGCTAATGTCACCACGGTCTTCAAGAATCGAAACATGACCCTAAGAACTATAGACCAGTGAGCCTTGCATCTATTACAGTTAAGATCCTAGAATCTCCAATCCACAGGCATTTTATGACCTTTCTCAATGAACACAACAGGCTATCTGAGTACCAACATGGTTTTCACAGTAAACACTCATGTCAGACCCAACTATTAGAGTCAGTGCACCAGTGGACACTGGCACTGGAGAGGAGATCTTCCACTCGTGTTGTGTTTTCATATTTCTCCAAGGCATTTGACACTGTTCCTCATGAGAGGTTTAAGTTATGATGAAACTAAGCAACATTTGAGTTAGAGGTGACATACTGAGATGGATTTGTGTGTTCCTGACAAATAGATGTCAGAGAGTTTTGATTAATGGATGCCAGATTGGGACGCAGTATCATCAGGTGTCCCACAAGGATTAATACTTGGGCCACTATTGTTTCTTGTATACATTAATGATACGGAGGGTTCAGTCAGGGTTCACATTCATCTAAATTGAGCACCTTTGCCGATGATTGTACTGTCTATAGAGAGGTGAAATGTAGGAATGTTGTGATTATTCTACAGGATGATCTTAACAGAGTTTTCTATTGGTCAAATACATGGCAGCTCTGCCTCAGTCTATCCAAATAAGAAAAAGGTAGTACCTAAAACTTGTAACTAAATGGAGTGTCCCTTGATTGGGAGGACTCTTTTTCCTCCTTGGGGAGTTGGGGTAGTTTGGTAGTGATAAACAAAAAGTTAAGCTGGAGTGATCATCCAACTTTTAAAGTAACTTCTTCAAGATTTATGCTGGATTTGTTAAGAAGAGTGATGTATGGATGCCACCAGATTGCTATGGTAATTCTGTCTACAATTGATGTATACCCATGGGACATGGGCTTATTATTTTAATGATGGAAGGAATTTAAAGGGAACAATGGATATTGTTTAAGTATCTCTTTTTAATAGTCTAATTGTCTATTAAACAGTAATATCTTGTGTTTTGCATTTCCTGCTGTATGCTGATACTGTGCTGATTTAGTTGTTGCCAAATTTGAAAATACAGAATAACATTGCTAAGTCACAACTGTTACATAATGATTATGGTAATTTTTCTAGAACAGTTTGTGATTGTGTATATTTGCATCCTCCTCTGTGAATATGTGGCCGTATGCTCCTAACAGTACTGATCTACTGCACTATAGGTGCTTTCTATTTGTGAATTCAAATACAAAATAGGTGAGTATGTAACCAGAATTGGAATACTGGGTTTTGTAGTTAAAGATTGTATGTCATTTAAATGCTCAGTGTGACCAAGCCAACTAAAAATTCACCAAGCCAACAAATTTAGCAAGTCACAGGGGCACTTGCCCACATTTGCATGTAATTTCATCCACTGGCTAATCATATAATTATATGAAGACAAAGCCTTTTTCAAAATTTGCACTATAGAACCTCAAGAGACTATAGTGCGTCTTCTATTCATTTAGTTGTCTGAATATAATTTTTTTGTACTCCTTAATTGTTAGGTAACCTTCATACCGTGACTGTCTGTGGAAAAAATGACTTATTGGAGATAATGGCACTGTATATGTATTGATGGGCCTGAATATATTTTCAAAATGGAGATCTCTCCTCGTGCACTATATGCCAATGACAATTGCTATCAAAGGAATTATATTTGCAATTTTAATATCCTACAACATTCAGAGGTTGTATATGTGTGTTACTGGATTTATTCATCCAGAAGGTTTCTCAAGCCAGTGGATGTACAACTTCAGCATTGTGCACGTTTGAGCAGTGATGAAGATTGTTCCCAAATGCAGTTTATTAGAGCATGATGAGATCAAAAGCAACTACCATACACGTTTAGCATTAAAGATGTTGTATTTTCTCCAAAGACAAATGATCACTCATGAAATGCTCAATAATTGCAATCATCAATAATATGTTTAATTCATCTCTAGTGGAACCAACTGAATATGTCTCTAGACCTCTATTATGTCTATGCAGTATTTGGGAGGAAGCTAATTTCACAGTGCATTTGCCAATTTGATATCATTATCATTTGTCCTTACTTAAAAGTCCATATAAGAGTGGTATTAATGATGATAACAATTATTATGATTATACTAAATACTCTCACGATAGTTGAATAGAAGACACTCCTCCAACATCCTTTAAATTTGAAGAAGAAGCTTTTTAAATTTACCTCAACCTACAGATTCTCTTGAGTATGTTTTCAAATCTTCAAAAGTGAGTTTTTACTTATATAAAGTACACAATTATGTGTTTTGTTGTATTTTAACTACTTTCAGTGCTGTAATTAATCTGCACATTAGTAACACTGTTTGCATAAGTGAACTGTTTGTTAGTACTTCTTTCCAGCTCTAGTGGTTTAGAGCTAGACTGCATTTACTGCATTGTTTGTCTTTGCTAATAAAAGACAGAGTTAATAGCAATTATAGATTAAAAAGTTGATCGTTGTGATGAGAAGACAACCCGGCAAAGGTGTCAGATTGCACTTCACAGGATAGGCAAAGGAGAACCGCTACTGACAGAATGCATATTCCAGCTTAAAGGGCCAGTTGATATACCAGTGATAACACTGATATTAGTCCCTATATTGATAATCCTCCCAAAGGAGATCTACAGACTACAGTAAGTTTTTGTCTACGTTGAGATTTTGTATACATAATGACTGTGTTGTAGTCTATATTACACCTTAGGATCATTGATGTGTACTACAACGGCAATTACTACAATAAACTTAAATTTACCATGGGAGTTATATGCCCATAACATAATCTGTAAGTATTAATGACTTCATAGTTTACATTAGAAGGTTACATGTTCTAGCCGCTTCAAGTGTTTACTAAAAAATTAGTCTCTGCTTATAGCTTTGACTAATTTTCTCACGAGTATTATGCCAATAAAAATTCTACACAAGATAATATTCATTTATACCAAACTTTACAGTATAATTATTGTCCAGTGACATCATTTAGTGAAAAGGTTGACATCAGTTTAGAAGCTCTCAAGATTCTACAGATTGCTATAGAAATTGGATAGATATCTATCTCAGAAAACACACTAAGTCGTCAAGAGGCGTACTCTAGTCAGAGTATCTTTTACAAGCCTAATGACTATGTGCTTCTACAACAGCTAGTCAGCTGAGGTATATCTTGATCTATTCCGACCCTTAAGTGAGTTAGTCTGATATCAAAATCTCTTTAGCAAAAGAATGGCTTTATATACTTACAAAAACATGATATAACCAATCAAAATACATCTGAGTAAAATGTCCAAAAAAGAAATTGTCCTGTTAAATTCTGTAAACAAATACAGACATTGGTCTTCTGATCAGCTATAGATCTAGACTGCCAGACTCTACCATTAACAGGTTTCAAATTCATTTTCCTTTCTAAGCTCAGATTTAATAATACGGCAAGTGTCAGCTCGAGGCTGTTGTTGTCTACGAGGACGCTGCATACTAAAGAGAAGAGGGAGAAGTTGTTTCTACCTTCTTTAAGGTTTGGCTTCTTCAGCAGACTGCACCCAGAATTAACATACAAGGGGTTTTAATGGCTAGGACGGCTTGGTTGAGTCTAGGGCAAGTCACGAGTAGCCTAGCCTACTGTCCAAGATAAAATAAATTCCAAACATAATTAAATAGTTCTGAGCTAATCAATATAGAAATTGGAAAGATTTCTATCTCAGAAAACACACTAAGCCGACTTAGTGTGTTTTCTGAGTGGGTTGGGATAGAAATCTATCCAATTTCTATATTGATTAGCTCTCAGATTCAGAACTATTTAATTTCTACAGATTACATATATATAACAATAAAATCTAATTTGCTTCAATGTCATAAAAAATATTAGAGTATGTGAACTGAATTTCTTTGTGCATGTGAACTGAATTGACCAGCGGCAGAAATCAAAAATGATTACTATTTTGTGAAATGTGGCTAAGAAAACCACAGTGGGAAACTATTCTTTAAGTGTTAGTAACACCAACCATTGGTAGACCTGATTTAGCTCTGAAAATATCAGAGAAGCACTCATGTAATGATGATTTCTAGATAGATGATGGTGAACACAATTTTAATTTAGTGATTTAATTTCATGTCTCACACATACTGAATATTATGTAGGCTTTTGTTATGTTTTGTTTTAATCTTAATGTTTAGAATGGAGATGCTTTGTGATACAGAAATATGATCATGATGTTACACATATAAACTATGTATAATTATAATGTGTGTAATAATTATACTGACTCCTGAAGGAGAGAATATGGTATCTTTTGGGACCAGAACTGCTGTGAATAGGTAGGAATACACCCGCTGTAGTAGAGACATCATATATAGACATGGTAATTAGGCAGATACGAATTTGATCAAATAATCTCATGTAACACTGTACAAGCATTGCATATAGTAATTTAAACATTATTATAATCATTAAAATTATGTTGGAGGTAATGAATTAATAATCATTATAATACTAATAAAGGGTATTCTTTGTGCATGTGCATATAATTATATATATAATAAATCTGAAGAGTTGATCAACACAAATCAATATATACATCATATCCATTGACAAGAACAATACTGAAAGGTATAGTAAAATAATATAACAATTATTAGTCTAATGCATGAAAATGTTTTTAAAAATAAAATTAATCTCATAACCACATTCATACATAAGTCACATGATGTCACAACCATTATTGATCCTCAAGTAGCACTGTTGTTGAACATTTTGGTATTACTATTACTGAATGTTTTAGAAACGTTTATTGGTGTATACGTATACTATTATAGCATGGCACACAATTAGGATGATATCGATCTTTGAGTTTATATTCGTAAGTTTAGATGCCAAAGTATTTATATTAATGGATAAACGGTCTGTAAATTTGTTTACTCATAATAGGTACATGACATTTGTTATTATCACATAATTATGAACGTATCACATCGTTCGGGACATTGTTTCAGTATGGATTAAGAGAATGGCATACAGCAAGCTTAAGTATTTCAGTGAATTACAATCATGTATGCATGATTGTAGCTATATATATATATATATAGCTCAAGAACTTGAAGTTGAAGGATAGTAATGGCTTTGACATTGAGTATCGGATGTAAAGTACTGAAGAGCAATAGCTGAAGAACTTTATCAAATGTTCCAGCTTGGAAACTCAAACCTTCTTCTGTACATATGATGTATAATAATCACTAAACTCATTGAATAGTTATATTACTCATGAGCATAAGTTTGCTGATTTGATTTTAGATAGCATATAAAAAAGCTGAAACATTTCATATTTACATCAGTCATTATAGCTTTTAAGAGGCATACACTCATAATCACATATCACAAGAATACTGTGATGGTAGGTAACCTGATAAAAGTGAGTTATTGGAGTAAGAGGAGCAGAAAGTATCAATTTGAGACTAAAGCAATAGCAATAAAAGGCACAAATTACTTTTGACAGTATAAAGATGATGGGCAGTTGATATAGCACTTCAATGGTATCTCTGACGAAACCCTCTTTATAGGAGGGATCATTAATAAATTTCACAAGTTGATGTTTTGCATTGGAGGAATCGTAAGAATAGAAGTTAATGAAATGCCATATGATGTCACATAATGCATATTAATTGTGGAAGTAGTTTCAAACTGTTATTATGTCCCCACATTAACGTTGATTACTTTATATGATTTTTGTAGTTCATTCAGATGTTTCTTCAGTATTTGAGCTCAGTGGCACAATACAATGTTGTATGATACAGAATACAGAACTCACCACTGGTGGCTTACAAAATATGTGTCTGAAATAGTCACATTTACCATTCAAATGTTAGATTATGCAATATTTAGCCTTGACGTAGTTCATATGTTTCCAAAGGTTTAAAATGTGTGGATATCAGTGCAGTGGTAAAGGAATTATTGATCACTTGAAATAATATTTTGGTAACCAAATTTCATACATGTGGTCCCACATTGCTATTCACTGGAGCAGTTTGTCGGTAAGTTCAAAAATGAATCACATAAATAATTTGATCACTTCATTCATAGATTAGATATTTCACCTCATAAGTATTGTTTAGAGTTTAGTGCTCTCTTTGTATGATCCTAAGGTAGCACCAATATTGATTGATTGTTGAAGTATTATGTTGAAAGAGAGCATTCGTAAATCATGATTGTAAGAAATTCTCAAATATTTATAGTAGAGAAGTAGTAATAAACATATTGATATATATAACGGGATACAATGTACCACAATTTTTTACACTGTCAGAAGAAGAGAAAAAGGAATACAATGTGGTGAAAAAGAAGCTCAATGGGTATTTTGTCAAGCGATGGAAAGTAAATTCTAGAGAGTTAACTCAACAGGCGAATGAAGGAAGCATTGATGCCTACTGGCTAGCTGAGAATTGTGTATATGGAACGTTGTGATGAGAGATAGAATAGTATTTATTTTCTGGATAGTACACTTTCTGAAATGGACCCAGAACACACACTAAAAAAAGCTGAAACACATAGTTTGCCAATGAGAAGTGTTCCAGAAGCAACAAAATACTGTGAGAGTAGAAGGAACCACATGTACAATACATAATATGTTGTATAATTTAGGTTAACTGTCTCTTTTCTTAGTCTTAGTGTCTAAAGGTTCTCACTATGAATGATGGTTCTGTTAAGAGTGAGTGAACCTTTGACTAAAATCCTCTAATCATTACATTTTGGTGACAAGGAATAACCACTACTCTGAATGCAAGGTGCAATGAAGATGACTGAAATAATGTACAGAGAGACTGAATCAGAGTTTGACAAGAGGGGTATACTCCTTAGCTCTGTAGGAGCAGCTACCTATAAATTAATTAGGAATCTCAAACAGTCATCGTTCTTGTACATATACAAGGATATCATTAGGTTCAAGTTTAATTCTAGCAATCGTGAATCGGGGGAATCTGTAGCAACCTATGTGGCATTTTACAAACAACTGAATGAGCTCTGCAACTTTCGAGACTCATTGCAGCATATGCTCAGCAACTGGCTAGTTTGTGGAATTAATGATACTCAAATTCAGAGACATCAGTTATCTGAGCCAGCTAGAAAGAATTGCAACTTGTACAAGTTTTGGAATTGGTAGAAAAGGATTTTCAGAAAACAACTATGCAGTCACTCCACTGCTACTCACTCATTATCAACCAAGGTTCTTTCAGCTACTAGTCACAGTTTATCAATGACAGCAAGTAGGACTACATTAATGTGTTAATGATGTGGATGATCACATTTCGCTATAACTGCTGTTTCAAGGATACAGAGTGCCAGAGTTGCAAGAATGTGTAAGAGTAAACCTTTCAAACCTGTCAGGAAATTTCAATGGATTGAATGGACTGAAAGTACACAACAGTTTGTCAATTTTTATTATGAGCCACAGTGTCAACATGGTTTAAATTTATTTATTTATTGGGAAACAATTGCTTGCAGTTTCTGAAATTGATTAGGAAGAAATACAAGCTATTCATTTTAGCTCAACTCAGTTGGAAGCCTTGCTGGAGCAATATTTCAAAGTTTTCAAGCTGGAGATTAGTGATTTGAAAGTAGACATTCTAGCAAATCCTGAATCCTAACCTCGTTTTCATAAAGCTAGAACAGTTCTTTAACTCTTGAAGGAGAAAATAGAGTAGGAGATTGATTGTCTGTTGAAGAACGATGTTTTTGAATGTTTTTCTTTCAGTAGGTGGGCTGCATCAATAGTTCATGTCATTAAAGGTGATGGATCAATTTGCATATGTGGGGATTATCAGCCTATTATTAATGAACTCTCTGAAAATGATCAGTGTCCCTTACCCAGAATTGAGGACTTGTCCACTCAACTGTCAGGTGTTAAGATGTTTACCAAGTTAAACATGTAGCATTCATATTAACAGATCAAGCTCAGTGAATAGTGTTGGGTATATACAGCGATTAACTAACACACAAGGGTTTGTTTCAGGACAAAAGACTACCATTTGGTATCAAATCCCCATCTGTGCTAGCCATTTTCCAGAGGACAATGGAGAGTCTACTTCAAGGTCTTCAACATATTGATGATATTGTGGTCATCATTGGAGCATCTTCACAACCTGAGGGAGGTCTTTTGTTGTTTTGACTCTGCTGGAGCTTCTTTGAGGAAAGAGAAGTCTGCATTTATGATGCATAAGATAAATTACCTTGGTCACATGATAGATGAACAGGATTTGCCTGAAAGAGTGAAAGCTATAATAGAAGCTCTGTCATCATGTTCAGTATTCAAATTAACTCAGATCATTTCTCGAGTTGTTGAATTATCATTGTAAAATTTTACCAAACCTATCATCTCTCTTAAATTCTCTTTACTATTTATTAGAGGAGAATGTTAAGTGGTTATACCAGCCAGGAAGTAGCATTCCAGAGAGCCAAGAATCTAATATCCTCGTCTCAGCGGCTGGTTCATTTTGATCCTTCCAAAAAACATGTGATGCACTGTCTTATATACAGACTGCAATTTTGTCTCATGTTTTAGGAAACCAAAAACACAACCAATAGCTTATGGATGCATCTTGTACTCTACCACCAGCTGAGAAAGGATACTCCCAGATAGATAAGGAAGCACCTGCCAAAGTCAAGAAATTTCACTGATATCTGTATTATCATTCAGTTTTTATTGTATGCAGATCACAAACTTCTCATCTGATAGTTCAAGTGAGATTTCTCTAACAACATTACAGAGCCTGACAAAAAGAGGGCTATACTCTTTAGTTTAGTTCTGTAGGAGCAGCTACCTATAAATTAATTAGGAATAGTCATTGTTTTCGTACACATGCAAGGATATCATGGAGTTATTGCAAAAGCACTGGAGTCCTTCACCTTCAATTATAGTGAAGAAGTTCAAGTTTAATTCTAGCAATCATGATTTGAGGGAATCTGGAACTACATTATGTGACATTTCTCAGACAACTGACCGAGCCCTGCAGCTATCGTCATTGCAACATAAAAATTAATTATGCTCAGCAACTAGCTGGTTTGTGATATTAATGATGCTTGAATTCAGAGATGTCCATTAGCTGAGCCAAACTCTAACCTTTGAGAAAGCAGTGCAACTTGTTAAAGTTTTGGAATTGGTAGAAAAGGATTTTCAGAAACAAACTAAGCAGTCACTCCATTGCTACACTGATCATTTGCCAAGGTTCCTTCAGCTACTGGTCACAGTTCATCAATGTCTGCAAGTTAGACCAAAATGTTCTTTCAAGGACACAGAGTGCTATAGTTGCAAGGAAAAAGGCAACTTAGCAATAGTGTGTAGTGAGTAAACCCTTCAAGCCTGTCAGGAATATTCAATGAACTGAAAGAATACAACAGTCGGCCAATTTTTTAAGAGTTGTAGTCACATCATCGAACAGAACGAAGGTTCTTGTAGATTATTCCATCTGTGAAGTTCAGAAGTTCAGAATAGCCTTATTATTTTGTGTAGTAGTGAAATTGAATAACCAAGATGTGGAAATGCTAGTTGGCACTGTGTCAGTATATATTATGAGCCACAGTGTCTATCAGAATTTGGGGAGTCAACAGTCTTTAAATTTATATGCTTAAACAGGAGACCAAATTCAAGTGGTTGGTTGTATGACACTAGATGTGCATTACATCAAGGAGCAGCAGGCTCAGCTACCTGTACTAGTAGTCAAAAGAAGAGCATAGTCATTGCTTACTGGGAAGAAATTACTTGCAGTTTCTGAAATTTGACTGGTGAGAAAAACAAGCTATTCATTGTAGCTAGGAGATTCATGATTTGAAGTAGATATTCTAGCAAATACTGAAGTTCAACCTCGTTTTTATAACAGTTCTATATCTCTTGAAGGAGAAAATAGAATAAGAAGTTGATCATATTTTAAAGGATGATGTTGTTGAACATTTTTCTTTCAGTAGGTGAGCTGCACCAATAGTTCTTGTCATTAAAGGGGATGGATCAGTTCGCATATGTGTGGAATATTACGTCTATGATTAATCACGTCTCTGAAACTGATTAGTATCCCTTGCCTAGAATTGACGACTTGCCTACTCAACTGTCAGGTGTTAAGATGTTGACCAAGTTAGACATGTCACAAGTGTATCAACAGATCAAGCTCAGTCAGAAATGTTGGGAAAATACAGCGATTAACGAGGGTTTGTTTTAGGACAAGACTACCATTTGGTATCCCATACCCATCTGTGCTAGCTATTGTCCAGAGGACAATGGATAATCTACTTCAAGGTCTTCAACATATGTTGTAGTATATATTGATGATACTGTGGTCATCATTGGAGCACCTTCACAACCTGAGGGAAGTTTTATGTTGTTTTGACTCTGCTGGAGCTTGTTTAAGGAAAGAGAAGTGTGCAATTATGATCCATAATATGAATTACCTTGGTCATGTGATAGATGAACAGGATTTGCATCCTAGTCCAGATAGAGTGAAAGCTATAATAGAAGCTCCGTCATCATGTTTAGTATCTGAATTCATCATTTTTCAGGTTGCTGAATTATTACTGTAAATGTTTATCAAACCTATCATCTGTCTTTTACAGGAGAATGTTAAGTGATCATGGGGTACCAGCCAGGAAATAGCATTCCAGAGAGCCAAGAATCTACTATCCTCGTCTCAGCAGCTGGTTCATTTTGACCCTTCCGAAAAACACGTGATGCACTGTCTTATATACAGACCGCAATTTTGTCTGATGTTTCAGAAAACCAAGAGGAACAACCAATAGCTTACGCATGTATCTGGTACTCTAGCACCTGCTGAAAAACGATACTCCCAGTTAGATAATGAAGCACCTGCCATTGTTTTTGAAATCAAGAAATTTCACTGATGTTTGTATGATCAATCAGTTCTTCAGAGGGATTCCTCTGCCAGACTTCAACATTGTGCCCTTAACTCTCAGCATGTACAAAAACCTTGGTAATTCGCTAACCCAGTAATCCAAATGGAAATGCAAATGCTCTTAGCTACATTTCTCTGATCATCTACTAGATATCATCTTCATGGAGATACTTTTGTTCATTGAAACTTGAATCTGATTTGGAGGAGTTAGTAAAGCATTTTGATGTCTATCATCAGCATCAGCACACCCCATCTCTCGCATCCTACATCCTTGGGAATGGCCTGAGAAGCCTCGATCTCATATTCATGTGGACTATGCTGGACTGTTCTTAGAGAAGATGTAGACCTCTAGGATCACAATTATTTCCTGATTCAGCCGGATGTGTTGCTACTAAACAAGTGTTACAGAAACAATTACATGATGGTCTTGGAACTCTTTGAAAATTATGTTGTAATATTGCAACCTATCACAATCTCGGCACTGGCCCTCGCTGAATTGCTGGAAAAATCATTGAAAGAACAGGACCTCTGTCTTTTCACTTCGAAAGTGGAAACATCATTCGTCACCATGTTGGATCATATTAGCATCCAGATTCTTTAAGTCTTCTCTCCGACCTGATTAACTAGATGACTGTGCACCCCTTAAAGGTGCTAAAAAAACACTACAAAGTCCCGAGTCCCAAGACGTTCAAACAAAAAACACACAACCCTTAACATACTGGAGCCATCAATTTAAGTGGGCAGATATATGTGCCAATTATTACAACAGACATAAGTGGTGACTGATAACAATGGAACAATCCACATGTACAACAATACATAATATGTTTTTTTTGTCAATTGTATAATTTGTGTCTCTCTTATTAGTCTTGATATTTTTGTGTAGCGGTCTTAATTTCTACAAATTCTGTATAATTATGCTCTAGAGTGACTGAACTATTCTTTAAAACTTTACAGAAACAGTGCAATGAATAATGGGATACTGCATAGAGGTGAAGATCTACATCGGAGCAAATGTAACGGCCATTGCAGAAATATTATAACAAGACCAGAGATAGATAACTTCCTACAAGGCAGGGTTCAAGTTCATTTTTAAAGAAGAGTAAAGAAACACAGTAAGAAGCCCGTTAGAACAGTTATATGCATTCCAAGGACTTCGTAAATTTTGTTTAGGTCAGCTGGCATTAGAGGTTTTGAAGATCATATCATTCATAGATGGTTAATCTCAAAGTAGTTACTTCCGTGAAGGTGCCTGTGCTGGGATGGTTGTAGTGCTAAAATCTGACGCGAAGGTTATGATATATTATAATTATGTCTTTTTACCACCAGTTAAATGAATTCTAGCTGAAATAGGAGGAGCTAACGCATTCTTAATACTGGATGCTAATGCAGGTTTGTAGCAGGTTGAATTTGTCTCCGAACACCTAGATTAATTGCGTTCCTTACACCATTTGGGCAGTTTTGTTTCTAAAGCCTTCCATTCCATATAACATCCGCAACACTTTCAACAGAGAATGATGGGAATTCTGGCAGACTTCGAGAAAGCAGTGTGTCGAATCCACAATATACTGATACAGGCAAAGTTTTAAGAGAAGTAGAACAGAAATTCAATAGCAGGTTTTGGAGATGTTAGCAGGCAGTAGCAGTTTCATGGGATGGTCAATCAGTTGACTACATTTTCCAATGAGTTAATGAACGGCAAGAAGCAAACTCCTCAGTAAAAAACATTATCATGCGTGTGAGAAGCAAGAAATAGCTTTTGAGTGAATTCTAGCATTCTATAATGCTATACTATGAAGATAGTGATCTCAACTGATACTTCATCATACAGTCAGGAAGTGGTAATATGCCATTAGTAACCTAATGGAGATCTCCAACCCAATGTTTATATCTCCAGGGTTACACAGCCATAGAATAAACAAAGAAAGTGGCTTTTCGAGAAATGGTATCTAATTTTGATTAACTGTTATTCTTCATTTTGCAAATTCTCTTCACTTCTGATGTTGCCATCCAGTATCTTAAGTCTAATATTTGCTCATCATGAATACCAAAGATGGTAGGTGAGACAATGGTCCAAGCTACTCTTTAGCTTGTTTTGCGAACATAGATTCTGACTTGTCATGAGTTGTCCAATAGTGAAACAACTTGTGTCTTATTGGACCTCATCTTGGAAGAATGGATAGACACCAGCTGATGGCCATGAAGTCGAAAAAAAAACCATTCCAGTTACAAGAGAACTGAAAACCAAATCTACAATTATTGGAGAGAAATGTAGGAAGCAGGGGTGGTGGTAATCAATTGGCAGTGCTAAGGTGGTGTTCATTAGAATAGTGAAATAGTATTCAAAAATGGCTGTTTTGCTTTGCTGAAGGAATTCATGTGCAATGTTTGTGATAAAATTCATTGTATGGTTAGCAGCTGTGAGCGTTGAGGGGACATGAAGGAAAAGCATAATACAGTTAGGGTAATGGGTTTGTAAGTGTTGTCATAAAAGAAAAACATATCATTTTCTTTTGAGCTAGTAAACCGGCTGTTTTTTTATGGAAGGACTTGACAATCTTACCAAAAAAGAAAATAGCAAGGTTTATAGAAAGTAAACATGACTCTAAATGATAATGTAGGCAAATTTAAACAAAACAAAAAATAAATTTATATAAATGAGATTATAAAGTATAACTTGACATAACATTTCCTGACGACTTAAAAAGCAATAAGCACTATGACATAGACCACGACAATTCAATATTTTGAGACCACAATAAGTGTAATGTTATTTTCCTATAATATTACAAGACACTCCAATGTTGTAAATACTTGTTTTTAATTATTACCTATGTATGATACATTGATTTAAATGAATATAATTATACGCTGTTACTAGTGCACCTCCACTTTTATAGTTTTGAAATATTCTCTGTTATCAATGTGTTGATCAAGAATGAATACATTGCGACTAATTTTCAAAGACTTTTTATAAATGTTTTTCAAGCTTGAAAACAATCTTTTCTTGGGGTTTAATTTCTTTTCTGTTGTAGAAAATGATTGAGCACTGACAATCTTTGTGACTGATAACTTTGATTCACTTAAACTAACACCTTTGTGTTTTGCTAAAGGACTTTCATCTACATCACTTTTGATTAATAATCCATTCCCAAGAATGCCACCATGATTTAAAAGAGATTTCTTAGTGCCTTCTTGTGTAGCCACTGAAGCATAATTAAGTGCTGTACATCCAAACTCATCTGTCTTGTTAACATCTGCACCAGATTGAATAAGAGAATCTACCAAACTAACTTGCCCACATGATGATGCAACCATTAGTGGAGTTACACCATGAACAAACTCAACATCTAACATCATTTCATTAGACTTCAGCTCATTTAATAAATATCCTAAATCACCTTCCACACAAGAAACAATCAATGCTGCTAGGTTATGAGCAATACCAATTCTACTTGACAACAACTTAATGATAGCAGCATAACCATTATTACAAGCATGATACCATCCCAGTGATAGGCTGTTTAAATCAAGCTCTGTACAACTCAGAAACGTACTCACTGCTTCAACATTACCACTCAAAGCAGCAAGTGTAAATGAATCAACTGATATGGCATGTTCAGGCAAGAAAACACAAACACATGGATTTGCTTTATAAGTCATCAAGATCTTGATAAAATCAGATTGACCTTTCTGATTACAACTACTAAGAGCTGACCATCCTTTTCCATCTAGAGCATTAGCATCAGCACCTTCTTTGAGTAGTAGTTCTGCTACTTGGAAATGGTCATTCTGACAAGCGAACATTAATGCTGTCATTTCATCATTTCTACAAATATTAACATCGGCACCTTCTTTGACTAGTAGTTCTGCTAAAAGGAGATGGCCATTCTCACAAGCTAAGATTAACGCTGTCACTCCAACATCATGTGTACGAACATTAACATCGGCACCTTCTTTGAGTAGTAGTTCTGCTACTTGGAAATAGTCATTCTGACAAGCGAACATTAATGCTGTCACTCCATCATTTCTACAAACATTAACATTGGCACCTTCTTTGAGTAGTAGTTCTGCTACTTGGAAATGGCCATTCTGACAAGCTAAGATTAATGCTGTTGCTCCATTATTGGCATGAACATTAACATCGCCACCTTCTTTGAGTAGTAGTTCTGCTACTTGGAAATGGCCATTGTGACTAGTATATATTATTGGTGTCCATCCATCTTCATCCTGAATATTAGGATTAGCACCTTCTTTAAGTAGTAGTTCTGCTACTTGGAAATGGCCATTCAGACAAGCAAACATTAATGCTGTCACACCCTCATTTCTACAAACATTAACATTGGCACCTTCTTTGAGTAGTAGTTCTGCTACTTGGAAATGGCCATTCTGACAAGCGAACATTAATGCTGTCATTTCATCATTTCTACAAATATTAACATCGGCACCTTCTTTGACTAGTAGTTCTGCTAAAAGGAGATGGCCATTCTCACAAGCTAAGATTAACGCTGTCACTCCAACATCATGTGTACGAACATTAACATCGACACCTTCTTTGAGTAGTAGTTCTGCTACTTGGAAATGGTCATTCTGACAAGCGAACATTAATGCTGTCACTCCATCATTTCTACAAACATTAACATTGGCACCTTCTTTGACTAGTAGTTCTGCTAAAAGGAGATGGCCATTCTCACAAGCTAAGATTAACGCTGTCACTCCAACATCATGTGTACGAACATTAACATCGGCACCTTCTTTGAGTAGTAGTTCTGCTACTTGGAAATGGCCATTCTGACAAGCGAACATTAATGCTGTCATTTCATCATTTCTACAAATATTAACATCGGCACCTTCTTTGACTAGTAGTTCTGCTAAAAGGAGATGGCCATTCTCACAAGCTAAGATTAACGCTGTCACTCCAACATCATGTGTACGAACATTAACATCGGCACCTTCTTTGAGTAGTAGTTCTGCTACTTGGAAATAGTCATTCTGACAAGCGAACATTAATGCTGTCACTCCATCATTTCTACAAACATTAACATTGGCACCTTCTTTGAGTAGTAGTTCTGCTACTTGGAAATGGTCATTCTGACAAGCGAACATTAATGCTGTCACTCCATCATTTCTACAAACATTAACATTGGCACCTTCTTTGACTAGTAGTTCTGCTAAAAGGAGATGGCCATTCTCACAAGCTAAGTTTAACGCTGTCACTCCAACATCATGTGTACGAACATTAACATCGGCACCTTCTTTGAGTAGTAGTTCTGCTACTTGGAAATGGTCATTCTGACAAGCCAACATTAATGCTGTCACTCCATCATTTCTACAAACATTAACATTGGCACCTTCTTTGACTAGTAGTTCTGCTAAAAGGAGATGGCCATTCTCACAAGCTAAGATTAACGCTGTCACTCCAACATCATGTGTACGAACATTAACATCGGCACCTTCTTTGAGTAGTAGTTCTGCTACTTGGAAATGGCCATTCTGACAAGCTAAGATTAATGCTGTTGCTCCATTATTGGCATGAACATTAACATCGCCACCTTCTTTGAGTAGTAGTTCTGCTACTTGGAAATGGTCATTCAGACAAGCGAACATTAATGCTGTCACTCCATCATTTCTACAAACATTAACATCGGCACCTTCTTTGAGTAGTAGTTCTGCTACTTGGAAATGGCCATTCTGACAAGCTAACATTAATGCTGTTGCTCCATTATTGGCATGAACATTAACATCGCCACCTTCTTTGAGTAGTAGTTCTGCTACTTGGAAATGGCCATTCTGACTAGTATATATTATTGGTGTCCATCCATCTTCATCCTGAATATTAGGATTAGCACCTTCTTTGAGTAGTAGTTCTGCTACTTGGAAATGGCCATTCTGACAAGCTAACATTAATGCTGTTGCTCCATTATTGGCATGAACATTAACATCGCCACCTTCTTTGAGTAGTAGTTCTGCTACTTGGAAATGGCCATTCTGACTAGTATATATTATTGGTGTCCATCCATCTTCATCCTGAATATTAGGATTAGCACCTTCTTTGAGTAGTAGTTCTGCTACTTGGAAATGGCCATTCTGACAAGCTAACATTAATGCTGTTGCTCCATTATTGGCATGAACATTAACATCGCCACCTTCTTTGAGTAGTAGTTCTGCTACTTGGAAATGGCCATTCTGACAAGCTAAGATTAATGCTGTTGCTCCATTATTGGCATGAACATTAACATCGCCACCTTCTTTGAGTAGTAGTTCTACTACTTGGAAATGGCCATTCTGACTAGTATATATTATTGGTGTCCATCCATCTTCATCCTGAATATTAGGATTAGCACCTTCTTTGAGTAGTAGTTCTGCTACTTGGAAATGGCCATTCTGACAAGCTAAGATTAATCCTGTTGCTCCATTATTGGCATGAACATTAACATTGGCACCTTCTTTGAGAAGTAGTTCTGCTAAATGGAGATCACCACTCTTACAAGCTAACATTAATGCTGTTTGTCCATGTTCATTTTGGGTATTAGGATCGCCTTCTCTGAGTAAAATTTCAACTATTCTTATGTTTCGTAAACTACTAGCTGTGTCTGTGTTATTTATGGTTATATCTGCACCAGATTGAATGAGTTGGAGTATATTCCTTATTGTTATAAACATTAATGCCGTATAACCTTTATCATCTTGAAGATTAACATCAGCACCCGCTGATATTACTAATTGTATAATCTCTTCATGTCCTCCCATACAAGCAAGCATTAGTGCTGTTTTCCCATCTGTAATGCTATGGTTTACATTAACTCCTAAATCTAGTAGGAATTCCACTACTTCGTTGATACCAGTTTTAGAAGCTTTTATAAATGAAGATTCGAAATTAAATTCTTCATCTTCTTTTGTAACTAAAACTGATTTATTGTTAATCATCATTTCAAATACCCCAACAAGGCTCATGAACTCTAATTGCTGAAGTGCTAATGCTCTTAGTAGTTCTGATTCAGACTGATGGACTAGAAATGTAATGCATAATGAACCAGGTTCAATAGATACATGGTTAAGGATCATTTTTTTATTGGAGAAAATATGGTGAAGTAGTTTATCTAAGCTTCTCACTGTTTGTTCTGCCCAGCGTCCACTCACCTTGATAATGACTTGACATGTGGGGGAGGTAACATCTGGTGTTGGTATTAATGCCTGCTCAATAGCAGTTTTGAACTCTCCTAATGTTGTTGATTTTTTAAACAATTCTATATCAGTGATGTGTTTATCAAGCTCAATCTGAAGATCACCAGGCATGAATTTCCTCACAATAACATACAAGAGCTCACAATTTAAGAACGAGTAGTAAGAATGAAGCTCATAGAATAACTCATCGCTGTTGTCTACCCTAGTTAAACCTCTTATTCCAAAGTAAGCCTCAAGATGTCTAGCAATACGCTTCAGGATGTGCTTATTTTCCTTAGTCATCTCATCAAGTCTAGTTCTGATTTTCTCGACCAGACAAACATAATCATCATTGAGGTCTTGTACGTTTATAGCAATATCGTCTTCTGTGTCAACTAGCATTTCAATCTCCTGTATCTTTTGTTTGCTAGACTCAAGAGATATTCTTAGCTTTTCCTGTAGCTGAGATTCATTAGCGCTTTCTAAAGCAGCACACACATTCTCCCATGTCGCATTTGGGTACTCTTTTAGCCACGTAGCATATAGCGCAATTTTTTGACGTTTGATACCCTGATAGTCGAGTTCAATTTGTTGAATTGTGCTGTGTGTAATACGTGGCAAGTGAATACCAAACGTTTGCCAATGTACTAAATTAGGTAGATATTCATCTAGTTGATATATCAAAGGCTTAGAAAATAATGAAACATTTGACATTCTCAATAATTTGTACTTTAACAGCTCACCTCTTATAATGTGTCTTTCAACTGGATTTCCACTAGAATGCAAAGAGTAACTCGCTTCTAATTCGGAGTAATTCAGTAATTCCGTAGCCTGTACTGTAAGCCTGTAAACCCCGCCTAGCAAAATTATATCAGCCCTCTAAGGGTTAAAAAGTGATGAGTCGGGTTACTCGGGTATCCGGTAGCGGAATATGTGTACTAGCTTTTTGTTCGAAAAATTTCCAACATTTGCGGCTCGAAAGAGCTACTGGGAGAATTCAAATAATACAAGAATCAACAGTTAAAGTTAGAAGTTTCATTATTAATTAAAGAAAGTTAATGAAAAATTTAATATTCTGTACTCTAAATGTTTTCACCTCACCTTTTCAATGAACTTCACTTTCACCTCAAGACAAGCAACACGAATAAGCACCACGCCCTTATTTGGCGCTACAAGATACACCCTTTTGTTACAAATTCGTAACACGTCATGATTATGATTACTAGGAATATTTCAGCATTAGATCTACTGGAAATGTAAAAATTAATGTCAAAAACATTAAAAAAAATTGAAACAAATGCTATATAATATTGACTTTACTATAATTAATAATCGTGACTATTGAAAGTCATCATTTTTGTAAACATTTTGTAGTAAATGTTCTGAGTATTGCATAAATTTCTCATTATCTAGTAATTTCTCAGCTGTTGCTATGTCCTTCTTTATTTCAGATATTAATCCATCTATAATAATAGAGGAGAAACAGGTAATACCAGACACTGAATGGTTAATGACAAGATAAATGCTGGAATAGTAATTAATAAACAAATAAGTCAATATATAGACAATAATGAACAATAATAAAGTGAGCTGAGCTGAGCTAAGCCATAGACGAATAGAATAGAACTATTAACACACTAATAATTGATGAACTGTCATATCTTTTCATGATAATATCATGCACACTTAGGAAGAACATATTGACAGATACAAGTATAGCAAACACCAACTATAGAATTCACATACTATAATACACTTATAAATATTGGTAATGCACCGATAAAAGATTTCACTGATGTTCCAATAAACCGATAATTACTTTAGATGACTATGTACCAATAATTGATACCGATCCGATATTCTGTCTACCTTCTGGTTTCTGATTCGAAAATGAGCATTTCTCAATAATTATAAGTATCATGCTATAATCACAAGAAATAACATCATTGGTAAGCTTTTTACAATATTGGTCAGAAATAACCACCACTGTTATTAAAATAGTGGCCAATAATGACCAACACCAATTACCAATCCAATTATCAGTGCAATATTGGCTAAGTTGAAACAGGTTAAAAACCAACACATGTAGTTGTTGAGGAATAATTCTATAATATATTCTATAATGTCCAGTATTATAGTAATACATACGATATGATAAACATACTAAGGTGGATAATAATGAATTAAAAACACAAATTAAATAGATAGTAAGATGGAGTACTAATGATAATGATAATTATTATGAACAAGTAACAAAATGACAGACCTAAAGAGTCAAACTGTTTTTCTGGACGTATATACCCAACGACACAAACTTGTAAATTAGCACCATAGAAGTCTTCTTTAAATTCATGTAAAATATGTGTTTCCTGAAAGAATGAATTAATAGGAGATACAAAAAGATAATTATACTATTCAGATAATCACAATAGATATAGAACACTGTTGTATGCGACTCACAAACCCAAAGGGTATGCAGCCACTGTAATCAAATACCACAAGTTGGTCCATTCATATATCATTCAAGTGTAATGTAGTCCACCCCCATACTATTAATTTTCTGTAATGTGATAATAATTGATAGGTGTGTTTTAGTAGATTGATATGGTAGATACATGCTGCTTTCTATGATACTGTTCTGTTTTCCCTGAAAGAGATATTGTGATATATAAACTCACATATTTAAATACACACCAGCAGAAAGCGGTGTTGCACAAGTTAAGTCTTTATTATTCCCTAATGCTTCCATTAGTCCATTCATATATCATTCAAGTTAAGTCTTTATTATTCCCTAATGCTTCCATTAGTCCATTCATACATAATTCAAGTTAAGTCTTTATTATTCCCTAATGCTTCCATTAGTCCATTCATACATAATTCAAGTTAAGTCTTTATTATTCCCTAATGCTTCCATTAGTCCATTCATACATAATTCAAGTTAAGTCTTTATTATTCCCTAATGCTTCCATTAGTCCATTCATATATCATTCAAGTTAAGTCTTTATTATTCCCTAATGCTTCCATTAGTCCATTCATATATCATTCAAGTTAAGTCTTTATTATTCCCTAATGCTTCCATTAGTCCATTCATACATAATTCAAGTTAAGTCTTTATTATCCCCTAATGCTTCCATTAGTCCATTCATACATAATTCAAGTTAAGTCTTTATTATTCCCTAATGCTTCATTAGTCCATTCATACATAATTCAAGTTAAGTCTTTATTATTCCCTAATGCTTCCATTAGTCCATTCATACATCATTCAAGTTAAGTCTTTATTATTCCCTAATGCTTCCATTAGTCCATTCATACATAATTCAAGTTAAGTCTTTATTATCCCCTAATGCTTCCATTAGTCCATTCATATATCATTCAAGTTAAGTCTTTATTATCCTCTAATGCTTCCATTAGTCCATTATTATAATAAACATGTGGCATGATTAGCACATGGATAGAAGTTTGTATACGCTACCAGCAAGACGACCAAAAATGCTAAGCATGAGTTTTACAAGATTGTTATAAATTATCTTTACACCTGAAAAGTCTATATTATTTCTTGTATCATTTGAATTTGCTTTCAAACTGCCATTGCTCTTAGTTTTCCAGAACATTTCTGATAGACACACAGATAGACAAACATACATACACACAAAACGATTACTATTCTCTTCTACCTATGATAAGTGGTGAGGTTAAATGAATAAATTTAGGTCTAACATTAGTAAATGTGCAATTGTAAAATAAAAGATCAAGTATTATGTGCACAATGGTATATAAGTTTCTATTAGAGCGTGCCTGGTAGCTGTACTCCATCTTAATTTTTAATTGTCATAGATATGTCTAAGTAGCAGTTGTGTATTGAAAGTATAGGTTAAAGGTTGATGAGCATTTTAATATTGAATTTACAAAAACTCAAGAAAGAGAAGGTCAAGAAAACAAGATAAAAAAGTATCCTCATGATTGCTTTGTGGTGACTATCAATCATTCCCGACAGCACAAGCGTCTCTACTTTACTATGTAATGGTGCCTTAAGAAGTGTAACTCCGGTCTACGTACACAGATCTTTGATGAAACTCAAGCATTTCTACTGTACTATATAAATTTTCGTATAACAGTATGCGTACAAAATATAAAAATTCGAAAATAAATGGGTATTTGGAAATAAACGGTATTCGTAATTAATAACGTACGCACATATGAAAATTTATACATACGAAAAATAAAAATTTGAAATATTTTAGAAACGAAATATTCCCGATTTACGGTAATTCATTGTTGAAACACTACAACTTATCACAATTATTTACTTGTTATAGATTCTTGCATCATTTTTATAATGTTTCTCAGCTACATGTAAATACAAAACTATTGCAGTTTTAGAAGCTGGCTAAGCTGCAATCTTACTACTATAGGTCTGTAGCATGTTGTTTACATGCCACACCCATTAATTGACCAAATCCTTGACTCCTTAACTAGCATACGTGACAAACATATACATGTATATATATAATTATATATATAATTATATACTATATAGATTCAGCCCTGGTGCAGTGGAAACCAATCATAAAGATGGGAATGCATTAAAGGGAATCAAAGTATCACCATTAACTAACACGGAAAGTAGACATAGGAATGGGATGGGACCTAAAAAGACAGCAGATATCTGTAGTACATAAGGAATTATAAACACCTCACAAAATTAGACACCGAATTCAATATGGCAGATTGAGTCATTTTCACAAACTATTTAATGCTGCTTATTACCCACGAAAAATTTTAATTATTTCACTAATAATAATTATTAATTAATTCTTAGAGTCCAAAAAAATTTGACCAAAACGAGACATCATAATTATAGTATACGATTTCAGGTAATTAAACTAATTTCAGAAAAGGCTAAGTAATTGATAATGTACTCAGAGTGGCAAATATGTAATCTAGTGCCAAGGACCAAAATTGGTTGGTGACGTTGTGACAAGTGTACTGTTTGTAGAGTGTAGAGCACTAGTGACTAGCTGGATTGCTAACCAGATATTATAGTATTATTTAACCTAATTATCAATTTATTCATTCATTTACCATGCTCTTCTTTTCATTCTTATACTGAGGGTTCCATCCTACACTCATCACCATTTTGTGTACTGGACCATTATCAACTCTAGCACATCCATAATACACACCACATTCAAATTTTGAAGGTAGTTGATCTACTACTGACTCTGGATAATTAGCTGAAAGTGGAAATATAACAAAATCATTTCCCCTATTTACTTCACTTGTCAACAATATCATGTGACAATCTGTGACTGTGGAAAATCAGTCCTTAAGACAATTATAAAAGCTTACCTTGAAACTCTCACTATTCAGTCAATATGTACAAGGCTCCACTTACATACATGTAGATAACTAATTAGTTCCCTTTTAGTACAAAATGTCCTAATAGCAAGAGTTCAAAGGTAAGTATTTAATAGGACTGGGATGATTAATCGATTAATCAATTGATATTGAAAATTCTTCTGATTATCAATTATAAGTCTGTGAGATGTTAATTACTCTAGAAGACATATATACCTTTCAAGCATGCAACAGCTAAATGACAGGAAACCTTTTTGATAATCAAATGGGAGGAGATTCCTGCATTAATTGGCCTAATTACTTCCGCTGATTTTAATGGATTATCAATCAATTTGAAGTTAATGATAATCAATTTCAGAATTTCACCCGATTACCAGTATGTAATCAAAATCCAACAGACTGCTTTTCATACCCAAGTATATAATTATAATTAATGATTGTTCAATCAATTAGTTTGGTTATATCAGTTGAGTGTTTTCCATTCACATTATGCATCATCTATCATAATGCTAAACATTGTTTTGGCAGTACAAACTATGTGTTACCTATAGCTGTGTCAAACTAGTGAATTGAATGCCAATATTATGTTCAGCAGCCTGTAGGCAGCCATAAACATAATGTACAATGTTCCTAATGGAGTATACATTTGTACATATACATTCCATTAGGAACATAATAGTCATACATTCAATTTATTATTCCTAATGGTATTTAGGCTGTACTTACAATTAGAAACCATGCT
This sequence comes from Petrosia ficiformis, assembly GCA_947044365.1. Lineage (NCBI taxonomy): Eukaryota > Metazoa > Porifera > Demospongiae > Haplosclerida > Petrosiidae > Petrosia > Petrosia ficiformis. Next base: position 35,924,788 of record OX345636.1, on the reverse strand, counting down.
TAAGTGATGGGATGAATATCTCAATTTTGAAATATCTGTGACTTAACTTTCCAAAAGGGACACTTTCCTGTAAAATAATGTTTATCAAACACTTCGGATTCAATTGCTTGTTGTTCCACCATTTTGAATAGAAAGTTAATAAAATTTAGTATTCAGGAAGAGAAATTATTACGCTTCTTAGATACCAAATTTCATTGACTTCCTTTCCAAATTGGCAGAATGATAACTGATTAAAGATAAGCATTTCATTTTGTGGGAAAGTGACCAAAATTAGGTCACAGAAACTGAACATGTGGAAACCTTAATGAAATAAAATGATGAGAGCACAGGGGGTGGAAATAACAGTCAGACATCAGACAATTTCTGACCATTTAGCCTGTTTGTCTGAGCAAATCTCATATTGCTTGGACATTTTGTCGTGGCAAAAACATAAATATGACCAAAAAAGAGTGAAATTTAAAGGCGGGAATAGTGAACACTCTGTGGCAGCTATAAATACATGTACATGTAACTACATTTTTGCCCCAGAATTCAATTTTAAATCTGCTTAGTTGATATTATCATGTAGCCGGAGTAATTAATATAGATGGCTTTGCTCTATACGTTGCAGTGAGACCAAAATTTGAAAGTGTCTGATCAAAAATCACTTTGTTTAGATGTGTTGTCCTAACAAATGTATCGTCTTATTTCCACCTCTGAGAGCAGTTTCTTGCTCCATAATACTGGCTTTTAAATATGTAATATCATTATGTCTAGAAAAGAAATTTCCACTTATTGTTAAATCTGCTTACTAAATATGGGTCAACGAGGCTCCATTTTTGTAATACCCACTTAAAACAGTTACCAGTCCCATATCACCTACACTACTGGGTGATAGTGAACTTTTTACTATCACACGATAATGTTGTATTAAAATGGTAACATGTATTAAACACAGTTCCTTTCAATTTGTTAGTTTCTTGGCATAGGAGTATGGGATTCAAGGGACAGCTTTATTGATTCAGTTGATTTCTGTTTACTATTGCATATGACTACTTTTAGTTATAGAATGACTAGTTTTTCAAACAGTTATAGTTCCATTAACAAAAATAATATTAGGCTTATTAAAAGGGTTTTATGTAAACTAAGTCCCCAATAGCCATTTAATTTTAGTCATTACTAGTTATAATTTGAAAGTCAAAATGCTTTACTAAAAGGTTATAACACTAATAGTCAGAAAGTCAGCCATCTGCTGCCAGGTGAGGTGTCCAGTGTATTTTCAATGATTGACTCAGTTCTTAAATATTGGTAAGGAACTTGCCTGACATGCCCTACTGGTTTCTCCCTCCATGCCCCTGGCTACACTGATATCGGGCAATAATACCCATCAGTGTCAGATCACAATGATCAGACAAACTTATTTTATTTCTCTTCCATCTATCTGTAACTTATCTTACCACGTACCAGTTGGTATTCCAAGCTGTTTACTTCCTCTTCCAAAACCACGGACAACAGTTCCACTGGCAAAATATGGCAAAGACATGATTATATAATAGTGAACACGTGGCATTTAAGGGTAAATCCCTCGATCCAGAAGA